>JARQTG010000316.1:690200-1290200 GCA_030142615.1 Syrista parreyssii
GGCAGGTGCTTAACAGCGCCATCTGGCGGAATTTTCCAGAACTCGCGAAAAATGCTCCTCGCGAAAACACAGAACTATTAGATGAATTTCACGCCCCCTGGCGGAATTTTCCGGAACTAGGGCAGGTGCTTAACAGCGCCATCTGGCGGAATTTTCCAGAACTCGCGAAAAATGCTCCTCGCGAAAACACAGAACTAGTAGATGAATTCCACGCCCCCTGGCGGAATTTTCCGGAACTAGGGCACGTGCTTAACAGCGCCATCTGGCGGAATTTTCCAGAACTCGTGAAAAATGCTCCTCGCGAAAACACAGAACTATTGGATGAATTCCACGTCCCCTGGCGGAATTTTCCGGAACCAAGGCAGGTGCTTAACAGCGCCGTCTGGCGGATTTCTTTGAAACTAATAAAATAATGCTACTTCGCATAACGTATCATTAGTATCTCTCACAGATAAATACTTGACACTATCCTGCACAAATTTTCATAACTTCTTTTATAAATCGGACATAGCAAAACACCAACTAATGATTCATATAAACCTCAGATTTATTTAAAAAGGATTTACAGAGTTTTGTTTGCAAGTATCAACAGCGAGACTCGGCAAGAGCGGCGCACGGAACAAGAATATTACACGGGACGAATAATAAAATAAAAGATAATCTTTCGTAGTTACATAAGAATCGAGGAGAACGCGTAAGAATGCAGCGCTCCGGCCGAAAAGCCGCGCAATCCGCCCGAATTCACAATTTGCCCACTATACGCTTTCGAGCCGCGAGAGACGCCACACGCGCTCCATTCCAGTCAATCTTTATTTGTTTTATCGTTACTGCTTTTACATAATCCGTATTTTAACGTTTCATCAAACGCATTCATCGTATAAGAGGCTAAAAATATTACTGCGATATTGCTTTGTGTTTTTCTTTTAGTGTTCTTTGGCAAAACTTATTACACATAGGTTATCGTTAAAATTAATAAATAATAAAGGCATTAAATAATAATAATAAATGGGGTAATAATTAATAATAATAATTAATAATAGCAATAATAGCAATACAATAATATATAATATAATAATGTAATAATAGTAATAAAAAGTAACAATGTCAAATACACAATAATCATTTAAAATTGTGAAATTAATCGTGCCGAACGTTAGACGCGTGTCTAACGGGTGTTTGTGAAAAAGTATACGCTGCGCCCACCGTACTAAGTACGAGACAGTTGTGTATGCCTGTGTCGAGTATGAGAGAGTCGTCGGAAATATATTCCCTTACCTGCGTCTTATTCTGATTGATTGCGAAAAAAAAGAAAAGAAAAGGTCCGTCGTAGCCAGACAAAGTCGTAGCCTCGAAACGGTCGATCACATATCTTTCGTACCGCTATCGTCGTTCTTTCTCCGTTCAATTCTACCACCACATCGTTACTACCAATATATTAAATTTTAAATAGCATTTTGCAATTAAGTACATTTCACTAATTTTACCTTACGATAAATGGAATTAAAATAATCGTATATCAATAGGCGTAGGTAGCACTAAAAAACATAAATAATCGAGAAGAAGGGAGATTCGTTTGCGGTCGACCTGGGCTCGCTTCGGACTACGTCGCGACGCTTAAATTCCTCAAATAAAAAGAAATGGAAGATCACAGGAAAGGTACGACAACACAGATAACGCCATTGACATATGTTTAACCTATTTGTCCATGTACATAAGTATCTCGCAGAGAAATTCATGTGTCGCGACGCTTCGCTTACAATTCTTAACGTTTATGCTCTTGTCAAGATCAGAGGAACTAAAAAGTCATTTCGTTATCCGCGATATTCACATTTAGAAGTGGGTGGACTTTTGACGTTACGCATCAGTATGAGGTGAATAATGATAACAGGCAGGTTACCAGACCCGTGGAAAAATTAAAGCAGCGCCAATGCCGAGCAAATGTATGCACTGACAGGGGTAGATTTTGGATCCAAGGGAAAGTGTGCACAGCGATAGGCTAAAATCCAGTACAACAGGTTACGGTTTTACCGACTTCTGATTGTACGTCAAAAAAAATAATGATATTTTCTCTATTACGCAAGGAAGTTTCGCACGTTCCGTTTATGTCGTTTTAGCGTGATTTCCTTTTTTTTTTTTTTCGTCCACTTATTTTGGGTCACGAACTCGCATGAGACTCGCACAATCTACTGTCACAATTGACATTCTCGGGATCGTCAAATTGTCACGTGACAAGTGCAAGAGCAAGTTCAGAAAAATAATACCGACTTTTGTATTAGCGTTTAAACAAATTATTGACATTCACGTTACTCACCCGACGGATTGCCAATCGGCCGCACTCGTACGTTCCCGTGCTCCTCCCACCCAACTACGAATAATCCTCAGGAGTCTTTTCGCGCGAGTCGCACGGATATGCGTGAAAGAGTCTCAACAATGGCGGACATTGTCACGCATCTACTGCATGTAAAAATCGAAGGAATCGGTACAATCAGCGCTTGCGAAGATTACGATAAATAAATCTACCGAATCTAATATCTTCTTTTTAATACAATATTAGCAACATCGCGTGCTCGGTGGTGGCCGGTATCGCTCGAGGTGGCGCATCACCCACTTCCGTTGCATCAAGTATCAAGCGTCCCGCGGCTCTCCTAATGATTAATCCGTCGGCCGATTCTCTCGTCGACCCTATACACGTATACACACATACACGTCGCTCGGTCACGCGCTTTTATTTACAATATAATAAGTCCGTAGTTTTCAGAGGTCGCTGTAGACTTGGCGATAGCGCGACGAGTTATCGCGACATTCGCATTTAATAATCTGTGTGGTCTTTGGTTTTCTACAAAAAATATATATAATATCCTTAACAGTACAGTAATGATCGTTATTCGATTCGTGATTTAGAAATCTCATTAAAATTACTTGATTACCTAGGGGCGAGGGGTCATGGGGGTTGGGGGCAGAGGGTGCCGTTACCCAAAAGAAACGCATTGGGCGATGGAGGCGAATTCTTAGAGTCTTCAACCCCTTGGCTTAGGGATTGAGAGGAGTGGATATGGAGAGGGGATGTGGCAGAAGGTGTTTACGAGGGATCAAGGGGGTGAGGACGGGTAGGGCGACTCTATATAATTAACATATGTTTATGTATATATATACAGACCATTCTCTTCGTACTGATAATAGTCAGAGGTCACGCACGCAACCCTTACGCTATGTACGCATAGGAACGTATGCGTTCGACGACGAGGACGCACGCCTGACATGACGATGATTGGAAACAGTCAAATTACGTTAATTCAATGAGGGGCGGACATAAATGAATCAAGGGATGATTCGGGAAAAAAAACAGAGGGGAAGAAAAGGGGTTGGATTTATAAATTAAACTACCTAAGGAGGCGCCTGTGAGTATCGGCGAGGACGGCTAGCTAGGCCGTCGCGACGACTAGGACCTTTCCAGAGACCCTACTGCCGTCCTCGAGGACGTCGACGTCCATCCTCGACCCGATGGACGCCGGCATCCGCTCGCATATGCTTTATATAAGGAACCGCCCACTCTCCGTGATCGGGAGACGCTATTGGCTCGGCTCTCAACCTAACAAAGAGATCAGTGCTTAATTTCAATGCGTTTTCATGATATGGCGTCCATTCACTAATGACGATCGTCCGCGAGAACGACGACACGTCGCCCGTGTCGACGACGCTTTCTACTTCAGGGTATCGCGCCTTCGTCCTCTGCCGCAAATCAAGCTAGATACAAGTCCGTCGTGGTGGAGGTGTGATCCGGTTTTGTGCAGGCACTTCCGGTCGGCGAGGCCGCACTTGCACCGCTGCTCGCTCTGGTGGCTGCCAATGGAGAACGACTAGCCACTTCAGCGCTGCTCTCCGGACCTCCGTTATTACATCCGCCCTGCTGTGAATTGTTGTGGGAAGACGCCAGCGTGTCCCCGTTGCAATAGTAGTACGTGGAGTCTATGATGGAGGCAAGAAAGAAAAATTATTAATACAGGCTGTCCCTCTGCCTTTACTTTTTTTCTATAGTTATTTACGTCCGTCTGTCGGTTCATAACCTGTTCTGCATGTACAGTCTAAAGATCAGAGAATGGTCTGTGTGTAATTTTTTGAAAAAATCCCCATCTCTTCGCATCATGATCAGGGTAAAAAAAAATTTTCAAAATCATTCGTACAAACAAGAAGTAGGTCGAAATCCAATCGCATCCTGTCCTGACAGGAGATACAGCATCCCAAAGTATCGTGTGAAACCGGATGATGTAAGGAACGTGTTGTCATTGTATCGCGTGTGTAATATACAGTTAATAAAAAAAATAAAAGCTGTTTATTACTAGTCGAATCTCTGTGAGTAAGGAAAAATCTAGTGACGAAGCACGTGTATAGGATCAGACTGGATCATTCGATCCGTACAGACGTATAACGTTACCAGCAGTGAGACTATATAATGACTTCATAGCAACGGTAGATCCTAACGAGTCGTAACGTCGTGCTCAGAGTAATTCTTAATTACACTAACAATAAATACTCGCTGGCCCCTAATCTAATCGGTACTCATACTCACTGTTTACTTACTGAGCAACCCGCTTGTCGCCGCTCCATAACCGTAACCACTGTAAGGTGCACTGGAGTACTGTGAATACGCTGCACTGTACGCATAATCGCCACCACCTAAACAAACCAAAAAAAATGGATATTTAATAAAAGAAAAAATAATGTGAAATTTTCCAAAATCGTCATTATCGATCAACGAAAAAATGTTTGACATCATATTGAACTGGTTGTAAATGTAATATAGGTATGTATGCATGCGACAAATTTCTTTCCTTCGTGTCCGCTCGACAAGCCATGCCGATCCATGATCACGGGATGATCGATCATCCTTCCAGGAGCTAGGGCTGACCATACGACGAGCATAAGAAAAAAAATTCGAAACACTAACAAGCAAGCAGCTTCACTGTACTACTTACCAGTCGCGTAGTGCCCAAAACTGGGTAGCATCGTCGAGTACGGTGGTATCGCGGATGCCACCTGGGGCTGTGACACCGGTGGCTGCAAGACCGTCAGTCCAGGATCTCCTCCAGGGGTGTTGGAGGCCGTGGGGGTGGCGTTTGCCTCGTTCTGCAACGAGATCGGAGGACTCTGCTCGCCCCCGCCGGCTCCAACCCCAACGTAGGATACTGCGACGGTACTGCCCTCTGCTACTCCATGCACAACAACAACACAACATTCGAGTCAAGCACTAGCTAACGATCAGCGCTTACGTCATAGCAAAATTAAGTCGTTAAATTTCTTCGCCAATTCAATACAATTTTGACGAGGCTGCGCATTTTGGAATTTCTAAAGGAACGATGGATAATATATTTTTTTTGCATGGATTGGGTCATGGGTCTGATGCACGTTAGGTATGACGATCGGGTGAAATGTTGGTCTGACTAAAGTATAACGTTAGTAGGTCAGATCAGACGTATTCGAAAGTAACGATAACACACTGTGTGGATTTTTACATGGAGATTGGCAATATTGAGCGTATGGAAGTAAAGGGGCGGGCAGCCGTAAGAAAAAGAATCGTGAGATGGCGAAACACTCAACTCACCCGTAGTGTGGTAGGGAGACATGTTAGCCCCGTCCAATGTTTGGCTCAATTTTAGTTCTTGCATCGTCAATGGCGCGAGCGGCGTCAATGTGCCACCTGCTATTAAGGATTTCCAGTTCTTTCGTTATTACACACTAGACAGTGAAATATGCACGGATGACGGATCGGCCGGTCGATTAATGTGGAACGTTCTCGATTCGAGGATTAGAAGCCGATTAATCGTACCTTTGCATACGATAGATTCTAACACGACGAGTAAGTAAATTCTAGATAAATGAAAAAAAAAATATGTACAAACTCATACTCTTGTTGCAAAAGATTTTATAGGGTATTGCGAGGAGTCAGCGTTTTGCTAAGACATTTTGCAGTACGCGAATGAAAATAGAAAAATTAAGCCGAACGAGGCGACTAGCTTGAAACAATCGCGTCTTTAGAATCGTCATGGTTGACCGACGATTCGGGCCCCGGCGTCACGTGGATGAAGCCCCGTAAATTCTAAGAACGGACACCGGTCACTTTTTCTTACGGTCCCAACCGATCGGTCGGACCTGAATGGGCCTGAGTAGACTCGATCTCTGTATGCGCGAACTCATTTTCGTACTGTTCGTTGTCGACAAATGTTCCATCATTGATCAACTGCCGTTACATGGTCACGTAGAGAACGTGAAAAAGAGATGAAGAGCGATAGAGAGAGAGAGAGAGAGAGAGAGAGAGAGAGAAATATATATATACAGATCCGAGAATGGCAAGGGATGAAAAGAAACTTGAAATAAGAAAAAAAGATTGTCCATACAAAAAAAAGAAGGTATAAACCAACGAGAAATACGAAATAAAAAAGAAAGTGAAGAAGCATAGAAAGGGAGATCTCATCTAATTCAGACTATTTAAATCCGCGTTGAAATTTTAAACGTCCTCAACTTGGAAATCCCAATCACCAAGCCGGCACCTCTATCACCTGCAGTGTGCGAGAAGTGTCGTGGTCGTCGTCGTCGTCGTCGTCATCGCAATGGTCGACGCCGCTACTCATGCATTATTAAAGCCATGTACAAAAGCCGATATGGGTATGCAAAGCAAGATGTAAGCCGCAATAATAAGCGTACAGGGGTTGATACGCAGCTAAGCATCTAGGTGGCTAGGTAGATAGTAACCATTAGGGGAGGGAGGAATCAAGGAGAGAAGTGAGACATAGCGAGGATAGAGGAGGAGGAGGAGAGAAGTGAACGAGTAACTAAGCGAAAGGTATAAGAGGTCTAAGAAGTCCAGAGGACGATAAAAGAGAAATAGAGATAAATAAAAAAAAAGTGTGTGTGAGAGAGAGAATGAGAGAGCGAGAGAGAGAGAGAGAGAGAGAGAGAGAGCGCGTAAAGGAGAGAGACAGAATCACTCACCTATGGTGCCCCCTATGGGCGGGGTGTAGAGGTGTGGCGTCTGCGCTTGCGTCATCGTGCTGATGGTGCCCAGGGAGTCGTAGAGCTCAGCGGAGGTGGCAACAGCGTTCCCGGGAAATCCCCCGTGTTCGTAGTACCCACCGCCACCACCAGGTCCGCCACCTCCAGAGCCTCCGCCGCCACCGCCGCCGCCGCCGCCACCTCCGGTTCCACCACCGTTCCCGGTGCCACCGCCGCCCAGCTCACTCAGGAGCTTGTGCTCGTCCTTGATGCTCCACTTACTCGACCATAACTGCAAAGACATAACGAATGTTAATTTAAACATTAAGAGCAGCTCAAAAGACTTTGAGGTTATATCGATTGTGGTAGATGCTTTTTAAGTTCATGAAACTTTTGGAAATTCTCAAATTCGATATTCGTCTAGAGAGAACAAAGGGTCTCTTTACATTGTTTCACATACAATGCCCGTTTGCTATCGTGTACTTGTATATTGACACTCACGTTCGAGTACAGTTGGTCACCGTTGTAATTGCTTCTTTGTCTCTTCAAGTCGTCCTCGGGATGATCACTCATATCGCGATTATCATCTGTAACAGATCAATTAATCATTGGTCGGATGACAGAGTGGAAAAGCGGATGCGAAAAGTGTGACTGCGGACGATGAGATAGTAAATAAAAGGTGAATTTAGTTAAACAATAAAAATATCACGTAAGAATCAATGAATCGTTAAATGATTTCGTAATCGATTAATCAATGGATTCGCATTCAACGGCAGACGACGTCGCTCAGTGTCTCTTTCTGAGCGACGGTCCAGTTTTAAAAACGTATATGGTCGTCGACGTCATTCCAACGTCGTGCTTGGTAATGGCGAACGTCGTACGTTGACAGTTTGAAAATTTCCAAATGGAAATGTCCATCTCCATATACGCAGACCGATCTACACGTTTCGTATACCCTGGTGGACTTGGTCTAGATAATACAGATTCGTATTACCGGGAATAAGGACACAAATGAAACGTGGCCGAGCTAAATTGAATCCGTCGACGAGCAACATGGCGCGCGTAGACGCTCCTATGCCTGTATGGCATTGATAGATAGAGAAACAATTTCGATTCCATTATATGTCTTTATTATCTCGCGTCCATCCTGCTGGTTTAATATAGAAAGCTAGAGGCTTGGCCAGAATGGCGGTCGGGGGGTAGAAGGGGGAGGGTTTGAAGAGTGTAGTTAGTGTAATATACTGTAGTGTATAGAATATGTAGTTATAGATAGTAGCGGAGTGTGGCGCTGCAGTAGGTATAGAAGAAGGAAGGGTTGATGGCAGGATCGGTTAGGGGCGCGGTGCCCGTGTGCTGGTCGCACACGGGGGTAGTAGTATCTCGAATAATTAAATGACCATCCAAGGGAGATGGGGGCTGCCGCTACTGCTAGCATAGGGCTCGTTAAACCTCCCTGTCAAGTTGTGATTGTCCATCCGGCCGACTGACTGACCATTCGAGCGGGCAGGGTTGTTCCAGGATCCGCTATAAACCTATAAAGCCCGTTTCGAAGCTTGGGAGTTCAGACCCGTTACGTTGTCCATGTCGTTTGGGTTTTACGATTAAATCGCACGAAATTAATCCGACGTCAAGTCGTATTACGCGGAGGTTCGAAGGTTCGAGACTCGAAATTACAGAAATTCTTTTTTTTTTTTTCAATGAGCAATGTGAAAGCTCAAAAAATTGCTCAACGCATTACCCGAGAGTCATCGATGAGACTTTCGACTCTCTGAATGTTACATACGTAATGCCTATTTATAATTTGACACGAGACCCAATACACGTAGCACGTAAGGAGAGTCATAGCTGGCTGAAAGAAGTTAACGTATCCCTAAAAAAAAGAGCAGTAAATCGAATAACTCGACTGATGCTTGAAAGGGCAGCTCCCATGCGTTATTCGAAAGCAATTGAGTCAATGTTGAGCAATACAATACACGGGTAATAATGGACCGTGGGGTGAATCTGGTCTTCTACCCCATAGTTGAAATAGGGTGGGACTTGGGATACACTACACGCCGGGCTCGAAGTATATATCTGCATGGGGTAAAAGCGCGCAGATGTAACGCGACAACAAACAGCCCCAATGGATTGCTACACTTCCCTCGAGAAGTCTCCACCGTTCATACCCGCGTTCGTATATTCCTCGGTAAGTTCATACAAGCACAAATTTCACAAGCAGCCCTATCGAGTGCTTCCTCTCAAAAATGAAAAAAAAAAACACCCTCGTTACTATTATTTTTTCACCTCGATCTTCCACATACTCGAAAATATCATCGATTTTGAAGTCATTAAAAAAAAATGGCGTCTGGACGCTCTCGACGAGGTGTCAATGTGTGTCCATGAGAATCCCATTGAATCTGTGTCATAGCCAGGATTTGGGAAGTGCGAGTAAGTGCAGTGTACGAGGACACAAAGAGAGTCGGTAGTGAGGAAAGAGGGCGGCTGGGGGACGGACGGGGTGGAGGAATAGAGAGATGAACGTTGCGGTGTCCCCCGAGGGCAGGGAAGCTAATGTGTCGCTGGGTCGAGCTAGAACGGGCTTGCGGTCTGTGAAGTTTGTAATCTAATGCATATGCCCTCGGTGGCCGCAAACATTGAGTGCTTCTGCCGCGGCCCAACCACTTCGCGACCGCATATCACAGCGTACTCATAATCGAATTATATCAAATTACCCATGTACGCTCAGCGCTGGTTGTCATACGACTGAACGCTGGCAGAAAGGTTGCCTACGCTATATATGCATAGTACAGGAGTGAGGAACCGTAGACATTTGCTCCGTAATGAATTTATCTGTAGCTATATAGATATAGCGTATAGCAGTGCCCCCAGTGTCGGGAATAAACTCGAAACAGAAAAAGACTGCCAATACGTGAGATACGGGATAAATGGTATTAAGTTGCTGAAAATTGGTACAGACCCTTAAGATAAATTAACTGTGTCCAATGACGAAAGTCATCGGTCTTAAGGACTGGATTAATTAATTATACCGAAACGTCAACGCTTGACCAATTCCTGAACTCGGTATGGTCTTTGTTGCTCCTTTACAAATTGAACGACAGAGAGGACGCAGGCTTTACGTAAGAGTGTAGTGATGGTGTTAGGTGTTTCCGTGGAGAGGGGGCAAGGGGGGGGGGATAGGATTTTGTTCTTTGCCACGTATTTTTATTTCTCTCTTTATGGGAAATCGCGAGAAAACAAAGTCAAGAGTGCCAACGTTTGGGACGACGTCCGGGCGTCGTACGAGTGGGACACGTGAGTCGGCACGTGTCGAGAATATTTCAGACCCCGTTATTCACGCAATGACAGGGGAATGAATGGCAGCACGTGTCTCTTGACATTTGACTGATAACCTACTGAAGGATAAATTCGTGTCGGCTATCTTGGCTCCAGTATCGAATACCCGAGTGTTGCTTGGTCAAATTACGAAAGCACGTAAATTACGATGGGAAAAATTGTTTTGTTTTTTATAGGAATAAAATATACAACTTATAAAACAGTCATACGATCCGTTTGCCAGCGAGAGAGACGAACGACGCTGTGGTAACAATGGGCAAAGTTTTCATAATAATTTACACTTTGGAAAATACGGCCTATTGTCGGGATATAATTTTCAATAATGATCATGATAACGCGACAATAACGTCATTTTATTCCGTTCGTGTAAAACATGACGAACAAAGTTTCGTCACGGTCGAAAGTTGAGTGAATGGAACAACAATGCCTTCTGTCAGTCACTCTGGATCTTCTTAATTGTTATAAGATTAATTGAGAATTTCGAGTTTAATTGTCAAAGAACAAATTGAATTTTTAAGAATACCACAAAAGGCGCTTCTGTTACTCCGTAACATTAGGACTGAGAAAAATGTAATAATACTCGAAAAAAAAAAAAATAAATAAAAATTGACTCACCGTCGTCTGTGCGTTTTCGTTTGATACTGTTGCCATTAGGATCCTGATGATGAGCCGGGATACCAAGGATACCACTGATGCTGTAAGCATTCGGTGCAGCAGCAGCAGGATGACCCGCGGCCGTTGCAGGTGCATGTGCTATAACCGAGACAGAACCGCCCGATCCAGGCTGACTTTGTTGCTGGCCTTGTTGCTGAGCCTGTTGTTGCTGATGCGCATGTTTCGCCTTCTCCGCCGCCTTATTCCTTACGATTCTGTCAACAACAAGAAATACCATGAAGCCGTGCAATATGGAGCAAAAGAGTTTACAGTGATCCAAGTAAAAAGTTTGAGATTACAGCGTGGCGAGTACAGCCGTAAATAGTACAGATACATACAATACAGATATTTTCTCATACAATTTCGCAGCATATAGTCGCACAAAGCATATATTACACGCCAAGAACCAGAGGTCGATTTCCAAGAGTTCATATCGTGTAACGATCCGAGTTCAGTTCCGTCACGAGTTACACGATGATTAATTACGATTAGCCGAGTTGACTTGGTGCACGATCATCCTGTAACGCACGCGTGTACGAGAGCAGGCATTGTTCCTACGGCGGCAGCCATGGCAATGAAGAGGAATGAAAAGGAATGACTTCTGATGACTGTGCGGAACGGCGCATATCATAATCGTATCGAGGAGCCATACGAGGCTAACGAAGCTTGGAGGCTTCCAGCGGTCCAAGCCTGGCCGCTTATTATCTGTGATATATCGTGCCGGTGCTCTCGATGGTCAGCCGGTACATCGGATGATGTCGGTATCAATTATCCAACAAATATTTACGGCCTGTAATCATCCGACACGTTCCGCCGTCACGTTATTGCGTCGGACCACACAATAAATAAATAAATAATCGATCAATAAAAATTAACTTGCTCATAACGAGAATGAATCTTTTCCTCGTAGCTCGTATGTACGGTTCATCATCTTCCTGTATATAGCATACTTCGAACAAAGATCCAACGCGTAGGGTGTATTCTGGGATCTATGCGCACCCGACGACTACAACTGGGTATGTGCCTATGGGGATGAACCAGCTCGTAATGGGCCGGCATTAAGTCGCTCGTTCGTGCAGTGGATGTGTTTGCGGTGGGCTAGGTAATCGCGGGGGTGCGAGCGACGGCGATCAATCAGATGACACCTGTTGAACGATCCTCCCTCGTTCGTTCGTTCGCCACCTTCACCAATTCACAACAATTAGCCGCGATCCTTATCAAGCTTGTTGGTTGGCTGGGGTCGGTTGCTTCCTACGATCCTTGGACGGTCGACACGCCTGGGCCTTTACGGCCTGTCTAGCCCTTATGCCTAGTTCCCATGTCGAGATTTAGATAAGGGATCGTTCGCTCTTTTGTAGAATTACAACGTTATCCCTCTAGGATATCCTATCTGGAAGCCGATCATTGGGATACTAATAGTTTTCTCATTAGGTGTATGAGATTTCACTTAATTATAGCCTATTAGAAATATCTCGTATAGCTTAAGGATACAAGAGTATTAGGCTTGTCGCGGGTGAACATTTAATAAGCAATGATGATCCTCGTTGATCGGTTGATGCGACTAGAGCGGATTGTTTGTATAACAGATGTAGGTGTTGGCACACGCAGATGGCGTAGTCTGCTTTGGACACGGGGTGTCAAGTGGCAAATAAACAAGGGCTGGTGAGCAAATGCGCGATACATGCCGTACGTAACATCTTGAATACTTTAATAAGAGAGATAACACGTGCGGTATGTGTACACGTCTTTTTCCTTGGACTTATCGATTTAGCTAGACTTTTGGTTGCCATTACAATCCACGGATTCTCGTACTCGTGATGGGTTTGGCGCTTTTCTTTATCGTAAAGAGGGGTAGTTTTATCGACCGACGTAAAAACAAAAATGGGATTACGACGCTGCCGGCAGCCCTTTTATGGCGAAAGGTCCTGGTACTTGTATGGCATTGCGTATGTATATATGGTATTACAAGGGACCCAGCATTTTCCCAAAACCACAATATTCTCCAATTTCTCACCCTTCGCCTCTACTCGGCTCCCATTCACTCCCACCCTTTTAGCCCTATACTCTATCTAATCATTCGGTGTCTCTGGTTTGCTGGCATCGTGCGAACTAACCTCTCATAACTTCAAGCCACCCTAACCGTACGGTATATGGGATAGGTACAACGTATGTACAAGGGTGTTTTTCTGTTTTGCAGATGGGACGGGTCGACGTATCGTTTTTTTTTTTTTTTTATCGTTCCTCCCCTTCGCATAACGCTCATGCGCAGCTACCAATATATTCGCGTATAAATACATTGCGGGAGATAAAGACAGCGAGTGTAGCGATTCAGTGACGTAAAGGTCGAAAGGGTATAAATCGCGAGTCTCCGCCCCTCGAGTCTCGTATTCCATGCAAATGTGCTGAACCAGGGTGGTGTCGCGAGAAAATCCAGGAATGTTGAATGGCGAATGACGTTGCTGAATATTTCACTGGACGTCAGAGAAGATTTGCAAGTTCGAGATCACCGGCGAGGGTGTTCGTCTCGAATAAGGGTTTCTACTATAAGGGTGGTAAATGCATATATATACGTACGTTAACGCTACCGTAGCGAACCCGTGGCACGTTGCAAGACCTAAGGGAAGTTTCCTGGCGTTGGCGATGGCGGCAGTGGTGGAACCAAGCGGACCAGTCAGAATTATAGGGGTAGCGTTTCAAGGCGCCACGTGGGAAGAAGCTATGCCTCCCCTGGCGCCCTAAGATCGTTCCCTAACGGCCACTCGAGAACTAAACTACTCGGCTACGTAACCGAAAGCCACCCCTCTAGCTTTCCTTCCTGCAGTTCTAACCCTCTTTCCGCGTCTAGCCACTCCTACCACCAGAAGTCACGCTCGCCCAGAGCAACACCCCGTGTACTTTCTCTACTTTCTCCAAGAATTCTCTGCCAAAGGGTCATCAACAAATTTACTTAATCATGCAATACTCGCAAGATTGAATATCTAATAAATTCAACACGACCTGCACCAACAAAAAAAAAAGAACCCTCAAAAAAAAAACGTCAAAAACCCAAAGGTCCGTCTCTTCGGACACGTTCCCAGAATACTGATGAAATTTCGGTCCAGCACCGGGATGCTGCGTCGAACCCGTGAACTCTGAGTTGACCCATAACTTTACATACAACAGATACATACCGACCGCGTTTAAGATGCGATAGGCTGTTTAAGATAATACAATCATTAATGCTTCTCCGCGACTATAGTCCCCGGTGTGTCCAAACGAGCACGTGTAAATTTAACCTCAAACATATACGTTTGAGAATCCAGCAACTATAGATGCATCAACTCCTTTGTTTAAGTAATCGCATAGCGACGTTCAAATGCTATAACTATATATACAATTGTTTGGCTATAATACGTGCAATGGTAAATGGTTAACAACCTAAGATAAACCCCGATACATCTTCTATGTGAATAAGACGTACGCCGTTCCGAGAATGGGGATGAAGGGTTGCGCATGGATGTAATTTTGTATGGGTATGTAATGCATGACATGTAGATACGTACGCAGCTTCGTACACCTACAACACGTACGGCAGTACTACCTACCTATGAACCTAGCATGGAACAGAACGACTGCGCTCTGGTCTGGAACCACAAACTTTAATGTTGGCATTACTTTTATGCGCGACTTTATGCCAAGTATCCCATCAAATATATGACCCGCGCTCCTGCTTCCCAGAGCACCTCTATCCCCGGCTAAATTATTGCGAATAAAACTTTATACTGAAATTACCTCTACGCTAACTTTATCGCATTTCGCCCGAGTTCCCTTCCGCGCCCGCCTCGCTCTCTCTCTTACACCATCAACCGCCACGTACACGAACTACAGCTTCACCGTCCGCCCATCCCACCCACTCGCTACTAACGTTCCTGCGCGAACTTAAATTTATCCACCTTGATCGAAGTTCGTTCCTAGAAATTAAGCCGCTTGATTCGAAGTCACGTATACATATGAGATATCAGGTGATATCCGAAGTACAGTTACTATTATGATTACGAGTAAACGAATGCTGACGTAATTACTATAAAATGAGCTTTTCGAATTTTTCACAATTTTTTATCAAAACGCTAGATCTGGATATACACTTTTTTTTTTTTTTAGTATTTCAATCTCTTCTGTAGAACTTGTAGCGATGTTCTACTGACTTAAAGGTTAAAGGTTAAGCGTTAGGGATACTGACAGTAGGGTAGATTTTCAGCACTAATACGGACGTTAAAGTTATTACACCCCATTATACAAAGCTATGCGAGGATTGTGGAGGATTTGAGGGTTTTCGAGGATTACAACAAAAGCATAGCAGATGCTCCCTCGTGTCTAATGCTACACTTGGCTACCGCGACGTTCCTTCCGATTCTCGAATCCCAAGTCAGGGAGTCGTTCTGTTACGTTGCACCGTAGACACAATACCTACTACTATCCTTGCTCAATACAGCCATTGTATGCTTTGCGGAATCGCACGATACCTTTAAACGGTAGATTCTGATACACCGTTGCTATGTCTCTTAGGGAATTGCCAGTGCTGCCACCCATAATAACGGAACCGATATGAACTAAAAGTATACGTATCTAAACGTACTCTAACTGAACTCGATCGACCAATTCAATAATCTTACCAAAAATCAAGATCAACCGACCTACAGATAGTTTCAGCATCCTTATAAAATTCATATATTTTTACTATCAAATGTTTGTCGACCCAGAGATCGCCGACGTTGAGAAATGTATCTGCATTGCTAAAAAAAAAAAGTCTGCCTACTGACTGCTGGAATTCTCCCTCCCTTCGACGTACCGTATATCTCTATGCGCTATAGGTGGGTTAACTCCAGGTAGCTATATGGGCTATGTTAGGTTAAAGTCACGGGAGTGTAGCAGGACGTGACGTACCCACGTAGAGCCACCCCAATGCAGTGCCGCATCCCAGTCGTTTTGATGAAGTGACCCCGTACCCGGACGAGTATATTATTATATCTGGGGACGTAGGATACATTGTCAAACGGCAGCTGCCTGCCGAGAATCGTACACACAACTATATTAACAGCGCCTCCCGTGCATCGTACCGCCGCTGTCTACCACTACTGTATTATGTATCGTATACGTGAAGGTGCACCGGATCGTTGTGCCGTGACTGTGTACGTCCTACGTGTTTGTTTGCGCTGCCCGCGTCCCGCACAAAAGGTGTGCTTCCAACAATGCACCGACGAGTCAACAGTCACGAGGATGCCGCTCCTAAGCACAATGTAACACACGATTTATAATATATATATATAATATACTCCCTGATGGTCCCGACTGAGCCTGCTAGGGCCCCGGCGCTCGGGAGCCCCGTGGTGCCAGCCAAAGGACCAACTATGGGAAGTCCTTCGGTCAAGTACCGGGAGGGTTGGTATGGATACAGTTCGATTATGCAGTCGAGTTTCTACACATTTTTCTTTTATATTGACGTTTCGTATAAAATTGTCCAGTTTTAATTAATACTTGTATTTTACGGTAAGTGGGATTTAATTGTAATTAAACGTCAGATAGTGCATTTTCAATTGAAATGATAATTGCACGCGACCTTATAACGAATGAGTGTATGTAGTAAAAGCAAGGAGGGGATAATGAATAATTTAGGGTAAATCGACTGATCAAAGTCGTCGATGTTTTTAGCTTGATAAATCTGACGGGATCCTGTCGGACGCTGAGTCGTGGCAGCTGACGCGGCCATTTTCCGCTACGGCCAATTACGAGCGTCGCGACGCCCAAGGAGAGTGGCTGTGCGTCGCGGTATTGGTCGAGTTCACCCAACGTGCTTTCTTAGGGGTGGTAAGGGGTGATCTCAAGTCCGCCATAATTTTACTCATATTTTTCGACATCCTACCTAATAATAATCTTTCGTCTCGTCGTCACGGGCAACGATAAGACGATAAGAAAATTACGAAGATCAATCGCGAGCCACTCTCCGTTAGATTATCTTCCGTTGATTGTGCCCAGGTCAAGCCCAGCCCAGGTCAATTTCCTATTTCTTCCCACCGCCACCATTTTCATCCCTTAGCTATCCAGTCTGGTAGCGGATCCGTCCGGTACTTTGCGAAGTGCTTGTAACTTCGGTATTCCAGAAGCCAGAGTGGAACAAAGGGGGACGCACATTATGGACGCCAGAGTAGACGACCATCCGGTTTCATCGCGGTTCCGTCTGTCCTCTGACGTTTCCACGGCAACCCGGATTTCAAGTCCCGGGCGTCGTCGTATATCCTCCCCAGCAGCGTCGGCGTCAGCGTCGGCTTTAGGGGCGGCTCTACGGGCGTAATTGTAACTTCATTTGAGGCTAATTTCGGCCGGAGGGTATGATGAAACGCGGTAATAATTGTATTATCTAGACAAAGGACGGTTATGGATACGCGCCGCCGCCGCATCCACCGCGTGTTTCCCGCAACTACCGCCCGTCCTCAAGGGTGCCCTCGAATAACGTAGGAGGGACTGTTCTGCAGATATGGTTGCTTTAACGAAGCCCACCGTACAACGGGTGCGCACCATATTGTCCTGACGTGTATGTAAGGCGAAATACGTAAATTTCATTTAGCCATCTCGTTACCGACCCTTATCAGTATTTCGAGTCACTCATCAAATTTTCTGATCAATCCATCTGCCTGAATCTTCATTATCGACAGAGTCTATATCGATAACGAAGAGCTAATACATTATATTACGTACAAAGGGAATTCCACGAGGCAACCCCTGTCAATAAAAAGAAAATCAATAGAAACAAGAAATATGACGAATAGTGATTTGACGTTGTGCAGGGGGGTGTCAATTGCCAGTGAAATGGTAAATAAGCCGCTCGGATGGGGAGGAATTATTTATGGTACGGTAATTTAATAATGGAAAGATGAACAGGGAGATATGGAAAAGTAGATACCGGCTGTAGCAGCTAGACAGCGTAAAGCCAAAACTGGCATAAAAGTATCAGCCAACGAGTAACGTCCATACGAAGTATCCAAGAGAGTACACTGCTAGTAGAATCAACAAGCTGCCGTAGCTACTAGCTAGTAGTCGGTAGCTACAGCTAGTAGCTAGTAGCGTCGAGCCATATGGCCGCGTCGACGCTCATGCTTACAGCTTTCTTTCAGGGGTGCGAAATGATATGGAAGTAATGGAGAGTCGCCCTTATTGTGCATCCGGGAGATTGACCCGTCTGATAGTAGACATCGCTCGTGCGTCGGGACGCTGAGGGCGTCGGGGCGCGCACTCTCCGAACCGTACCGATGACAGATTGATACAATTCCCGAGAGCGAGATTCCGGCCGACAGATTTTCTGCCAACTGTTGTCGCCCGTTTGGCCATTGCGTCGAGTTAAGCGATCAGCGCGGCGCGGGGGTGGGCACCCATAAAATATATTTCAAGAAATAAAACAGCCGCTACGACAACCCTACACGATCCATTAGCTCGTAAGCTGACTACGAATAACAATATGGCGGACCTGTACAAAGTAGCCTATCAACCCTTATTTTTAGCCTCTGCAAAATTCACACCCAACCATAAATAACAAATATGATCAGGCAGTATCGACTCGTGAGCCACAAAGCGGTGGGTATAAAGGGAAGGAGCGACGCACGTGAAAGTGTGACGTCTATGTCGGCGTCGAGTTGCGTCGTGCTGCGTCGAGAGGAAACGAAGGAAGGCGGCTGCTGGACCCAGGGTGGTTGAGGTAGAGAACCCTGAGGCAAACCTCGCTCCTTATCGATCTGCCCCTGAGACTCTAGAGCGAGAGAGAAAGCGAGAGGGTGGAGAGAGTAGAGAGCATAGCGAAGCGGTGTGTGGCGTATTGAGTGTGTAGTGGTTATATAAGTACACACATATAGCAGAGTAAGATAGACCTCGGCAGAGCGCCGCCTACTCGAGCGTGACTCCGCAGCCAAAGCCGAGCCTATCAATATTTCCTCCTGAAATCCGCTGCGCCTCCTTCACCTCTTTCACCTCCCCGTTCCACTCCCGAGCACCTACCCCTCGTCATCCCCTTTAGATGCTATCCAGTTTAGTCCCGCCATCTCGCCCTCTTTAGTGCTAACCTCCCTCTTCACGCATCTATTTCTAGATTCTTTCATTCGTTTAGTGTTGGTCGAATTGGTCTGTAGCGATGAAGAGTGCGTCGTTACCCAAGGTGTATATATGTATATATATATACATACACATACATAAAATCCTGTAGTTTCTAAGTAACCGTTAAGAAGCGCGACAAAAAGGGCGGCTCGTTTCGTTGTCATCACTGAACTTTCATGGAGAAAAAAAAAAAAAAAAACCAACTTGAACTGTTATAGCCGCGTCGAATGGTACTCGAATCTGCCGCGCGAGGCGCTTTTCTTTTTCCCACTCTCATATTTAGGATATATAACCGTTATTTTCTTAGGCGGCTACTCCATTATCCTGTTCTCCTCGGTACGGTTTTTGCCCCCGGGATGCTCGGCTACTCATTCTGAAGTGTCTTGGCAAAAGCAGGACAATACGTTATATTAGCTCTATCATTATTTTCTCCAAGCGGAATGCCAACTCGTCCGACAGAAAAACTCGGCGACCCTCGTTAACAGAGAAATCCCGGCAAACTGGAGCCTCTTTTCCGGAAAGTTGTTGCTTCCGTTTTTCATTCACACTTATATACCCATGCAGAACCACAGTTATGAATACGCCTCCCGTCTGTTTGTGATTCACAACGTGAAGGTACGACCTTTCTTCGAGCGATACCACAAGAATTAAAATGGATAAAAATATACATATATTAAAATTTAACCAATCTTTCCAACGTGTCTCATCCACGTGATAATCGAAAGTCTATCGATGTCGACAATCTAACGTGTGCAGCTAGATAATCATATGGATAGATGAACCAATGTATACAGATATACATTCACGAGGTAAGTTTTTCCAGGCGATCTGCTCTCCGGATTCAGATCAATACCCGCCATCTGGGCTTGGGCCGTCGGAGCGACAAGGACGGAGTGGCTCGAGAAGGAGGCCAACCAGGAGGCAGCGGAAACAAGAGCATCAGGAGTATTTCAAGAGACGAAGCTACACTAGCTAGGTGCTGGAGTCACTCGAGCAACAAGCCACTGGTGCACCCTTCACTGCAATCTTGGAGACACTGAAACCACCCCTGAAAGGAACCCTTTCGCTCTATACCAGCTAGACCAAAAATTTCAGTGTCCCACGCGTCGATTTCTTCGATAAGACGATAACAATTCACATCAGCATACAGACACCGTTATACCAAGTACTCGGAATATGAAAAATACTGCTCACGTAACACACGAGGATATTTATGTACTAATTGATATATCGTTTCTAATATCATTAAAGCGACTGTAGCTGGTAGCGCCTCTTGTTTACCCGTTTACAAGCTCAGAGCGTCGGGACGCGATAACTCGAGGCATTAGGGATCCTCAAGTATCGCACGACATATGCTTTACCAGATCCAGAGGAGGGAGTGATTAGTTATCGGTCTCGAGGGGTACGCGCGACGGCGTCCTACGTCATCGTACGTACATCGAGATAAGTAGGCATGCACCGGTCGGCGTCACCCCAACCCCATTGACCTTTCGCAGGTTCCTTTGGGAATCGGCCGATTAATTCAAGTGTTTTTATGTCCCTCCTGCTTGCAAGTGGTGATGCCGATGGTGGGGGATGGCGTGTTACAGTATAGGTACCATAGGGTACGTACATACAACAAGCTTTGGGGGTTGTTCGTACGAAATAGAGGGTGACTCTCTAGGGACGGTATTACGGCGTATCAGCACCACACAAACTGAACGACTCACTCTCCCCCACCCCAACACACATACTCCGTAGTCAAGATAACCAGTTCCTGAGAGAGTAACTACACGGGGGTTCAGAGGGTGGTTGTGTGTGTGAGGGGGTCCGAGAGAGACTGTCTTCGTAGTGGTAGAAAGGAGAGTTGCGAGAGAGAGTAAAGGAAGAGAGTAAATGTAGAGAACAGAGAGGATGAGAAGGAGCCGAACCCCATTGATCTGCTCACATATGTCCCGAGATTTAATCAGCCGGTACTCACGGGCTTTATCTCCTGCTTATCTACCGCTCATCCACGCCTCTTCTCTCATACCCTAAAACCAACTTCAAGCCCCTTACCAAGATGATAATGAAATTGAATGTAATGCGGATCGAATTCGCTACAAGTGAAATCCACTAACTTCGTTTCGGGGCGTTAATGGATATTCACGCAAACGAGTTATGCGCTACGATATGAATGATAGAGGGTTTTACCTATTTGATAAGGGGCAGAGCACTGGTAGCCATAATAATTTTTATTAGGTTGTTACGAGTGCACTGCGTTTCATAGTGCATATTGTTATTAGATATTCGGGTGAAGATAATTTCGTGTCCTTTGAATATTAGTACCATGACGAATAGTACCTGGCAGTTGTCTGACTCGATTATTGTATCAAGTTTGTAAGCCTGATAATATCATCTGCTACGAGAATTCTGACCCAAGTCTGGGTTATGTACAGGTGTACGCGGGTATCGAGTGAATCTTGGCATTTTCTCAGGACGATTCTCGACCTCAGTCACGTGCCTACCAAGATCCGAAGAGTTACAAGAATCTTTAACCGTTACAAGTCTTATTATGTTGGTACTCACCGATTGATTGAAGAAACCGAGGGTACGTTGTCCTGCGAGCAAATACCTTCTGCCAGCAACCTGTCCCTTATCTCCCAAGCGAACATCGTGGGATTGTCCCTTTTGTAATTGGCAATGGCTTCCACGACCGGTGGCGTCGCCACTTTTGGTTTAGAGCCACCTATCACGCCAGCCTTGAAGCTCCCCGTTTCGTAGTACCTGTGAACAGAGCGGGGATGGTTAGTATAAAATTTGAAAAAATTTCGAAAATCCGCCCCAAACAAAAAATTACATCAATAATTTTTGACAAAAACAAAAGGTATAGCGAACACAGCTAAGTCAACGTCACGGACGTAAATTTCGAACGGAATTAAGAAACGTCCGATGCAGTCGGCTTACTTTGTACGAACCACGTAGGCGTTTCGTGGGACGACCGAGGTACGCGCTTGAAAAGTCGAAATAATAAATTAGTGGTTGGCAACTATGGAGTTTTGTATGAACGCGCAGTTGTTTTAACAAACAGCCCCCCCGTCGTAAGTTGGTATACGAGGCGACGTTTAAGCCGCTCGTCCGATTGTATCGCACGGCCTCGATGTGAACGAGCCCTTTGTGCTTAATTAGTTAAATAATATCTTCGCTCGTACTTAAATTCAATTACGCAAACCCCGCAATAATGGTTCGGTTGTGGCCCGGTTGCCCGATGTTCACCGCCTTGATGGATGTGGGTCCGCGTTCGGCGCATTCGCGAACTCACAAATACATACGCCGCGCGTAAACACATCTCCCC
Organism: Syrista parreyssii; assembly: GCA_030142615.1. Taxonomy (NCBI): domain Eukaryota; kingdom Metazoa; phylum Arthropoda; class Insecta; order Hymenoptera; family Cephidae; genus Syrista; species Syrista parreyssii. The sequence goes on from JARQTG010000316.1 coordinate 712,606, forward strand.
CAGGACAGAGTAAAACGTATCTGTTTTATGTTTATCGTCCGAGATCAGGTTGTCGGATGAAACAAAAAAAAAATAACCCATTGGCTTAACTTCCGTTAAAAAATTTTTCGTACTATTTATTTGTTCCTCCACCGGGTGTTCCAATAATCGAAAGCAAGGTTCGTCGTGTAAGAATAATGATCAGTCGCTTAAAATGCACTCGTTCCTACGCCAAGTATCCTGAGCTCGCAAAAAGCTAAAGCGACGATAACAATGAAAGCGATTCTCTGGATATCGTCGCTCCGATTTACACGTAAATGAACGTCGCGTTCTGTGCGAGCGAGCCCGGCGAGTCGTATACAATCGTCATGGAACTCTGTTAAAACGTGAAACCCCGGTTCGAACGACGCGACAATCATTGCCCTTAAATAGGGGTTGCCGTTACTCGGCCACCCCCTCGAAATTATTACGATTATATATCGCCCGTAAAATCTCATTCGTGTCGCACATGGCAATGTTCACCCGTTGACGTTTCTCGCCCCTTTATCATAGGCCACCTTCCACCATGAAATCCCCATTAGGAACGTACAATTTTTTAAATCGACCGCGTTACGCAACACGACATTAATTCCAATCAAAGCCTAAAGTGTGCCCAAGTATGGCAAATAAAGGCCTTTTACGAAGACACAGTAAAAACAGAACCCCCAGAGTCACGGCGATTCAAGAAATTTTCAATGTTACGAAAATCTATACGAATTTCGAATATATATCGATAAAATACCATTTTTTTCAAATTTTGTATATCCACAAAAAGTACTTTCTTTTTTTTTCACTTTTCACAAATTTACATACTTTTTTCCTCCCAAGGTATTATTTTCCCTTTCTACGTTAATACCAGATGTTACTGAGTAACGATGAACAAACGATACACGTATATAGCGATATAGAGATTACGGTGTATCGCAGTATGAGAACGAACACAGAATAGAAGTAACGTACAGGAGTATAAGTTGCGGCTCTTACCGCACAAAGGAACCGATCACAGGGGGTTCCTGCAACGAGAGCACTAAAGCGTTCCGCTTCGCGAGTCTTAAGACTCCTCAGACGCTTCCTACGTAGTCTTCAGAAACTAAAGACGCTAAAGAAGAGCCATAGCGTTCGTGACTCGATAGAAGAGGGACGTTCTGAAGTGACGTGAAGATTTCATCGCGTCTTCTCAGTCAGCGTCATGTATGCCCAGTTAATAGTCGTCAACGACAAATTTTCAAGCTTTGCAGGTTAGGCGCGCTTCAGCCGCGAAGGTGTCGCCACTCGTTTTTACGGCGTATTTTTAGTCAAGTCTCTCGCGGAATTCCGAGAAGCACGCTGCCTAGTTCTCAACGACGCGTGACTCCGCAAACTGCATGTTAACAACACCTCACGAACATCTCACGAGCGAGAATCGCCGTGTTGTCGTCTTTTCGGGCAGTAAACTTGAATCCAGATGCATTTTGGTACTCGGGACGTGCACGTGTACATATATTCCAGCATGGGTTCAAGTCATACGTATACGATCCACATACGTCACGTACTCACGCTACATACGTGCAATAGCATAACAATAAGCATAAAAGGTGCACGCGAATTTTAGTGTTTAACAAGATGGCGGAACCGCTGTCAAAGAACGTGTATTTACACGTGACAAAATATTTCTAGTGCACAGATACAATTTCTTCTTTAGTACACAAAATTTCGTGCTAATATTCTTGTTTCACTGTCATACGTTTCTTGTTATACGAGCTGTAGATGTCAAAAAATATATGGTTGCAAGTGCATGTAGCAGAGGTAAAGTTTCTAAGGTTGGTACGATGAGCTCGCGATAACGATTTATCTCGCCGATGAAAATAGCAATTCACGCGCTAGAGGTTATATCGATTGATCGGTAGGATTGATGCGGAGGAAAGGCGGACGCGATCGAAACGCGCGTACCGCAAGCAGCATGGCGCCAGAGCATCGTCGCCATCGAATATCCAGGCCCGCTAATCGGACTAGCCTAATAACAGAGCTTGGTAATAATCTCATATCTGATTCAATTAAATTCATACAGATCGTACGAGTATGTGTAAAAGAAATACGTCAGATGATTAATCAAGAGCGAAGACCCTAAAGATAATCGTGATCGTAAAAGTAATTGCCATAACGTTATTACGTAGGGTTACGTTTCCACGTGTGTTACGTTTCCGCGTATGTTACGGGTACAGCGATAGAAGAGTTCGAGGAAATACATGCGGCACCAATGTAGATCGAAAATTCAAATAAATCCTCGCGCACGCGCATTGCGTATTACGCTGGCGAGTAAAAAATGCGAAAAGACGAAGAACGCGCGTCTTGGTCGGTAAATAATAACCAGGCTTTCTATTATGTGGGGTCGTCGAGTACGACAATGATATTCGTGGTGGAAAATGAATGATAGGCGGCCCATCAAAACGGCACGAGGCCACCCGGTATGCCGTCCGCGTGGGACGGGTCGTCGTCAAAGGGGAGGATTGGAGGGTGCTACGAAAAAACATGGAAACCGCATCGCGTCGCCTCTGCCACCCAGGACCTTCCTTCCGGTTCTTTACCAGCCACTACCGGCGCAGCTATGAGTCCCCACCGTCCCCCTTCTACGTAACATCTTTCGAATTCACGTCTCTTGATGCGTAATGCGAGTCTTATGAAAATCATGCTCTTCCGCGGGTGAGCTAATTAAATCATCGTCAGAGAGAATTTCGTACCCTCGTGTTCACTTTCTTGGAACAGCTGCAGATGTCATGATATATACTAACGCATACGGCATAGTCTATTCAGCTACCCTCTTTTCGTATAACGTGTACACACATGACATATATATACGTATATACGTATATACGTATATACGTATACAGACTGCTATCTCTATTTTCTTGCTTTCGAGTAAAACGATGAAGAAGATGAGAAAAGTCTCCTAGGCTCTCGGGATGTTCTCGTTTCAAAGGTCAATTCGTAAGAAGGTCGTCGAGCGTCAGTGAAACATTCACAGTTTTCACGAGGCTTACTGCGTTAGCCTCGAAATGAGTAATCGGCACACGTAATAAGGATTTTCGAGTATAATAATATATAATATATAAAGGATGAGGTCATGTTGCTTTTACCGTACGCGTCAACAGTGGTGATACCGAGACGAGGGACAATTTACTGGACGCAATCTCGGTTGAAAAGTACGACGCGTCTGGGTATAGTGTATGAAATAAATGTATAAACTAATTGAATCGTATTGATGAACTCATCGACTGACCTTGAGAGTATTTTGGACACGCAGCCATGCGAGACCCTGAGCTGTCTGGAAATGTCGCAGGGTCGGACTCCACTATGCGCCAGCTCGACGATCCTCTGCCTGACAACATCCGGCAGAGGCCTTCCGTTGACGAAGACACCACCAAGCTGGTTCACTCCCCCATGGCCTGAAACAGGAAATCGATTTTGCATTAACAAACTACTTCGCGATGCACTGCCAGCAGCTCAAGGAGCAACGACATCTAGCAATATTTGCGACACACAGCATCATTCGACAGTGGCTTAACATTATAGTAGTATATTAATAGTATTACTAGTCACGAAAGAGTATCGGGTTGCGTATTAATTCATACTTTTACCATGAGACTGTAACGTTAAGTCGTGGGATTTATGGCGCTGAGTATTACAAGGTAGCTAAGTAGACGGATAGGAGGATACAGCTGAGCCGTAACACGTTCGAGGGACTCTTTAGCGTTATAAGCCACACAGCGATGGCCCCTCGACAATAAAATCGACCTAATAAATCAAGTAAGTTAACGATGACAATGGTAGTCACAGCATGAAAAGTCATTAGACGAAATAGAAAGAAAAAGAATACCGAGCGTCATTCATTACATTAGGAAGATCTTTTTCAGGCGATATTTTCGCGTTATTACGCAATCGCAATACGTCATGTTGACTGCACTGCTTAACCGAATAAGACAGGCTAATATAGTAATGGAGGGTTCTGGTTGTTGGCATATGCACTGCCATTCGTGCCAGTGCGTCGATGATTCGATGATCTGTGCCTCGACAGTCCCCCGGACTCCCTAACAACCTAACCTAATCTAACAAGAATGACTAGCTCTTAACGTAGTTGGGTATCCATGCCGGTACGTCGGTTCCACTGACGACTACGCTCTTGGTTCTCGACTTTCTTGACGACTCAATCAAATTATCCCGTCGTCCCAACTGATCCGCACGAGTTCGCCATTGGATCGAACTTTGTCTTCTTCTTTTTCTTTACTCTTTCTTCATTCACCGAGCGTTCACGCACTACGGGCCATATACGCTTCCACAGTACGTCTCCTGCGGAGCTACTATACATAGTCCAACGTTAATACGGATGCAAGTTGGTACATTGGTACATCGATACCGGATACTTGGCTGCGAAACTATGCCCTGTCCAAGGTGTGGTTATTGTTGTCGATGCTTAACGATATCGCTGTACCAATAATTTCCGTCTAAGACAGTCATTACTTCTAGTAACAATCTCAACTTTAACTATACCATACACCCATCTAATACACGCTTACACAAAGCATTAGTACGTCGCCCATTCGCGTTATACGCAGCGCACGAAACGTGCGTAAAAATTCAAATAAATTATCCCGTCTTTCGTATCACCGATCGTTATGAGTCTCTTTCGTAATAATCCGTGGATCTAGAAGTCGTTGGATCGTCAATGAAACATCATGGCGGGCGTGACGCATTAAACGGTACGTTCCCACCGTTTCGATGGGACCGTAGTGCCACGAGGAGAAAAACTCTTGACGAGTCGGAAACGGCCTTCGACTTTTTGCCGATCAATCCTCCTTTCTGATCCTATAGCGGTAGCCGTAGCGCAGCACGTCCGCAACCGCCCCTTGCCGCCGTTCACGATCGTCTCCGCAGCTATTCGCCATCGAACCAACGAAGACAATGAGCGTCGGAGTAACGTCGAGCGGCGCGGCGCTGAGCGTCCGATCATTACCAGAAACGATACGCACTTCCGCTCGCAAATCAATTCGCTTTCGCGTTTATGGTCGCAGCCCCCCCAACGCTCCTACGCAAAATCCCCTCAACCACCCTGCTGAACGCTAACGGGACGCGGCCCACTCAAGGGTTTGTTGGATCATGGTGGCAGAGCAAGTAGATATAGTAGCGAAATAGTAGTCGCACACATAGTAGGCAAAGCCTGGCTTCTACCCTACGCGCCGTCACGCCTGCTGACCACAACTATACGAGGGTTTGTGTCCAGCTCGGCCGGGTCCACCCTCCCATTACGCCCTTCGATCCTCCTGGTCCTCTTTCACTCCCGATTCAGTCTCCTCCCGAACCCCTGGTTCCTGGACCATCCCGGAACATCCATATAGCCTCTAGCCCTATAGTGGATGCTGACTACTACGTGTTACGACCCTGAGTAACCCTCGTTACTATTACTATTATTATTACTATTAACTAAACTCTCGGTGCGCACTGGCACGCGGACTTTTTCTTTCTGGTTAAACGAACAATTTTAACGATCTTCCTGGTACCCGATATCACAGTACCGGCAGATACACCAGATGCTGTAGCAAATGAGGGACATAAAAAAGAAGGGGGTAATGAAAGTAACAATCGGAGGACACTTTTTTTTTTTTTTTTTCTTTTCTTACTAATCTCATGACGATGAAAAACGGTGATGCGAATAAAATGACCTAGCTGCGCGCTGAGCTGTAAAGACACTACGGCGACCACTTCCGGACGGCCGAATTCTCATAGCTTCTCGATTCCCTCGATCCTGCGATCAATCGGATCGATCCGGTCGCTCGATCTACCGCAGGGTATTACCACGTGGTTTTGTAGAATCATTCATTCACCAGCGAGACGAGGCTGGCTTAAAAATATTCTTGAGAGACGATAGGGAGGGAAGGTCGAGAAATGCAGAGGCGGTTATAGTTGGCCTCGTGACATGTATAGTCAATGAGAAAATTTTATCGAAATGCACTTAGATTTATATGCATATGTGCGTATGTACTATCTAGTACGTATAATAGGTACAACCCGCGTATCCGTGTCAGGAGCCAAGGAGTTTGATATAGGTTTCTAGTAGACATTCGATATTTCTCTCTTATGGCTTTGTTCATATATATTGTGTTACCCTCGTATTATGTATTGCGTTTGCGTACTGAGCGAACGGAAAAGATTTTATTACCCGATCGTCCGGAATAAATTGACTAGCGACGGCGACGGCGACGAAACGACGGAACGTACGAAACGGAAGAATAAAAGAAATTTAGGTATGACGCAACGCTCCTATACGACTGTACGGATCATTGTCGATCTTAGACAATTGTTATATTACTTATTCGTTTCTATGACTCCGTAATGCTAATGGCGATTGGATAGACACCGTGTAATTGGGCTTGTGACGACAACCGCAGTCTTTTGCCTCTTGGATAACACGAGAAAGGAGCCGTCGGCTACTGACAACACAATATGCAATGATCGTTCAATAGAAACAGTCGCCGGGACGTTCTTGTTAATGTTTCATAATTATTAGTCTGTTAGTCTTAACGGAGTCGATGGGTGGTGGCAACGTTAATGTGCAAATGGGATTTCGATCGCGTAAGATTCGTGCAGGAATTCACGATTTGGTGGGATGTGACGTAGGGATAGACGTTTCGAATTTCTTTGGTCTATTTTTTAATAGGTAATTTAAAAAAAAAATTTTTTTTATCACTCACGGTATTGGTATTACGCAGGAGCGTGGGGAATTTTGACACAATTTTTGTTACTAACGGCAGGTAGGATTTCCGGCTGTTCGCCTGCATTGATCTTGAAGATATAAGCCAAGGAAAAACTTGATGATCGGTTGTCGAGTGTCTAATCGCGACAGTTGCTCAGTTCTTGTATTCTAAACTCCTACGCAGCACAGAGGCAGCCGTCGCCTTGCGGTTTGGTTTTTCATCGATTAATGTACCGCTACGTCATACCGCTCGATACTTTTTTCCTACTTCTGATCACTACGTGGCTTTCGATTTATCGATTATATCGATATCATAGCCATCAATTTTTCGTTCCTTCGATCACTAATTTCTTACCTTGCCGATCGCTCGGGATTAATCATTTCGCGTCTACGTCCTCTCGCGCGGACATCGAACAAACGTTTACGAACGCGTTGGACAGCTGTGCTAATTTTTTAAGTTTACAAATTTTGGAAAAGTAACATAAGCTCGAACGGTTTTATTGCCAATTTTTTCTTCTTCCCTTACGTCCGCAATGCTATGCTCGAGACTTGCACATTTCTTGCACGCGCATTACGTGCACCCGCTTATTTATCGCGCTACGGTTTACCTACGTGACTGACAATGTACAAAAAGTGAGGACAAACAAGACAGCGCGAGAAATGGGATTGGAAATACGGATTTCCAATCGAGTACGAAGAAAAAGACAATTAACTTAATACGTTATTCAGCGCTCGCTATATATCCAAACCAAGTATTAACCAGGTATGGAATTTCGTAGAATTCTAAAAAAAATTAATATATCATAAAAAAATCATACGCAGCCAAACATCGTACAGTCAATAAATTATCTAAAGAAATAAAGTCATACGTGCTAGAAGCAACAACAGAACCCTAAATTTTGCTCGCGCTTCTGAAGAATTCATGAAATTTGAAAATGACGTCATAAACACAAAAAACTAGCAATATAACAAAATCATGTGTTCTTCGACTATCAAATCTTACACGTGTAGTATTCCATCATGTTCTGATTGTATCGATAAGCAGTGCTGAGGTCCATCGCGTAAGTCTTCGGCCCGCCGGCCGTCGGCTCTGAAAATCCAGCTGGGTGCTTCAAGGTGTCCAATACCTATTGAACTCTATTGATTCTATAGACTCCCAATGAGGATCTCTTAGGTGCCTTTACAAGTTACTTTTGCCTTTTGGCTCACGGCTCGTGAGAGTCTATGGCTGAGGTCGACAATAACTGTCATCAAGATCCTCTTTGTGGTACAGAATGACGGCTGGCTGAGGATGCCATCCGGACCGTCGGGTCATCTCGTCATCCACGGGAGCAACTTTTCCCTATTTCCTTTTATATAATATCCGTCGTGGCCTCTTTCAATCCTTAAGGCAAAACTCCTTGTGTTTAGTCGCACTAATTTTATTAGCACGATCACCCGCGACAACACTAAAACCACACCCCTATTGGAACAAAACACCTTTCATTCGAATCAATCCCCAAAGTGTCAATCTTTACGAGGAGTTCACTGGGTTTTAATAGTAAAATCCGAAACATCCATTTTCGATTGGGTGACGATAATTTTCAATTTACAAACAATTTTGCGCCGATTAGATAAGACTTGGTCGTTTTAATAATGATTGTGATTGACGTGTATTCCGTAACGATAAGGGCTTCGATCGTACACAGGGTTACTGTTATCGGATTGATGTCGTCTCTAGATCGTTAGACTATGAAGATCTTCAGTTTGAACGATCATGAGGATCGATGACAATGATATCCTGTACAGAATTCGTATTGATCCTCGTGACGTTTGAAAAATCCTTGTTTTCGTATAATAGCACAAAACACGTATTTATCCAATCCGACGGGACTTCGCTTGAGTCACTTCGCGATGTACCAAAACAACGAAATACCAGTACACGTAGCAGTTACGAAACTTCATGAGGTCCCAATTATCCATTTGGCTAGTAAAACATTAAACACGTTCACTGATTCGACTGCGTGGTATCTTCATCGACTCCAATTGACACTTCACTGTCCTGCATCTTATCGATAACACGAAAGACTCCGTCCGATCCGAGAATCGCGATGTCACGTAGTCAGAAAATTAATAGAGCGTCCAGACGCGGGTAAAGGTTAGACACTATCGGGAACGAGGAATGAGTAATCAGCAATAAATTCCAGGAGGGTGGTTCAAAATTGGTGGTAGACAGTTGGCAACCTATCCGACGTAAAGCAGTTGGCGCTGACCGAGGTTGCAGCGACGCGGAAGCATGGAGAGGCTTTGGAGGCTTTGGCGTCGGCACGTGACTTTCGGCGACGTCTCGCCCCCGAGCGCCGTCGGGTTTCATCCCCACGGACGAGTAGCTCCGCCTGGCAGCCCTTGTTCCGTATCCAGCATCCCGACAACGAGCGTCTGTTGGCCGGGACCAGTGTCACGTGAGCGTCGAGAGGGCGTCAACCGCGGGGGTTGCCAGGGTTACGGGAGCGGCGTCGCGCGGAATAACGTCGTTATTGGCGTCGCGAGGCAAAGGTTGCGCGAAATAAACGTTCGCCGGCTTCAGGAGCGCCAACAGTGCCACGCGAAATCGACGCGCACTATGAACATCGTTTACTCCCGTGGCACCCGGTATAACATTGCTTCTTGTGCAGACTCCTTGAGATATTCTTGACTCCTATGTATAACGATCGTCACTCTGGTACCGATATCGGGCGTCGCGACGTTCGTCAAAGTACGAAAACTCTTAGGATACAAGACGTGTCTTGCATGCAAGTCCGTTTTACTCACGCTCGTTATAAATTATATAAAAATAAAAAAAAAATTATTTTAAAACATCAATAACTGATCGACATTTATTCGCAATATTTATAGATCGTATCCGAGTACCGTAGAGCGACGAAAAGCCTACGGTCAGCATCGGTCGTGTGCAGCCTGAATCTACCGTCGCGACGCAACTAATTACAAGACTGATTATGTCGCGCAATCCGATCACAGATCAGGTAGAGCAAGGTGGGTGCTGCGTGGTAAGGAAGGAATCGACAATCCGTTCGTAGTGGGGAATAGAAGGAAGGACGGGGTTGGCTGTCTCTGGGTGGATCGCTCAGGGTACTCCGATCTCGCCGGATCGGCCCGGTTCGCCCGGAAGGTGCGGTCAGCCATAGGTGGCAATAGCTCCGGTGGGATCGACGCTGGGCCGCGAATCTCACAAGGGCCGGTTTACATTCGAGTGCGCTCGCTCCCTCGTTCTTTCTTTCATTCCTTCGAGTTCACCCGATGCCATCTAGTTCACGTTGCCAGCATAGTCCCACACTCCCACACCAACCATATGTAGACATAGTCTTGACACTAGATACATGGGATCGTGGACTTTTGTCCGTGGCAAGACGTCCTTGCGTAACCAGCATGTTACAGTAGGATCTGCGTGACGTCGTTTCACGGAAACTAAAGCTGTACCGCAGCCGTGCGATGTTGAGGGGACTTATTTTACATGGTATTGCCATATAGAGAAGACCCCTATCAAATACCTGTGATACCTTTCTTTGTAGTACAAGTATCGCTCTACGAAGGGAGCGTGCAGTTTCCTCAGAGCTTAGCCTTCTTGCCTTTAGTTTCTAGCGGCGAGTCTAGGCAGTGAAGTCACGGTTACAAATGGAACGAAAAGTAGGTCCGGTAATTGGAATTCTCCTGGAGATCCAAAAGCCTTACCGATCATTTCTCACCATCGAACTTTTCACGTGGGTGGCGCCAGTGTGCTAATCCAGAAACCCGAGATTGCAGTTTGGCATATAATTTGCGTAAACGAACGAGCGAGCACGGCCGTGTTGACGTGCAATATGTCCCAACATGATTGCACTAGGTCTCTCGGCATGAGAGAGGCATTTGCAGCCCGAATAGGGCAGGGGTGGTTGCTCAGGGTTGGATAGCGTCGCGAAGCGACAGGGGTGCGAGTGAAGAGAGAAGGAACGAGTCCGTGACCAAGCGAGCAAGTGAGTCTACCGAGTGCAGATGAAGCAGATGCAGATGAGGTTGCCGTCGCTCCGGGTGCATCGATCACGGGGTGCGGGTGCATCGCGCTCATGGCTACCTAATCACAGCCTCACCCGCCGACCTCCTAACCCAACCTCCCTAATCCACCAGCTAAGCCCTCGCATTAATCTCATTTGTCATTCGGCGGAAGATCGAAGAGTGCGCGAGTCGGGTAGGACGGCAGCCATGATTGACTCCGCGAATCATCATGCATGCGATATTATTATGCACTTTCGATCGATTTCCAATCATCGCGATGAATTATGATTTTTTCACGTTCCTAAGATCGACCCAGGTATACGCGTATATAGGTATATTAAAAGGTCCCTATAAAATTAGCCACATTCTCGCATTTCGTTTTGACGTGGATTATTGATATCGGCTATCGGAACGTCAAGTCCCGACGAGTACCCATGATTTCCGCTCGTAAGATTTAGCGAGTGGCATTACGCGCCGTATCCATGCGGAGCGATAACTTACGAGATTTGATGTAAATAGCGCACTTACTTATTCGCCACCGCGGCACAAGTTAAAAATACCAAGAGCCGTGGGGGAGACTTTTTTGCGTAATGAAAGCAATCAATTCAAGTCTCTGGCCCCATCGCAGCTCGCTTACTCTCTTAGCTGGGTTGAGCCTGGGGTTCCCTTCCTGTCTCACTCCCTCACGTACAATCCCGTTTACTCTCTCGCCCTCGCTCACCTCCCCATCCCTGTAACCCGCGACCACTTTTGTAGTCATCATAAAATGCGCCGCTTTCAAGTTCCAACGATTGCTACTTTTTCTAGGGGGGGGAGTGTATAAAATAACGAAATGGGGTTTATCCCGCAGAGAGACCACTAGTACTCAGCTTCGCTCGGGACTCCGCGACCTTACGGGGGTGGCGCAGGGGTTGAGAAGGGATCAAGTTGAGTCTCGGGTTCTAGGGGTGGTTTCGACTTCGGCAGAGCAACCAGGCAGCCAGGAGACCTGAAGGAGGATCCGGAAGCTAAAGTGGGGTTGCCGGGTGCGAGGGCTGGAGCGGGGGACATCTTGCCTCTTTAAAACAGGACTAAAGTATCGTTAATCTTGAGAAAAGGACCCTTACTTTCTCCAGGACAAACTAGTTAGACACATCTCGCTTGATACAAAAATAAATTGCTACCCAAGACCTGATAGATCTATGTTGGCCGTCGCACGAGTTTCACGCCGCTTCGAATTAGCTAGAAAATTGCACGGGAGGAGCGTAATTTGCCGTTGCGAGTTAAAATTGCGAATATCTTATCGAAGTGTGCTACACTATTGTCTTTGATCGATGAGAATTTCTCTTTTGTATTTGCCTAATTGAAAACAGACGACAGCCGGCCGCCCATTACCGATCTCTGGATTACGTCGAAGCTCCACTATCGCCATGCGGCCACCGCGGAGAACGCTAGACGAGCTTCTGGCTCTGCTTGCAACTTCCCGCGGGAAATGCTAAATGTCAAACACACCCCCGGTGCTATTCCCGAGGGAGCTAAAGGCCACAGGATCATAATATGATTACGTTCTATCATCCCTTTTATTTATACGCGATTATTTCACTCGTCGAACAACACCCGTCTGCTTTCACATCAAGATTATTATGGTTTTTAATACGCAACTAATTCATCCTGATAACCGATTGTACCAGGGTATCATACCTGGTCAGTGACAAACACTGTTCGATAGAATGACAATTTTTTTTACACATTTATTCAGACCGAATACACGTGCGACGACGTCATACTATTTTATATTGTACAAACGAATTATTTGTTAATAAAAAAAAGACGTGATAAATATTTATGACAAAAATTCGTATACCACGGGTATACGAAAGGCGATATCGGAGGTATCACGCAGTTACGTATTAACAGTAAAAATGAACTTACTGACAAGTAGAATCGACGATGTCACGTTGCGTTTTTTCCTGTATTTATGAGACTTCACACCTTCCCACGAATGTGTAATGTCGATTGCGACAGACATTTTATTTTAATAATTATGAAAAATAGCGTAGAGTCACTACAACTGTTGGTTTTACTCCAAATGTTTTATAGATCATTCGATAACACTGGTTTATCTACGGTTGCCCAGTTTCACGATTTGACTGACCACGTTCAACGAAGAAACCATACTGATGTCAATAACGACCAGGGAGACATTGTAATGTTATTGTTTTGACCGACATCCCCTTCCATCCAAAAGTGAAAAGTACGTTACCCCCACTCTCGTTATTATTCCAAATTAAAATTATCATGTACAAAGGTCCAATGGTTTTTCGTCTTTTTGTAACGCAATAATAAAAAAAAAATACAAACCTTCGTCAACAATAACGTTATTTTCCAATCTCATTCTTATAATTTTGTTAACTGCTAAATACAAGCTAAATAATGAAATTGGACATGAAGTAAGAAAGGGTAAATAAACAAGCATACGAAGAAGCGACAAGCGATCCAAGGGAGTCCCGTATACGTAAATTCACTTAATGGGAAGTTTCCGTATAAACGGATGACATCTATGGGGTTTCACCGTATTCGTTATGAATAGTGTTTTGGTAATGGGCCGGAGAAGGGTTATGCGGCCAGGGGATGCACTTGAGTGGATTGTCGTTGTGGTGGGTGGAATAGGTCGAATGGGTGCCAGTTCCCGGCATCCCCATGACAGAAGAGTGAGGGAGGTACGTGGCCGGGACGAAAGGGACACGTGCTGCCGCGTGGCGGAGGCGGCGGCAAATTCACTGACTGAGTATATGGGGTTCGGTTTGGGGTCCCTTATGATCTATATCCCGTCAGTGCACCGCATATATATGGAAATTATTACTACGTCCTCCAAAAATACCCTCTTTAATGCTTCCACGTAATGTTACAGTGGACCATCGATTCCCCATACGCCAAAGCATAGAGTGTAGAAAGTTAATAGACATGTATCCCATAAGCAATAGAGAAAGGGCAAAGTCAGTCTGATAAATCGAGCGTGATACTTTAAAGAAGGGTCCACCCTTCGACATCTTTGATTTCCGATGCTTCAGGTCGAACTGTCCGTAGAGAAGATATATATATATATATATATAACTACGAAGAAAAATGATGAAAATTATAAGTATCATGATGGCGCTGGATTGTACAGACATACACATGCGCGGACAAAATTTTTTCTTATCATCCCTTATTTCAGTTGCACGATACTTGCATCCTCAAGAGCTATCGAATTTTTGCACGTGTACCAGTCTTCTTGAAAGTGGCGATGTCTTCGTGAATAAGGGTGTGCTGGCAGCAGGGTAACCTCCCGGGAGTTTTCAGAGGGGTGGTGCATATTTCACGCTCGGTGGTCCCATCTCGCGGAGACAATCTGAACCAGTGCGGATACATCATCGCGTGACGCCACGTAATAACCTCGCGGCCGACCACCACCGCCTTTCAAAACCCTCTTATTTATTCATCTCACCTCACCCTTCGAGCCTTAGAGCCACAGCATCAACCCAATCCCAATTCCAATCCCTTCCCGAACATCGCCCTCCTACTGAAAAGATCCGAGTGGGATCGGAGAGGCCCTATAAGGTAACAAGTAACATTATCGAAGAAGCCTCCCACCACTCGGCACAGAGTGGTTCTTCTAATTTGAATTTTTTGTTATTCCTCCCACTCTTACCAATCCAAGTACTGTTAGCACTCGCGACGAATGTACACGATGATCTGTCAATCCTTGAGGTTCTCTCAGGTGTAATCGAGCGCTTCATGAAAATCGATCAACTTACGAACCTTCCGAGACACCCGATACTACTGGTCGATTTCAGGATGCGCGCCAGATGTCGTGAATGAGTTAGTACCGCGCAGAGCATAAAAAACCTAAATACTCTAAATCAACTCGTGCATAATAATAATACATGTTCCTAAAGAAGAGATTCTCGAGTGAACGATAGGAGAAACACAGTGGAAGAAACGAAGCTACGTAGAAACGAAGCGCACGTCGCGACGCGGTGCGTCGTACCATGAGCCACGTGGAGAGGCTATTTGTCGGATGACAAACGAGCGTCGCGCGTCGTGGGTGGCTTTAGCAGTCGCGGGAAATGGTGAGCAGCGCTCCGTGTCGCCGCACGCGTTTCGTTTCGTGTCAAGCACTCGACTCCATAGCGCAGTAGTACAGTCTACAGTTTATTTCAAAAGGAAAGAGCCCAAGAAGAAGATTTCATAAATTATCTCGTATTAAGGATTCGTGGGCTAACGAAGTTCACGAGTATTCCGTAGAAACGCGTGCAAGTGGCGCCATCTACAATTTTACACGTAAACTCCAACAGGCGGGATCGTACGAGAATTTTTTCCTCCTTCTTCATCGCGCATACACGATACACACTCTTTCTCCCACTTCACTTTCCTTTATTACCCTTTGCACCATTTCTTTCTCTGTTCCTCCCCTTTCACCTTCTATTTATTTTTCACGTGTGCAAGACACCTCCTTCCTCTTTTACCTTTTCTACGTGAAACCCTTGAAACTGTAACGGAACACTGTTTAGCCGTTGTGCCCAATCCCGAAACTACCCCTACGGACGTACAAATACGAACCAGCTACATTGCTGGCCACTACGGTAGATCAGTGCAAGTATCATAGCTCAGGCGGCTACTACAGAGTGGATGCATTTCGCTGCCCCGGTTGCTGCCTGTGAATGTGTACGCGGTATGTGATTGTGGATGTGGCTGGGAGGCACATAATGTCTAATGGGGGTGATTGTGCTCGCGCTCCGTGACGGATCAATCTGCCACCCCCTTCAACCCCTACCCAGTATACACCCCCTTGGTCCCACCAAGCCGAAACCGAAGCGTGGACCCGCGTGGATAACGGCCCATTCGTCATACCCGAAGTCAGAATTAGATATCGCTCGAATTATTAACCGCCAAGTGCTTACAGTGCCTCCCTATTACCCTATTCCAACCCCTAACCTAGTACACGTATTATTGAGGCTTTACGCTTTACAGTGCTTTTGTATTCGGGCAGTGCCAAGTCACCGTTGATCGACTACTCGGATCGTGGAAAATTGCGAGCTCGCCTTAATTAAACAGGGATTTTCTAAGCTTAATGTCATTGGATTAATAGACTAAGGGTGAAACAGTTGATTTGTGTAATTATGTATGTTTTAATATTTTTTTATAATAATTGTAATCAATTTTATATTTGAAAAAATTTACAAGCCACCGCAGCAGACTGCGTATGAGATTGTTCGAGTACGCGGTGGCAGGCAATATTATAACGAGATTAAAAATATTATTTGCGGTAGGCATGTTCGGCTCGTTTCTATATAACGAGTTCCTAAGGTGAGTCCGCACCGGGCGACTACAACGGGAGTGAAGTAGCAAGTGAACTCATAACTACCGCCTACACGTTCCGTTGACATAAACATGACCGTAAGCCGCTCCGATGCATTTTATACTCTATCGTACTGCATGGCGTATGGTGCATATGGCGCGTAGTGTCTACTATTAATACACGACGGGATAGTGAAGTAACTGAAATTAATAAATCGGCTAACACAAGCCGTAACTCATGCGAGCAAAGTAAAAGAAAGGCACATCGTCAATCTGTCAATGGGAGCAGCTTGTTTTAATTGCAGTTATTAATAGTCACTGCCGATAACGTAGAGTCTGTCGCGATTCTATCGACTCCTTTCGACGCCATTTTTACGTAGGACGCGACGAATTAACAAGATATCAAGCATTATTAATCGTGCATTGCGAGCGCAACTGTAAGTCGCAAGCATGAAGCTCAAGACGCTCTTTTATTTACCTACCGAGTTACCCTCTGGCTAAATATACGCTAACAGCGGGATTCGTTCGCGTTGCAATCCCACAGATGGCAGCAGGTGGTCGTGTAAAACAGTCCGTCGGAAATGCAGATTATTGATGCCGAGGTGGATCGAATTTTTTCTTTTTACTTCAATTTTTTTTGTACTTCTTCCCCATTCGACCACCACGGTTACGTAGAGTCTTTGAAACTTGCCGCGTTCCACTTTTTTTTTTTATTCCCTTCTCTCGTTGTTCCGTACCGCTTGGTCACACGGGCCAACGCCTTCAAGTTTTTTACGCGGCAGTCAATCTTCAAAGCCAACGGAAGTGGTGCTTATTGGTCTATCGAAAAATCTGCGACCTCTCCGAACCGTGATAAATTTCAAAAATCATTGATACAACTATCCGTTTTAATACTGGAACAGTTTGTTTTCTTTGTTTAATAATACTTTCGATACTACGCAGACCGTCCAGTTTCTCCCGCCGTTTTCAGCAAGGCGCATGTGGCGCCCTCGACGGCCAACTCACGAAACATACAGTCGCCATACGAGAACGTCGGAAAACACACGAAAACCAGACGAAAGGCAAGAATGATTATTATCGGGCATCGACAAGTATTGAGAATAATTCAAGATGATACCCAGAGCGAGTCCATACCATCAGAGTTGCGGTCAGGTGGAGTAATAATTGAGCATTGGTTGTCTCGGCGAGTATATTATAAATGCGTACGCTGGCTACCAAGCTACCAACCTAGCGAGTAAGCAAGCAAGTATTCCGCCGAGTGGGTAGTTAAGAAGTGGTTGCAGGTTGGACGTGACGTGTTACGGCTTTAACCGCAACAACGCGCCTGCAACCGCAGGAACCCTTTACTTTACTCTCTACTTTTTCTTCCCTCGTCTCTCCTCCATCTTTATCATTCTTCTTGCATCTTCTTCTTCATCCGCCATAATTACTCTCGATACGATTGATGATATCGATCATCCCAGGCTATCTCGGACAGCAACAGCCAGCAACGTTGCGAATCATAATCCATATTAGATCTCATAATTACACCCTTAGCACCACCAATCGCAAAGCCCCGACACCAGATGGCACTGCCATCTCTACGGTTCACCCGACATACATACATACATGACATATGTATATCCTGTAGACCAACTCCGCTGAGGACTCCACTCGACCTTCAGCGTCCTTGCACAATTACATTCCACCTCGACCCCGCGCACCCCCTAGTCACTCCAGGTCGTCCATAGGATAAACGTAGCTCACCTTTATTACAGTCGATCGTCGCACATTTCCCTACAGACCGGATCGCGCCATTAGCATATCCCCACGACATCTCACAGGAAGTCTAGATGTAGAGGCCCAATCGGTTACTGAGAACAGGATGAATCATCCTCGTACCAGTATTCTAAAGTCCACACCAGATGACGCAAGACCATATTGTTTGCTCCTGTATCTTCATACGTATCAGACGTCGTGTCTGAAGATGGTGTGAAATCGGTATCTGACATATGTATACACTGCGCATGCGCATAAGCGGGCGCTCACCTTTAACGACGGTTTTATACAAAGCCACGCGTCAAAGGGTCTCCTCCTTCCCCCCTCCGAACCCCCGATCAATCGATACGCATCGAAAAAGAATTCCGATCGGTAATCGCTCACCCAGCTGCGGCTTCGCTCAAGAGAATCTGGCCCGATCGATCCGCTCTCGATTTCTCGACACGTATTGTTACAGTGTGGATGCGTTTTTGCGCGGCTCTCGAATTTAACGGTGATCTCGTGTAATCGAGTGTCCGATAGTCAAGCGGAAGCCTAGATCGGCATTAAAAGAAAGCAGATCAAAAAATCGGTGCGTGTTCCGTGAATCGACCTGATCTCTTTTATATATTTCCATTCCGCGCAAATGGACTTACTACAATCGTTACGTCTGACAATCGATACGACTGCGCAGCTCGATCGGCACGAAATCGGTTAGTACGTGCACGAGACCACAAGACTCCCCGAGACAGTGGCGTCCCAATGCCCACTGTATTGCTACTGCCATATCCCTTACCTCACTGCAAGTATTCACGACTGCTCGCGACATTTCACCGAGTGTCCTACGCTAAAGGACTCGTCAAGAACCGTAAGACAAGGCGGTTCGCGTCGTCACGACTCAAATAAGATCATCGCGACGACATGAAATGACGCGCTGCTCCGCGTCGCTCTGCGTCGCTCGGCCCGTACCGATCTATAAGGCGCGTACTCACAGTAACGGATACTGCATACCTTAGATGGAATATTCAACTATGTGGGTACATACGGTTACGCAGTCTTTCTTGCTTCTCTTCTTATTACTGATCTTGCTTCCTCTCGATTCCCCCAGAATTCTTCCAGTTTATTTTCACTATATATATATATATACACACACGCTCTACATAAACAACTGTTACTGGTATGCACTTGCAGTTCAGTCTGAACATCGTCCTACAGACACGCTGCTCTAATGACATGATTGCATACCACAACCGCGCACTCCGTTCGTACGAGTTTCTATGTTTTACTTAAGACCGATCCACCGATCCTCGCAGGAGCAGGGTGCAAGCCTGGTGCAATGAGAAAGGGAGTCGCGGCCTTTCCCCAATAAGATTGAAGGCTCACCCACACCGTAACGTGTAAACGCACAGGCGAGTCTGTCATAAATAGTTTAAGCTGGATACGTAAACGTGTGCGCGACTGTTGATTACTCACGTGTGGCTCAATCAGTAGCTTTGTGTGTGGATTGTCTGGATTATGTAGAAATTCTACAATCTAATTGATACCGCTCAAAGCACGCGGTCATACCTTGCCATGTGTGTAAATAGTATAAATAGTTGGTCAAGTAGTCCCCATACGGAAAGTATGCGCGGAGTGCTTGTAAAAAGATGTAGATTTTTTTCAGCAAAATTTTTGACGTTTAAATAATTAAGATCGATCGTCAATGACAGACAGTGGTTATTGCTTTAATTATTGATTTAATGAATTAAATGTGTATCCTTTATTTCGTACTGTTAATCCGTTTAACCGTAATGTCCGTTACTGTACAGTTAAGCGATGTCAGAGGTGAGTCGAGTTAAAAACCGATCACGCTATTGTAGGAACCGGTTCGGTACTGCAGTTAATGATTAGATTCACTCGTTTCTGACGTGTATCTACCGAGGAAAGGATCATAGGATACTCTTGATAATTACACGACGTCACTGGGTGAATATAAGAGAGTGGCAGGTTATCTTTATACCCGTCGATAAGGAAGAGACCATTTTTTTCTATAACATAAAATTCACGAATCACGAATTTTCCATGAACATACCGACTCCGTCTATAAGTGTGTTGACTGAATCAAAGGAACATGGAATGTGGACTGAATTTATGTTGCATGGATTCACAAGTATTTTTATCTTTATCGAGCACCCATTGATTTCTATATAATTATACAGAACCGCGTGCGAAATTTTTTTCATTAACTAATCGATCCTTGGTATAATAAGGTAATGAGGGGAGGATGGAGGGAGTAACTGTTTGCGAATAATACATTGCACTGGTATTTCACCAAGCGCAAAAAAAGGACAAGGTACAAGTTGCTATTGGAAAGAGAAATAAGTCCCATTCTGTATCGTTCCTAATAATAGTTTTCAACGGCTCTACGTAAATTGTTGAAAGCAATGGAATGTTGAGCGATCGTTTTTTAAAGGTTAGAAAACAGTCTGGTTGAATGGGTAAAAGTTACAGACAAGAGAGACAGATGGCTGATCGATCAGTTTAGTTCAATTTATTTAGGTCTGTCGGCAGACGGGTAGGTGTAGGAATAGGAGAGCAAGAGAGACGAAGGTTCGAGCTAAGTAACGTAAGAGAGGAAGTAAAGGGTTGCAGCGGAGCGAAGACGAGCATAGGTATGGAGAATGAGACGAAGGTGATGTTATGGGTATTATAAGGGCAGACCGAGGAAACCCGAAGTAAGCCGAAGGTAAAGGCCCCCCACGATCCACGAGCGGTTGAGCACTCGGTGTGGTCCACCAGGCCTCGCGGCTGCTCGACGGCGACCTCATCCCTTTTACGTTCACCGGACATAAATCTCTAGGTTGCATTTATACTTAATGTTGCCAATATCCTGTTTGATCCCATGATTCCTCTTGCCGCCTTTATTAGCGAGCCGATAGACCTACCCACTGACCACTGACCACTGAGCACTGACCGCCTCGCGGTACGCCACATTGCATGGCACGTTGCTACGTTTTACCTACTTACCTACCTTATACCTAACAATAAGCTGTACAGAGTTTATATATATATATATACAACTAGCCGACCACCTCGATTTATTACCCCTTCGTTATGGCTGACCAAAGACGTTCGTCAACCGTGTTCTTGGATTGTCCTGTCCATCGTTTACGATCCATCCTGGACACCTGACCGGCAGTCAGGTCCATTTCTTCATCTCCAGATAATTTTTTGAAAGATCACGGATGATTTGATGAAACGCGTATAGAAGCAAATAATAGCGCATTCGACGAAAATACTTAGGTCGTCGATATATAGCTGAACGTCATTAAGGATCACCGATTGGCAAGTTCACCAAGGGTGTTCTCACGTATACCGGAGCACGGCTGACACTGGAAGTAAATAGACGGGGATGTTCCGCGCTATCTACGTGCGCGGCGGGGCCGTTTTTCTGTCAATCTCTGCGTGATCCCTGTAATTTCCTGTCTAGAAAACCACGCCGTGGCTTTAATGCTCCATTGTCTCACAGTTCGCGTCCCTTCGCGCCGCGCACACCAGGGACCTTACTTACTCCCAGTCTACTCCCACTATTTTAACTAAGCTCAGTGGTTCTCATTCGGTACTATACGTTTGTGGCGACACACGGAACACGCGTCCATTGGTATACGAACGTCATAGGGAAAGAGGTCGATTCACATACACCTTGCGCAAACAGGACCTCATTAAGGATCTTAATTGCGCCACGAAGGACACCTGTCTTTCGGATGGCAGTGCCACGTTGCGTACCTACTGTAAAAGCCGGTATCCATATTTCTCTTTGAGAAATAATATTCGCGAGGAATCACGCAACGATAGTCATTTTTTCTCTTGCCGTTAGAACAATGTTCCTATCGTGTTGATACTCTTAGGAATTTATATATGCGAACACAGCGGTACCTCGTTTTTCAATCGTTTGATCTTCCCGTCTTTGACGTATGCTGAACTGGTTCACCTGGTGCAGTTTACCAGGAAAGGGCTGCCCAGAATGCACGTCGAATTCAGGCGTTTCGAGCGTGTAATGGGTTTTATATAGTTACCTGGTTTGAGTCTTGTCCGTCGTGCACAGTCGGTAAGGGCAGAGTGCGACAGAATCAAAAATAACGACAAAAACACGACATCTAATCTAATCGGGTCGAAGTGGGCGCACTTCAAAGGCCGTTTAGCCTGTGAAAGCCCCGAACAGCTCGGCCGTAATTGTCAGAGCTACTCCGAGAGCATCCTCGATTGAGGCCCCATCACTTCGAGCCTCGAAATCCATGTTGCGCCAGGGCAAAAAACAATGAGAGAGCAAGCGGAGGCACAATGCTTTGTAAAAGAGAGCCGAACCAACTCCTGGTTGCTATCGCTGCTGCTGTTGTTTCCGTTGATGCCGTCGGTGCTGCCGGCGACGTTCCAGCGGCTGAAACAGGAACAAAATGACCGGCTACTCCGGCCACTAGGAGATGGAGCGAGGTTAGGGGGCGCTTGGGGCGCATTGTGATGTACAGAGATCGGTCACACGATAGACCCGGTCAAGGACGAGACCCGCGTCGAGTTCCCAAGCGCGCAATACGCTCGGGACGGACGTGTACGTAATATATATATATATCTACACGAGCGCCACCTTCCTCGCGCTAAAATCTCCCCACGATTCTGCACCATTATTATTATTACAAGCAAAAGTTACCAGATGGACTATGGTTTCTCTTGACGAAATTACGTTATCAAGTTGGATTTCGATCGGCTACTATTGAATCGGTAGAGACCGGTATTTAGTAATGGGAAAACATTTTGTTCGTTCCCCTACATTCGGTGTCTGTGTAATTTAAAAAAAAATTCTTTTTAATTTTTTATTTTCAAGCGAAACAACTGGTATTCCTACGATCGGACTCGGCGGCTAGTAGCGAACCCGTTGACTGGTGGCTTTTAAAAATAAAGATATAGACGACGGTACTAAGCGACAGGGTTAACACTTGCCACTAATAAATCAGTGTCGCTTATAGCTGCTGCCATTCGCGCTGGCTAATGCAATTAGGTGGAACTGGCGGTGGTAATCTGGTAGCGTGGTAGCACGCGCTCCGCAATTCATATCGCTGCTGCGCCGGACGCTGCGGCCACGCCGGGCGTGTTATGTACACTTTCGCTACACAACGTGCGCAACCTTACGTGACCTCCTCCTTCTCCTTCTTCTCCTCCTTCACAACCTTCCTCCATTTCTTATACCACAGGAACCACCTCCAATGGGCTTACGTTTGTCTCCACGGTCTTGGCGTCACGTCACGCCGATAGCATAGAGATAAAATTAGGTTAGGTCGAGTTCAACTTTTTCGAGTCTTTCGACGGAACGCCTAGTGGCGAAATTCAAAACTTGTCAAGCATTGAATTGACTGCGTTCATAGGTAATTGTAATTTTTACACAAAAACTGACTATTCCCATAAAAGACTACGCGATACACGATCGTGTCAGCGTATATTTGTCGTAAGAAGCTTGCAGACCTCGAAGGGTTCGAGGATAAGTTAACTAACTTGAGTTTCAAGTTGAACGCACATTAAGTCTCGTTTTCAAGTGGCTGCGACAGAATCCATCGTTCCTTTAGCTTCTTAACGCAGTCACTGAATACTCGGACGGAAGACTAGAGACGACGCCGATGGGCGCATTTCTATATCGAAGGACGTTAGCGACAGCCTCGTATCTCAAGTAGTCGTGTCGCGCGACGGACGCATAAAGGCTCACTTGAAATCGACGAAAGTCGATGCCGAAGAATTGTCTTGCGACAAATGCACTAGCAATTTCGTTTCATCTATTTCTCGGAATTCCGCTGACTCTCTGCAATTCCCACATTATTCTCACATGTGCTGGTTCAAGTGACAATATGTTGTTTCGATGAAAAAACCAATCATACCAATATTGCCATTTACTCTGTTTTGAAGTTACGCGTCTCTTTTTATTTTCTCAATTTTATCCAATAAAACATAAGGAAAATTCTATCAGCACCAACTGGAATCCTACGTGTTTCGAAACATTCGCAGCATGGGAACGTTGCGGCATTGATGCCGCGCGATAATCCTCAGCATATATACATTTTATACGTAATTATTCTACACGCGAAACGCACGCGTTAGCTGTACGACAGGATCACGAGAAGATTTCGTTGCGCTTGGTGGTACATACATTAGACTGTCCAGGAGCTAACTAGGTTTTCTAATTTCGCATTAGATACAAGTTAGAAGGTCGACGGCGAAGATTGCACGATTTTATACCAGTGACGAAACATCATTGTACCGTCGTTGTCCTTTCTTACACGTATCACGGTATTATTTTGACATTATACAAATCACTGCCATATTAAAAGCCTTGATATCACATTCTGAACAGTCACACTGTTCGTATATACGGATACCTATTGACATAAAAAAACTAGTGGTATTAAATATGCAAAAAAAAAAAAGAGTTCAGCAAGTCATTTGACACGTAAAAAAATACAAAGACAATGACAATTTTCCAGGATACGATTTCCCGTAACAAAAGTAACCGAACCGCGTCCAATTAATTTGACAATTATTCGTATCGTATAATACGTAATAAAGCTCGAATAAAGTAAGTCGACATATTTGCTCGCACGAGAAGTACCGTGGTCAAGTATTTCCGTCATAAAATCATAAATCGCAATGAACGACGTCATCGGGCACTTCTTCGTTCGTTTGCACGTTTGTGTCCGATTGGCCATGGCTGGCGAGTGCCAGTGCTCGCGATGTCAAGGTACTGATTAGTTAGTGCTAGCTGCTAGGTAGCGGGACCCACTGTCAATACATCAAGTCAGTAGTCGGCTAGTCGAGCTGTCAAACTACGATAGCATCTATGAGGTAACATCAACGAATGCTTAATGCGCCTTGCAAGACCGTCGGGTTACAGTTTTTTTCTGCACTCACCAGTGGTTCTCATTGGTACAAATATTAGTGTAAGAGTCGTTAAGAGTCTCTACGTGTAGCACCATAGGTAATGCCTGCACGGGATATAGTCGTCTAGAAAAGAAAGACTGGTCGTCATGACGTTTCAATTCCATCGGTAAGAGGAAACGGTAGATTTATTTTAGGAGATTTCCAGGTATTTCGTTAGCCTGAAAAGAATCTTGGAAACTACTTGAACACTATGGACTTTGAGGAATGTGAAGAGCATGAACGCGATATGAGCAACGTGTGTAACGGAGGGTTCGAGTGAGTCAAGAATAATAACAGGAATAGAATCAGTGACAGACTTACCATTCTGAATTTGTCGCCATGTTGCCAATTCGATGTTGACATGTTATACGCATGCGCGTTATGTACTACACGTTCGAGACTTTTCCTCGGCGGCACGCAACGATCTGGAATTCCAGAAGGGTTCGTCGTGGCTGCTCGAGGAAATGCCGTAACAATAACATAATCCAGTTTCGTTCTTTAGCTGCTTCGCTTTGAGATTATAAAGCAAAGTAAACCACTTTCGATGCTCGCTCGCCGCAGCCAGTAAGTCAGAGGAGGGTTGGGAACAATGGGGGCCGCGAGAGAGAAGACAAGGACGATCCCACGTCGTCATCCTGGACTCCCACGCCCAGGAGAACAAGACGACTCGTGTATCGCGGCGGAGAGTTGGAAACAAATTTTACAATTTTATACTCGACTCGCACTGACGAAAGTAACAAAAAATATATTTCTGCCAGAATCTTATGGAACATATTTAACTTCCTCTCCATTCTTTACGACTGCTTCTTCGGATGAGAAATATGTCAGAGCGAGCACATTTAAGTATAAGTATGTTGGATAGCCCTACGTCTGTTGCGGGCAATTGGAATATTAGGGTCTTAGGTATGATCAGCGTAGCCACCTAGCGGGAATTCATGAAACTAGCGAATGTTAACGTAACGGGCTTGGAGTACTTAAACGTAGCACATATTTAATTAATTTATTTATCAGACCTATCGCGCCGTCCCACACTAGTTAGGAACCTTGCATGAAAATGTTGCTTCATTGGTTATTAACCCGATTTCTACGGCATTACGCGCATACTTATACACTCCAGTCCCATAAACTATTATGCTAATAAACATGAAGTCAGCATCTACGTACTATGGTAGTTGGACGCTTGATTTACTAGATTCGAATCGCTGCCGCTAGTAGGAGTTGTGGCGCTGCTGTCGAAAAATGAAGTCCTTATAGACACACTAATCAGTAATGTCTCCTTGTAATTGGCCGACACGGAACAGTGCAAAGATAATTGTAATTTCGCGCTATCAGCATGTAGCTACAAGATATTGCGCCCACTTTTGGCCTTCTTCTTTTGTTAATCAAAGAAAAAGTAATAATGCGATTTATTTTTGGCATTAAGGACAATCAGCTCTGTTGTCAAGTGTAGGCATTGCCTAATCACTATCCTTTATTTATAACAATTGATTATTCCAATTTTATCGTCAGTATATAATCAGCTTGCCTCACTGCGAAACGATGAATTCTATCAAACCTTTTTATTTGTTATTTTAGAAATTTACACATCATTCCTTGCAAGACGGACGTATCTCGTAAGGCAGCGTTGCCGTTACAGTGACTATGATATATGGAATTTCCATTGCGATTGGCAACGAGTAAATTAGCACTCTTTAATAGGTTAACGCACGTTAAGGATGTTCTCGAGAACGTTCAATCTCCTGTCAGAATATCTGTACCACACATATCTATGGTATTCGAGATCTGCGAGATTCACAACTGGATCGTTCCACTCGAACGAATTCTGCTGATAATAATAAAAACACTTTTAAAAGAGGCAAAGGTTATGTTACGTTAACAGCAAACATTATTAGCATTGACCAGACAACTGTTGTTAGTATTGGGATTGCTAGTTGGAAAATATTCTGCGTGTACGGATTAACGACGAGTATAGAAATTGAATTATAAAACTTGTAGATATTTGAATGACAATACAGAGGATGCCTGTGGCTCCAGGACTCAGAAAGTCCAAGCCCCAAGGGAAAGGTAGAAAAATGTGAACCGAATCAATGACCGATTGGCAGATTTTATCGTTTCTACTGTGAACACTCGATTTGGCAAGCCCTTAACGTGTATTCCTACTGGTCGAAACTTTTTTCCAGCAGCTCCATCTTGGTTTATGGCTACGAGACAACTTTGTCAACGTTGTCATTTTATGATAGACGTCAGCCATTATCAAGAATTGTCAGTCAGACATTAAAAAATTCTACGTCACGTAAAGACGCTGCGATTCTAACTCTACCGTAACGTCTGGTCGAACAATCGACTACTATGATTGGTCGAGAGATTTTATGGTGATGCAGTATTGCGCCAATGCTCTTTGTCGTCGCAGGATGCCGACCGATTCTACTTTTACTGTTTTATTTACTATTTTGATTTCGCTCAGCCGCGGCCAGAAGTGCGACTGTTAAAGTTTCTTCTCTTAGCACATGAATAGAGGCCTGACGGTAGGATTTCAGTGTGTATTTACAGAAATTGTCGGCTGGCGGGCATTCTCTACCTGCTAGTGATTCGTACAACGGCCACCAGGAGAACGATTATACCGTCTGGCGTTTCTAAGAATCGCTGTCCTTAGCCCTAAGACTTAGGTACGGGATCTGCTTCTTACTCCTCTTCCTCTTATCGTGATTGCGCTTCGTCTCGCTCTTCCGAATCCAGTCCTTTTATATATACATTGAAGGAATCGCATACAGCATACACCCTCTATCGCCACGAACGCGAACTGATTTACTATTACGACTTCACTCGCGTCCGTAATAAATATATACCGCCGATCATTCAATCTTAATCTACAGCGAATCCTCGATCGCGATCGTGTCTGACTTCGTAATGTCGATCGTGTACAAATACCACTAATAATTTATAACTTGACAAATGACTAAGTAGTTCACACTTCGTTCGAGTCACTGTCTCCTGCATTTCTGACATTTCGCTGACACAGAAGAACCGACGAGAATAACCGAGCTCCGGTCGCTCGCGAGGTTCACTGAATGTTCAGTCCAATGGGAATATGATAGTTTTTCCTGTAGACAGATGGCGCTAGCTATGCTTCATAAGCTCACGTCCGTCTTAATCCCGCCTAGCTTCTGCTTAATTCTTGCGACAGCGTCATTTGCACGAACATACATTCGATTGATATATTCACAGAGTTAATTAATTTATTCATATATTATCTGTTAATAATCCCCCGGTTATTTTCCTTATACATAACAACTGTACAATACAAGTCTGTAACTAGGTCAACGATAACCTAACCTCAATGATACAGTTCTCTACGATATACAATGCACCTCGCAATCTATCGAGTCGTGAAGTAAACTAAAATTACATATTCAATTTATACAAAATTGAAGGGACACAAATACCTGTATGTCTATAAGTGTAGAGTGGCTGTTTTATTGAAATCGAAATTTCTCTATACTACAGTAAGAGCACGCGAGACTGGTTGTGTTTGGTGGTTAATGAATATCCGTTAATCCTTAAAAGGCAGTTGATATATGGGTCGAGTACACGAACGATCGCAGCGCCACGCTACGGAGGGATAACCAAAGTGAATACCACTTCGCAAGGCGGGCAGCTTGTTAAACCAATATATCTACACGTATCGTACACGTACTTACATATTCGTAGCGGACACGATCTGCATGCGTTTCCTTAGTTTCACGAGGGACACGGTATTTCATTTCTGCCAACTGTATTTTTGCGCGTCTCATGAAACGGCACTAATAACAGCACTGGAACAGCTTATTTACATGTCGACTGCGCGCTGCCAGTCAGTTTCTACTTACGCACTGCCGACTAGATCATGAATACAGTCCGTTACTTACATTCTGATACAGTTGCAGTCTGTCGAAAAGACTCAACGAATAACATTGAATCTTTGCTGAAGAAGCATCGAACATTATTAAACGTATATTTGGAGGTTAGAAAAAAGTTCCTTAACTATAATCAGACCCTTAACCACTGATCTCAAGATGGCGTAACTATTGATCGACGAAATATATTTACCGCAGCTCAGTTACTTTTGTTCGGACAATAAATATATCGTATGACGCGTGTATATCGTCCGGAATTTGTCTAATATAATTCATCAAAATGGTAGCTCGTTTCTAGTACCATTTATACATTAGTTATTAGTGGCATCCGGTAGAGGCGCTGTGTTCCAGGCATTCGCCCGGAAGTTGGTTCGTCAAGTGCTAGTGCAGACTAGTTCCAGTGCCACATATATCGCGGGTAGCATTCAGAACCGGCGCTAATAAAATTATACCAGCGCCATTACCGGTCTCGATAGATAATACCGTTGAATATACCGTCATTAAAGTTTTACTGTTCTATTAGTGCGGAGGAGAGCTCCATTGCACGAGCAATGGCATTATCTCCGCCATTACACTTCTTTTGCTCCATTACGAGACGTAATACAATTATGGCTTAATAGACAAAGTCCCCACTGACAAAGCCAGAAAGACAATCATGTCAAAGAGATCTGTGAGTCAAGAAGAAAAAAAAAAAAAAAATTCAAAAATCACTTAAACCCGTAACGAATACACCGATTTCAAATCTTCCACTGAACACCGCATAAAGCCCCCGCGCGTGTTAATTGTATTTGATTGCACAATTATCCGCTCTCGCCATTGCGTGTTTCGCAGGATCGATCCCGTCCGAATTTCCGATTACGGAAACACCCGAACGATCCAGCAAAAGCCGAGTCGATCCGAGCGTACATAAAATAACCAAAGTATAGCCGGAGGCTCCAACCCCGACCTGGGTTAAACGCCGAGCACAGTCAACCAGGATTCACCTGTTCCTTGTATGAAAAAAGGCAAAAAAATGTCATAATATTCATATCCGCCATTTTTTATTACCAATACTCAAGCATCCTAACCTAACCTTAATTTAACGTATACAAAATTTTCGCCGCTTCTCTCTCCACAAGAAGCATACAACGCACACGACACCTGTCCTATATGAAACGGACAAAGATTCCGAAGTAAAGCAACAAGGACGAGGCACGAGGAAGAAGTGAGAAAAGGTAAAAAATAAAAAGTGCATATCCCGAGCGGGCGTTGCCCGGCAGACAAACCGAGAAGCAGAGCCTGGCGTAGAGTAGGATAGGAAGGATAGGTGTGCACCGGTCCCGCTTAAGAGGTCAGTTGTCCCCCGTAAGGCCCCGCTCGTCCCTGTCCCCCGGGGCAAGGACGCCCACAGTTCCCTCACCTCTTCCAACATCTGCCGGTTGCACCGCAGCGCCGTCGTCGTCGCCACCGCCACCGCCTGTTGCTTTCCAAAGAATTCGCGCATTCCGCTATCCTCGCCGCATTACCGCAACAAGAGCACCGCGACGCTGCTAATGCTACCTACGCCAGTCCCGCAGCCGGCTTAGCCGCTCTTCTCTCAAAGTAGGTAACTCACATCCTGATCAGACAGACAGACAGAGACTATAGGATGCAATTTACTCGCAGTAACTTTTACTCTTATTTTCCTATCATATCAACAAAACGTTCCGCCTTGAAACTAATGAAAAATTTCTCCGTGATTTCTCGCAGTTTCAAGAAATCCTCGAGGAGCCTTGAACGCTGGTTAAAAGAAGCTGCCGTACCTCAAGTATTATGATTATTCGGTTAAATTAATTTACGGAATAGTCATTTATTTTTTATCAAAATTTATACCGGGCCTGACCATTGTTATTATTATTATTACAATTATCCACTAAACTACGTCGCAGCATTACGGTCCGGTGTGGCTCGTTATTGTTACACTAAGTTCCCTATTACAGTTATAACTTCAGCAAAAAGAACAGACCGTCCGATTACACGATACTGTGACATAAGTATGAGTCAGCCGAGTGGCTGATACAGGCTCGCGGAATCGTTCAGGATTGATTGAGCGGTGAGAGCAGTCGAGCGCAAATCTATCTGTCCGCTGGCTTAACCATCGGCACCGTTTCCCTCGACGCTTCGGGTGTTAAATAAACCGTTTATGCTAATCGTGCAGATAAATTGTTTACCCGCTCGACGCTAAATGACAGGGACATTTGTATATCGCGAGACTCGTTACGTTTAATATAGTATAAGACTTTTTTGTTATACGGCGTCAATACGTTATTTTAATCAGACCACCTAGATCCAGGATCCAGGAAGATCATTGAGCATAACCGGAGGACGTCGCGAGAGAACCGTTTAAATGGCATTGAAAAAAAAAAAAAAAAAAAAAATGAAAGCGTTTTGCTACGACCTTACGAACAATACTATTTACTAGTGCATAAAATTCTTTATTGACTTGTTATCGCCACGAGCGATAACAACCATGACAACGGTTCACCACGCGATGCGCTCTCTATGCACGTGCTTTGGAGCAGAGTCGTAAATTTGAACATGGCAAACTCGATATTCCAGACGTAAGGATATCTTCAATCGTAAAATACGAATTAATCGTACGATAAGGAAACGCCTTGGTCTTACATTGAGTATATATGAATATCTGTATAAGGACTTAAAGCTAGTTGACGTTTTCCGGTATGGTTTAATTTACAATTTTTTTTTTTCCTATAATAACTGGAAAATGTTATCGCGACACACCCTAAGTATTACGAGAAGCCCATGTGGGTTTGTGTGATTTGAAAGTGACGGGTGATTATTAATGTTCGATATGGTCCATCCAGCATCACTTTCATAACGAAGTACCAACGAGCGAACTTGAAGTCTGGGCTGTAGAGAGTCACGCGAAATCTTTTTTGCGCGGTTTGAGTAAAAGAAGAAAAAGTAATTAAGACGGTCGTTCGTTCCATGCGGGAATGATTTACGACGTCGTACCGATCTGCTAATCCCGACGATCCTCGATCCGGCTGAGGGGTAGGAAAAATGTGTGTGCCAAGGATTTGCATAATTCAGGCGGGTGTGGTTGGAATCGCGTGCAACTACGTGTAAAGGATCGTAACTCATTTATTATTGTATCAGTCTAACCGTAACAGGTACGTAAATACTTGAGTATTCGCGTTCGATGAAAAGGACTTGAACCGGCAGAGAGGTAAACGGAAACGAACCACTTCCCAAGACGTCTAATAAGCACGGAAGTGACTCGGTGCATGAGTTTCCCATGAGTCAAGGCTTCGGTCAGGACTGGAGCAATAATCAATAATCAATAACCAGTAACAAACGGTGACCACAGAACCGGCAAGTCGTATCAGCGTTAGGTGTACAACTTTGAAAGCCTCGCGGGGCTTCGCTACGGTTTACAGGTTGGCTGGAGTAACGTCATTATGAGATTTACTCTCGTACAGTCTGGTCTACGTTTAAACAAGAAACTGAGAAGAGCAGGAAAAGGCGAGCGTGAGATCCCGACCGCCTCCACTGTCCCTGGTATATTATTTCTTTGCTCTGGAGGTTCCGATCAGCGATGCGACCCCAGGCTTGATAATCAACGATAATCATTTACGTCGAATTTCATTGCTCGAGTCCTTTGAGCTTGCTGGAGTCACGCTGAAGAAGCATACGGGTCGCTGTGATTCTTTGGTCACATCTATTCCGAGTTATCGGAAACCTGGAACCAGGAAACTATCGATGGGTCCAGATCAGGTTTGTGAGGAAAGAATGTAGTAGGTATTTTTATATGGAAGATTCTCATGGAAAATTATATATATAATTACAAACGCGCGCGCTATCTGGTACCAGTTGAACCTGGTGAAGTTTGCCGAGTACCAGTGCTACCAGGTACCACTTTGAAGGCTATCTATTTCAAGGGTAGTCAATCCTCGCTTTCATGATAAATCTTCCACCTGTTCCTCGCCTTCCATCTCCTCTGGGAGCATGCACTTTTGTTCGCAATGGCAAATTGCGTATTTACACGGCAGTTTGCCGTGGTTAAAGGTATCCTCAATAAAATATCATTGATATTCCTTACGTGGTATATAGCCGACCTATGTTGGAACGGTTGTTTATCGTTATTATATACCACCAGCGGAGGTAGATTATACAGGAGGTTGTAAAATGATTACCTGTAGATCACCGTGTGCGCCATTTTACTGGCTCGCGAGTCCGCGAGTGAGAGGATGGGACCCATCAGGTCCACCACCATGTCCAAGACGATAACAATCGTAACCGTTGAACGTGATTTTACCTGCGAGAGTCGTACGATTTAAATTTTCGATAGGAGCTATCGTGCTGCCATCTGTTGATTTATCGGTAACGATTGCGACCATCCTCGTGAACGATTTAAAAATCCAAGAAGCGGTACCAACCTGGCATGAAATGTATCCGCTGTTTCTAGCGTACCAGGAAAATTATAATTATTATTGTCGATTGGAAAAAAGGTTTACTTGGTCAAAAAAGAATATACCTTCAGTGCCGGAAGAGCAATCGATACTTGGAATATACTCGGTTCAATCGCGATCTATATAAAACACATAACTCCCCTTCTGTGCCTACCTTCAGGCAGACGAACAGTCGGGAGTTTTGAAAAAACCAAACGGTTTTCTTTCTTACTCACTATGTTTCCATGGGAGACGAGTTGAAGAATGAAATACGTGTGTTGTATATCTATACATTAGTAAACTATAGATATACATTTAATGCATTTCAATTTCGACTCGACTGCGGTGTGAACATAGCCATTGTAACTCAAGCGGATCTGTATTGGATTTCACAATAGTGATGGTTGGCATCACAGATATCAGCTTGATATAGACAATCCGTAATAATAACGGATTGCTCTGTTCTTAGAATTCAAATGGTTGGGAAGAGAAATAGGAAGGTCTCTTTCGATTCTCCATTAGGGTGTAATCGTATAAAATTATATGGGCGTTTGATCGCACACGATCCCGTATGATCATATATATGAGTACACGTACTGACGATACACCATCTTGTAAATAATAGGTGGCCTAACGACCAAAGACTAACGAGGTGCAGATGAGCGTTAAGCGAGGAGAAGCGCATCACGAGAGAAATAGCTTCGCTTCCTAATAACTTCACATACCTTGACAGAGAAAGGCCACGCTCGTAAAAGGTAACAGGAATACCAACTGACGAACGTAAAAAGAACAAATGAAACAACTGCAATTATGTTTACGAGTAGCGCTGCGACAATAACGGGGAAGTAATAAAAATTGGAACAGCCCGATGGTCGTTTGGTCGGAACTCGAACATTGTACCTGGCCGAAGGAACACGGTGACTTAGTAAACATCGAATACGCGCGAGCGCTAAAATTCCAGTAACAATAAATCAGCCGGTCGACCTTCTCCAGTGTCTTGCTCGTATTCCGTGGGGCAATCGGTTGGCACTAATCTTGCTTCTAATTATCTCTACTCACCGGTCGGCAGAAGTATAAGGTCGGAATTATATCCAATGGTGTGAAACGAGCGACTGCAGCGCCGCCGTGTCTCGCGCGATGAACTACTCGCATCATTGGCTGCTCTATTCGCTTCTAAACAGTGCTGGCATTATCCAATTGGCGCCGTTGCCATTATGCACAATTGGTATCATGCACGGAAAGGAATCCAATAACGTGCGATGAGTTAGCTAAAACGTTAAGCCAATTTCACAACGGCGCTGGGCGTCATGGCGCTACAGGCGCGAGCCGTGCGATCGCTCGCGCGTTCAATAAGCCCGCCGATAATAACGTGTAATATAATAACAATTGACCGGGCATTGTTGGCCCCCGTGAAGGAGCTGTGAATGTAAAGTGTTCGCGTGGGCTCAACGAGGCATGGCAAAGTGCGCATGCGCCACTCTATCCCTCCCCTCGCGCCAGCTTTTATTGTCCGCAAGGTCTCCTTTTCTCCCGCACACCCATCAGCGCCACCATAACCGACAGACTCACTTCCTAGGATTTCCAACGCTCTCAAGCTTAGTGCCAGCGTCTCCCTGTCTACTTTTACTGGTTGGTAATATCATTATTTCGAGCAGAATTATAATAAGGCAACTTCAAGCACTTAGCATCGCTGCTGGGAGACGCGAGTACTTTCGGACGCGTGCTCGAGTTCTGCCGCTAATTGCTTAACAGACTGGATTCAATAGTGAGCAGTAGAAAATATATTGTGAAAATTCTTTATACTCTTCGGAGAAATTGGAACGGTAATGATTGATAGATTCTAGTCGGCACTGATTAAGGGATTCGGATTTGATGTGGCGTTAATGTCAGATCCTGTCAATGCTGCGTTACTAATTTGAGGTTAGCCGACAGATCGCGTGACTGTTCCGTTATGCGGTTCGGAAATGGAAAAATTAAGACACAGTCGTGTATCCTTGCAAGGATAAACCGAATGAATAGGGTCACTTCCGGTACGGTACAGGTTCGTTAAAAAATTTTGGCCTCTAAATTTATGCTCGAAAAATATAATTAAATTGAATAGACGTTCGACGGCACGTTGTGACGTGCCTTTATACTTGTCTCGATAAATTCTCGCACCACCAGCCATTATCCAGATCCGGTATGGCGTTGCTAAATTCTTTTCAATTTATTTGTATCCGGTGCCATCTGTGATTATCCGATATTCAAAAATAATATGAATATATATATATTTTTTTTTTTGACAACGCCTAATAAGAATTCCATACGGTTCGTTCTATAGCCACTTCATATGGTCGTACCTGTAATGAACTTAATAAAGAAATTGAGACACGCACGGCAGCCTATCGGATTGATGCGCGGCTTTTTGCGTAAACTCGCGTTCCGCTGCATACGTATTACGCACGCGCACCGCTGCGCGTTTATACGGCATTAAAATTCGCTCGTGGCAATTTAATCGATCCGACATGCACGACGCTTAAGCGACGTGTGCGTCGACGTTAATTTACGACCTCCTTTTCGGCAGGATTGGATAACGAGACAGGAATCATTTCACTGTGCACTTACGTGTATTCGCGATTGGCAATCCTGACATTAAGCGAATCTGTAATGTCGAAATAGGAAGTCATATCCGCATTGTGTCCGGCTGTAGTAACAATGGACGTAGATACGAATAGTTAGTAAATACGATGACTGGACGTCAGTTACGACGGTGACCGTAGTGGCAGCACTGTCCATAATACAAACATGTCAAATCATAACTCTCGGCTATGCTTTCTTCTTCCCAGCCACATTAGGAACTATTTACAAGAATACGTTGTGCTCTGGTTCGTCAACAGTCACTACGATTCCATGATTCTACAGTAGTCAGTTCGTCCTGACGTTCTTGCAGAATCATTTTAATCACTTACTTTCGATAGCCTCGCGGTTTCTTACGTAGGAGGCTCGGCGCAAGAACGACTAAACCGTGAAACTGTGAAACCAGATAATCCGTTAAGCCAATTTCCGCGAATCTTACCTACTCTGATCGATTCTCCTTCCACCCGATCAATTTCCTCGAGATGATCGATTTCGATTGATTCCATCGATTGGTCACGCAACCGTATCCCTATGGACTATACACAGTGCAACAGAAAAAGAAGCAATAAATAACCTCACGATTATGTATATATAAAAAAAATCCTATCATAATTAAAATAATTAAAAATAACACTCACACGTTTCACGCAGTCGTGCCTTAAAAATATAGATTAAAAATCTTAAGAGCCCTGTGAAGTATGGAAGAAAGATATATGAATACAGCCGCCATTTGCAGAGGCAACGACTAATGAAATATCATAGCGTGTAATGTGAGGTTCGTAAACCGAGGATTAACATGTCGGCCGTTAGAACAGACGGCGTTACCGTCGCGGCGTACCGCGTCGACCACGTCCCAGTCGCGTGTTAACAAACAATCGCGTAAACAATGAGGCCCAGTGTTTCAGGAGCAGTGATAGGTATAGGTAAGAGCACGACTATGTACGTGGGTGCTGAGTGCAGACTGGTGCACATGGAGAATGCGTTCGTTGGAATTCGCTAAACGCCCACAGCGCCACAGCATCAAGGTGGACGTACCGTGTACTACGTATATATGCAGTTACGTATACGGAATATTATGTGGTACGTGTGGATTCATAGAGGGCGGCTTAAAGCGAGGTGACAATCTCGTTTGTGTTCCTATGATAAACGACACTCGTACTCGACGCTTTCTTCAACGTTTCTTGTACCTTGTGGGTTATGGCCGTTCACTCCAGTCGGCGACTATCGCTGACTGACTGACTGACTGACTATACGTTTGCCACTTGCTTGGTGGCACTCAGTCCTCATCGTTTGTAGCGACATTAACGTTCGCCATAAATTTCACCATTAATTAAGCCGCGGCAATGTACAAGCGGAGGTAGATATGTATTCTGTCTTGTGTTATGACGAAGGATGTGTAGTCATCTGATAAAAAGTTAATCAATCAAGTGATAGCAGGTCAAGGTATAGACGATGTTGGAGGGTTTCATGTAGTTGTTAGTTTGATAATTCGTATGGCCAAGGATTGCTATAGGAAGTATAAGATGGGATACTATTGGCTATCGGCGTGCCAGTCTGGAATATATATAGTCTAGCCACACGTAGCAGCTCACCCCGTCATGACTG
Organism: Syrista parreyssii; assembly: GCA_030142615.1. Lineage (NCBI taxonomy): Eukaryota > Metazoa > Arthropoda > Insecta > Hymenoptera > Cephidae > Syrista > Syrista parreyssii. Next base: position 749,892 of record JARQTG010000316.1, read on the forward strand.
GTCTATAAATCTAGTAAATCTTTAAACGATAGAAGATCGCCCGTTTTATCGAGCAACAAACAGGTTACTAATGTGCCGCGAACCAATCACATCCTCGCGTGACGCACGATCTGCCATGGGTTTTCAGACTTTTTTTTTTATTATAGGATTCTTCATTCTGTTGCTTTTGCTGGAGGAATTTTTTTTCTCTTTGCGATTACGCGTACGCAGGTATTCTTTTATAATGTGCAACGGGTTAGGTAGGTACTCTGTCGAGTAGCAGTGTCATTATTTATTCGAATAATATAAGTTATTTATTCCCGCCGCCATCTTGTAGTCGAGACTTCCTTGTAAGCTGACGAGCAGCTGTCAAATATTTGTAAGGTTAAGGCGGCCGCGCTATTGTTACAGAAATATACTATTTTTCTCTTACTTGAAAGGAAAGACGTCGTTGTAATGACTCTGGCAGTAGTAGGACGCCTTCAGTGGCCGTTACACTCGAGAATCTTCGGATAAGTTCGGAGACTTGGCTGATGCTGTCGGATAAGGAATCTTATTTGTCGGATGAACGCCTATTCTCGTTCGAATTATAAAGTTGCACTCTGGCACACAGGGATACCGACGCTCGGAAGGTAACTGCAGTGAGTGAAAAGTTGCGCATGCGCACAATAATAGTACACGTGATGCGCGGCTGGAGGTTATGTATCGCATCGGGAGTGCGGAAACTGTGAGATTACAAGCGGCCAGTCTTATCAGGATAACTTATCAGGCGAGTTTTAAAAGTGCGCACGCAGCTATGCAAATAGATATTTTATTGTTTTTCTTGTGAATATGCTCCGCGTTGCCCGACGAGTTCCTACAGGACTTCTCACCGGAGGCAGTAGTGAACATACCGAAGCTATTGCATGCACCACGCAAAAGGGCCCTAAAGGTAACGTACTTCTTTATTTATAATACACCAATCCCCGTTGGGTCTTCTTGGTGTTCCATCTATAAGAAAATCATCTGTATTATCCACCCCGTGCACTACTATGATGAGATTATGATAATTCACTGTCGACGAATCGAGAATCGGTTTCCTCATTTTTCCGGCAGATGGTTCTGCCTGAATCTGATTTTCTGATATCGATACAGTATATCGCCGTGAGTAACTAGTGCATCGCGATCGTTGAAGTCAATAATCTCTCGATTGGCTGGAAATACGTAATCAGCAGTGGCAACAATGACGATAACGGTGATTAGCCGGCATATATATGCTATACACAATATTTCTACCGTTTTACAAGACGCGCAGCGCCGCTCTACACTGTATCAGTTTGTAGGCCACTTAGCACTGTGCAGCGTATAAAATTTTTATAGACTATTAGCGGCATACTAATAACCATAATTGAGGATGTAACGTGCGTGTAAATGTAGATCATACCTTATATGTGCTCTACGTCTACACAATAGCTCCAAACGATTTCTCATAAATCATAGCAATTGCGCGTTAATCTGCGATCACTGTATCCGATGATAAGTAATAAAAATTTCATTAAACAATCATAATCACCAGTCACCCAACTTTGCCTAGTTAACTCCCATAAACCTATGTCTAAGACTACAAATTTATTATACACTATCAGAAAATACTACCGGGCCCCGAATCTACTTGGATAGACACACGCGTCACGTAGCAAGGAGCATTTTCAATTGTGACCCGAGCCAGGCCCAACATTACTCCCAGACAAGTCCCCGCTCAAGATACAATCTCTAATTGTTGGGCCTTGCGATTAGTATTGACAAAAATGTTGGATTAAATGGCTCCGGGTATTATTCTCTGGTGCCTCGCACGTAAGGTAGGCATTACTCCCCTCCATACATACAGCACAGTATCTACAGTGCTCCGTAGTACATTGAACGTTCGTTCCTGCTGTTCTTCTGTCTCTCTGTGCCTGCTGGTTGCACGAGGCAAAAGGTCAGAGCGGCTACCGAGAGCGACAGAACAGACAGACCACTTTCATTTCACAATCCGCGGCAGCCAACTTGCCAACTAGTCAACTGAAACAACTGGCCAACTGGCTGAGCAGCCATTCACGTTCTGCGCCAGCCAACCCGTCTACCAGTCCCGACCCTTTTCTAGATTCTACCAGCTATCAGTCCTTTCGCGCACAGCACTGACTTCTACAAGCCTAACAAAATCAGCCGTATCTATACACGTACATATACAGCAGTTTACAACGTGAACCTACATAGTCACCTCTTCATCCAAGTTACCGATCCATTCACTACCAAGCATTAATTAATTGACCCATCTCTTCTCTTAATCAAGTGACGTCACGGCCAATATATAGATATTCATAAGACGTTCTAATTTTTTCCCTAGACTTTACGTCCACTCAACGACGGCCACTTCACCCATTTCATCTGTATCGTTGAATCAAGCTTCAGTGGTGACTAGGCAGGCATCCGCAGTGCTTCGGCACGTGAATACTTCGGTCCCTGACAATACTCGTTTGATATTCCCTGAACTATGTAATGCAGGCACAGAGATTAATAATTTGCAGTTCCCACCCCGGTATTATCGGGGCACGAGGCAAGAGGATTGCGAACATGATGTACCTAGAGCGGTGTGTTCAGTGTTCAGCAGCCACGGCTGCAGGGTCGACCGGTCACGATGGCTCCGGTAATGATAGCCTGCCCTCGCCTCATAATCAGTCCCCCATCTTAATTTATGTTTGCCCCTGCCCGTCTGTCCGTCCATTCGACTTCTCTACCGCCTCGTCTTTCTCTTCATCATCTTCCTCTTCCTCTTCTTCGATGTAGGTACCTGCTCACCGCTGGTCTCTTTACTCTCGCTAATTTACCGTAATTCGACTTCAAAACCAATGGCGCCCTCTACCCTGCCAAAGATAAGGAACGACCCGAGCGGCAAACCCTGAATCTCTGCAAATCTTGTAAATCGCTTGTTCTTCTCGTGGCTTTAAGAATCATTGAATAGCTCGGGGGACCATTTCAGAAACTTATTATCAGGTACTGAACACTTGCTCCTCCAAGAGTCTCGGAACTTTATAGGTCCTTACTGAGTATAAATATATAATAACGAACATGGCTCAGGTAGGACTGCACCTACGCGTGAACTTTGGAACTCGACTACGTCCACTCTGATTGGATTATGATGTTCACCTTGTTATCTGATCCCACGCCCGTCACCTCTGCCTGTCTTCTCTACTTCTTGACTCTAATCCAGCATCCTACCTACCTACCTACCAGACTGCATAACCTATTCCCTGCTACGCACTTGCTTCCGGCATGTCAATGCAAAATGTGGACACGCGAACTTTACTGTTACTCATAGATCACGGGATGATAGTATTGCGTGACCTTATTGGAAGCGAAGAAGATACAACTGAGATGAAAATGACTTATTGTCATACGTTTATACATGATTATTTATCTTACGCCTTAGATGCACCGTAGAATTTCAATCTCCGTCTAAGCTAGTATAGAGAGTGAAAAATCGATTTACACTCATCGGTAACAGGCGCATCGATTATTTACCGATTAGCCTACGCCTGGTAATAAAACGCGTGGATGATCAAGAACCAGTTGGTAATGTGTTCGATTGAAAAACTGGAGCATACCAGCACGAGCTTCTGGCAGGTAATGGATGCATTCGCCAATATTAGCCATGCGTACCATAATTACAAGTCTGCTCTGTTAATACACGTCTAGAATGAAATCGGCCAGGTCCGTATCTAGTCTGGTCCCCATAGGCGCTATATGTATACACTAACGTACATATATTTACTCTCTGCCCATGGCCCATGGACGTAGGCGACAAGGGTGCAACGTGTGGCCTCGTTACCTTAATGGCGTCATGGTCTACCGCCCCACAGAATCTGCTACAGACTAGAGAGTACATGCTCACTCACAGACTCCCTCACTCTCTCCACCGTTTGTTTACTCTCCTCTCCTCGTTAACAAATGAGATCGATATAACCTCGCACTTTTCGAAAAGCTTAGAGCCGAGTATCGTCGCTCTGCTCCGACCAAGGATAACCTTACCTACAGATATATAAAAACTAAAACGAAAATCAATCCTACATCACCGTCCACGTTTGGATATCGTAAAAATTAATTTAACAAAAAAAAAAATTATAAAAATAAACAAACTATTAAGTTCGCCGTGCGTTTCTATCCTTCGCTAAAAGAAACACGTATAGACGCTCGATTTAAAGCTGGGCGTCCCGATGCTTTCGGTCTGACGAGTGTCTGACCATCACCACTACTCACGAGCTAATTGTTCCGCTCCTCCCCAATCCCCTCCATTTCCCACTCTCAATCCCGGCTGTTCCACGCGCCACGCTCTAAACGGTACTTGGCCAATTTTCGTCGGCAGGAAGCGTGAATCTTGGTTTTTCTTAGATAAACTAGTCGGGTTATCTAATGCGGTCGAGATGAATCGTTCGAAATAGATATACAAAGAGCGTCTATCATTATACCATACACCATGGCTATACCTTGATTGATGGTTATGAGCTATGCCAATCCATTCCCACTCAGAGTTTTATCTACGATACTCATCTTTTAGCGTTTCACGTATCGCGTTAACGCAAGAGTAACGCTGCAATGGAAGCCTTCAATTAGTACATTGACCTGTCTATTATTTTCCTCTCCTTCATCTTCAGCATCAACAAACTAGGTCCAGTCTCTCACCTTGTATACACAGCGTTACCTCTTAGCCCGTGACCGTGTCATTTATTATCTGTTAAATCTGAATTCATCTCGCGCTAACCACGAGACGACATACCGGTGTAAAGTAGCTACTTTGGTATCGGCCAATCACAAGCTACATATATACATATACACATAACTTATCTACTTTCTCCGTAGGTAGCGCTGCGCTCTACATTATTATCTATTATCTATAATCCGCTGTTAGTCTCGTATGATTTTTACTACCGGTACACATATGTATCCTCGAGTAATAATATCAGCAAGCCATACTCTTTCCATATGTGTAAAGGCATGATTTTAATATGCAGTCAATCTGGATAATTAAAAAAAAAGACTAGTTATCACAATTTCATATAACTGTAACGTACGACGCGAGGAAAATCATACGCGTACAATAAATCTAAAGAATTTACAGTGTCCACGTGTACGCATATCCCCAGGACGTATAATTCCTTCGAGCCATTTCAAATACGATTATTTCACCTCATACACTTGCCGTACTAATTAATCAAAAATTATCAAAAACTCGTTAAGTCTTAACTAGTCCAGTCGATTCGCGGCACTATGGACTAATGCAATTCAGTCATATCGATAACAATCTTGCCGGCAGTGACACTCGGGCACGACTGGCCGTGCACTGCGTTAACGACAATAATAACAATAATAAATTATAAAACACTCCTCCACGTGAGTGAAGTACCTATCTAGTCCATATACGTACATATACATATATATATACACGCATGCTTATACCTACCTCAGACCGAGCGTGTAATTACCTGCAATGCCGTGAGCAACTAATTACGACGTTGCACATTGCACATTGCTCTGCCGAACAGACTACGTCATCGAGGGAGGACATCGTACCTACCCATGTCATCGATTTGCTTGAATTTTCTCATATAGAGAACCGTACATGCTATACATGTATACTACGCGCACGAGTAATCGGGAGTCGGTTGGTAACGGTACTGTATCATATATAATATAAGTATATGTTGATACTGGCGGAAATCGACAATCTATCCTGGCTTCTGATATTTAGAAGAAGAAAAAAGAATATTTAAAAATTGCTAACATTCTCGCATGCGCGTTGGCATGCATTATATAGTAGCACATGTATATATATATATATATATATGTAATATCATGTTCTCGTATATGGAGAAGCGCGTGCCAAAGTTTTTCTGCAATTTTACACGATATGGCGTTGCTGCTATCCTCCTTTTCTCGCGTGTGTCCTTTTTTCCATTTTTTTTTAATTCTCCATGCTCTTGACAAAAGTCGCTATACGCAATCTGTAAAGCGTTCAACGGAAGTATACATATATGCCCAACCGTGCGTGTCGTGCATGGTCGTATATGCGGTTGCCAGTGCGGTCATTTACACACGCACGTCGACGGGGGCCTCACATGTGCGACTATAGGAATGCAGCTTCTTGCGCGTTTACGCGCCCTTCCGTAGGCTGCGGGTGCGTTTCGTAGAGCGTTTTAACCGCGCGTCCGTAAGGTCTTAGGCGTCTACGTGCGCGCACGCTCGATTAATTAATCGTGAGGTCGATGGATATCGCGATTCCTCGCATACCCGTAGTCGGGCTCTTATAGTAGTTTACTTGGAATTTATGGAATCTGAATTCCGTGGTTTATTCGCGCCGCGGGATAACGCACGATAAATAATCGGGCACTGATCGAGACGCGCGGATACGCGAATTAATATTTCAGTTGGATACGTAAAAAAGACGGGTTTTACGAGTGGACTTAGGTATAAACGTAACTTAATTAAGTGCCTCGTTAAGGCGGCTTTCTAATGGCGGTTCTGTACTAGTGGTCGATTGCTGCGACTTTCGAGTTTATGTATGAAAAATTATTTTCTTGATGACACTAGGTGATAACTGAATCGATTGGCTAGCGATACTTGAAACAGTATGTCCATTCTCAAACGACCTTATGTGCCCTGAATTTATGGGTATAATTAACTATAATATAAATTAATGGAGAATAAAGTCATATTAATGAAGATATTGACAAAAAATTCAATAACTCCGTAGTACAGCAGTTGTGGATCGCCTTGTTTTAACGGAGTGGCCGTATGTTATGCGATGGTGCTGCGCTCTAGAGGCGCCTTAACATATCTTTTTATATGTGCATTATTAGTTTTGATTGTTAACCACCTCTCCAAGACGCTATTTAATGCATGGTGCGTAACACGAGTACTAATTAAAAATTGTAATACTTAATAAAAGACTGTGTGGTACAATTAATTTTGAGATATTGTAAAAAATAAATAATTCGTAAGCGGTCGAACTGTGAGTTTGATCAACGAAGTCGGCCATCTTGTTTTGTACCTGGCACGATCTAATGCGCGTACGTGTTTCTCTTAGTATGGACGTGTAATGACGATTAGGAAAAGTGACACGTGGTCAGGGTGTCGTAAAACACAAGCAACGTGCGTTTATTGGCTGGACGCTTGAGTGTTTGAAGGTGGGCGGTGATTGACGACTCGTTAATACATTAACACATGGAGAAACCACATATGCCACGTATGCGTCTACCAATACCCTATAGGCTGTTCTGTGTGTTTACGTGCGTGCTTCGTGATTATGCGTGTAGGTTATGTGTGTGGTTGATCTCAAAGGCAATTCTTGGCATATGTGATGGTATCACATGTGTACAACTTCAATGTTAAGTAAGTAGAGAGGTTAGGGGACCCGAGGCTTTGAATTAAGTGGATCTTCTTGTTCCTACTCGGACGGAAGTAAAGGGGTGAGATTTCATTGCCAGAAGCCAGCAATTTCATGTTGAGGAATGGAAGAACAAGATAGAGAATTCTATTTGGAGAATAAATAGTAAAAAAAAATTCCAGCGTCCGTTCCAAGAGTCATGGGTTTGGTCACTCGTTAAATTTGAATTGGGTAAGTCAGTGCTTATAAATTTACACATGGAGTAGCGGCTTGGTAAGATACGTCGCGATGTTCGTTTCCGTAACGATCGCCGATTGAAAACGCCGCGGACAAACATGTCGATTCTCTGGCGCGTAAGCTTTGTTAATTAGCCACAGCACTGGTAGAGGCGCTTCTGTCACTTCGCCATGACACTCATCGAGATTCCTCCGTTCTCTTCTTTCTCGTTTATATCATACCGGTTCGCCAGGCTTTGAATTATCCGGTTTCCAGAATCGGTAGACACGTACTACGCAACAGTAAGAAAATTGAGGCGAGATCGACGTCATGATGTATGAGGAATGAAGAAGAGTATAGATGGCGCACGCGTAGCTAATGCGAAAGATCGGTGCCGATTCGATGCCGATTCGGAACCGATCGTTGCTTTCCAACGGCGATGATACCGTTGCAAACCCAGAGCCACACCCTCGGCCACACATACACTTCACGTATACATTAACATATCGAAAGAGTCGGCCGTATCGATTGTATCGTTTGATGAGCATTTTAAAATCGAGCAAAGAAAACCGTAAGGATACGAAGAAACCCGGAGTGAAATCAGCTAATGTAATACAGCAGAAACGAGCATGGTTCGTTTTAATGTTAAATTCAGACTTAACTAGAGATTCGTCGTGTGCAAATCGGTACAACGCAAACGAGCGATCGAGAATCGAATGATATAGTACAATACACGCGAGAACCTATCCACGTGCACAATGATACATGTATAAATAGAAACTTAGAAATTGTACCGGTGAAAGAGTAACCTAGCCTATCTACTATCCACAACACGAGCGCCGTTCTTCCTTTGTGCGTTACGCCGCAGTGTAATTCTTAACTATTATACGAAAGTCACGCCCCCTAATTTAGCACTCCCGAGCGAATCGATGCATCTGCACCCTTGCACGTACCGTTTGCACGCACGTGCATATGCAGCATCTGCCTGTACACGATAGAAATTGTCACGAGAATCAATAGCGCGTGATTCGAGCACGACGTTCTGCTACGTCTGAGAAGAACACGAAAGTTCAATGAATTCACGCTGCGAGCAGCGCCACTAAGCTCGCGATGCGTTAATTAAAATTTTCGGTGTAACGTGTACAAGTATAACTCCAGCATTCGTGCACAGGATCAACGTGCATGGCAAAAAGGATTGTAACTCATGGCGGTTGTCATTAAACCAGTATGCCAGACAACCGGTGCTGATTATTTAGCAATACAAATCATTCGGTGCGGCTGCGAGTCTCGCGTGGCGTGCGCAGGCGTGGTACGTACTATGCGCCATTAATGTATCTGTATACCTATGCTCTAGGTGGACGGGAATATATAGTTATACATAAAGTGCAAATAAGCAGCCAAGTGTATGCACACGTAGATTTAGATACGTCCACTGCAAGATCACTGAAGTAAGATTCATTTCGTAAGCCAACTGACATGCGCCTGGTGCTTTTATTTACTAAAGGTCCCGACCGTGGCGCTAGAGTCGTCCTAACGGAATTTTTCACGACCAACCGAGTACACGTGCGACTGAATATTCCGACTAATCGGATACGAGTCAAGAGTCACAACTGGAAGTGTGAGACTCAGCTGACCGAACATTACAAAAGGAAATATACAAATGATCTAGTGGATTCCTAGACGATAGGAATGCCGGGAACGACCGAGTGAGACAAGTACGCAGAACCCAGGGACTGTTATATGCAATACTCGACAGCGATATCCTGTATTCCTGTTCCTGGTCTCCATGCGCGTAACTGCATTATAGCTGCGTTACGTAAGCGCAGCACGCGGTACGGTTGTGTTATACTATAATTAGGCTTGGCCGATACCTACAGTGTACATAACCTATCCTACGTACAACATAAGCATAATCAACGTGCATAACTATTTTATATACTATCGATAAGTCGTGACAAACGCCAACAGATGTCACCACTCTACGCGAGGTTACCCCTTGCGTCCGCAGTGCATTTTAATCGCTCGATTATTTAATGTTTCAATCATTTAATTGTTCCTGCGACTCGACAGTTATCGGGGGGGATCGCTATACGGGGATACACGGACGCCTCGAGCGCTCGCCACGAAGCCAGTTAGCCGTTAAAAAACGAAACTCTGACAGATTTCACCATAAGCTGACGTAAACAATTTACGAATGTAAATACCTGTTGAATATTGAGCGGACCGCGAGACCCTGCGGGGCCTCACACTAGGCTCACACCTCACAACCGTTTACCCTTTCGACTCGTGATTACTCCCGCCCTCTCACCCAATCCCTCTTCCACCAACCCCATCCACGTATTCGCGAGATTATTCTCATCTACATCCTTCAACACATACAGCTCGTGATTTCACTCATGTAAATCTTTTGGACCAATTGGTACGAGGCTGCGAATCTCATTCGAGATTCCCATACGCTGTCAAGTGGCCTTCCTAATACTTGCCCTGATATGTTTATGGAGGCAGACACCTATAGATATACTACACACGTGTTAACAGCAGTACAGGACACACCAAAGTGTAAATGCCATATATTTTATTAATAACAATATATTTCTACTCTCGTACCAATTTTATTGGTAACTAATTTATTCATATGGTCGTAAGAAAATTAACATGGTATAGGTATATCTAGCCACGCGTTAACCGGATAAGATAAGAAGGAGAATAAGAATGCGAGCGTTAATGTGCATAAAAATAAGAATGAATATGGCTCCGAATCCCTGTCGTGAGGGATTGATATTAATGGGCTTTCAAGTGACTGGCTCTATCGTTCCGTGTTACCTGAAGTTAATTACCACTGACCTGTCCTACACGCCCTCTAGAATAATGACTGCTCCGTGGGTGAGCACACCGTCATGATCATAATATAACCACTTGGTGGACAATGGTTCTGACTACCGGACTCTCACTTGGATTTAGTGTGTACACAAGAACAAGTGTTCAAGGTAAACGCGTTAAACTCATAATTATAAAAACACACACACTATGTATATATGTGTATATATACATAATGATAATCATGATGGATAATAAAAGAGAAAATTGTACAAAACAGTCTCTGAGATTTACGTGAGTCAATCTATCCTGGCAGCGTGACGTTTACGTTACAATGTTTTATAATAAATGAATTATTGTCTATTAATTATACGTGACTTTTAATTATAATATATAATAGTGACTCACCATCCTGATTCATCCCGTGGCTTCCATCGTCTGTTTGAAACAGAAAGAAAAGTATTAAAACTTTAACTCGGCATTAGCATTGTTTGTCAGGATGGAAGGATCGGCCATGTTAATTTATGACGAGTGGAACGTTGGAACACAGGAACACAGGAACATAACCAAGACGCCAGGTCCGATGCGAATGTGCACGGCAAACCTATTTGTACCGGACCCCATAACGTGGTATCGCCACATCGCGGACTGTTCCTTTATTTAACCCCATAAATAATACTGCTATCTTACGACGCTCTCATATAAATACAGTACGAAATATTACATGGGAATGTGGGCCGTACTTTGTATATATATATATATATATATATATATATTACGTAGGATATACGTAATTTAAACTTATAGTGGTTATTATTATTTAGACCGGTATGCGAGGTAGAAGAAATTTTTGAAAAAAATAAAATTTAATAATCGTGAGTACGTTTAGAAATTTACTGCCATTACTACGTATAGTCGTATCCCTGTTTGACTGCGTGAGATCGAGTGAGACACAACCATGCACTGCCAATGAATTTCAGAACGTATCCCAGGTGGCTTGAACGTACCTGTGCTGGAACTTTAATGGACCATGTAAAATGATGAATCAGTGATCCGTCTCGTATCTAAAATTTGTATCCAGGTGTCTTCATTTTTAATGCCTAAACTTCGCCGGAAGGAAGTACAATGAAACTCGTCTATTCCTTATTCTCAGAGTTGGTAAAAACTTTCCAACCTAACCTAACCCTAAATAGTAAGATCGATATAGCTGGAGGCCTTTGATTCTTCGGCTGAGTACATAAACGCTTTTATCGCTCGGTAAATTGTCCGATACTAAAGTTTTGAACGAGCAAGTACAGTTTGGTTTTGTCGGTAAGAATAAAGTCGTAAGACAACTTGCTCCTCTAATTAGTAACGTCGAAGTGTTAGAAACACGAAACGGAAGCGATTTGGCGTATTATGTAAAACTGACGTCACTTCCTTTCCTGGATGATTCTTGGTATTGTCGGGACGAAACTATGAATCCCGTTGCTTTCATGTTAAAAAGGAAACAAACTTGATGATAAAAAGAGCTGCAACAGCGCCGTGTCAATTGTCGACGAGAAAACTGTGAAACTTGTCTGGCTATGACTCACCAATCAGCGTCGGGTATTTGCGCAATAATTGCAGCGTTCGGTAAAATCAAAAGATGATTGATGAAAGGACTCGAGAAGCAGAGCAAAGAAACGGGCCTTGGGATAATTGATTACGTGATAGCGCAAGATCACGGAATCGGCCAGTGAAATTGATTTTCATTCATTTTGTTTGAGTCTTAATAATCTGACGTCACGCTGTGCTGAAACGTCGATTATTCGTGTCGTAAAAGTCAGAAAACGCGTCGCTACCAATGCGTACTATCTTAATGATATTCAATTGCTAAAAGACTTGGTACGTTAGTAATTTTTCAGTGACTTTGTAAGAAAATGTATTTGGTACGCGATTCTGCCGACAGATGGCGCATTGTCCTCCTCGAAAGTTACTATGACGCAGGTACCTAGTTCGATTCTGGGGAATTGACTCGTTAATACCTTACGACAGGGAGTTATGGCTGCACGCCATCTAGTGTTACAGGCGCTGCCACGTCCTCCCACTTGGGCGGACAGTTTCGATACTAACGAGATTAATATCTCCGATTAATATATCACATTTTATAAGCGAGCTACGTATAAGTGGGGAGTTGAGATAAATGCCGTGAAATCAAAGGAGGAGAAAGACTCGACTTGATTGAACTTAATAGCAAGAGGTCGCTGGCGTCGTATTACCTAGTTCAGCCAACTTCATTGCATCGCTGCGACTTCATTAAATCATACCTAACCTATTTAAAGTATCCCAAGTGAAATACAGACATCATGTAAGACCGCACTGTCAAATCATTCAGCATTAACGATCTCAGTGCAAGTAACACGGCAGCATTTGAAAACGCGATTGATTACCAAACACGGAAGTTTAGTTGCGGTCAGATAAGTAATTAGTAATTAACAGCGAGAGCTGGCTTGAGACGAAAAAGACAAATCAATTTACCGCGATTAGCAAATAACTACAGAAATAAATGTGACTGCGTGGCACACGAGGGTTGGAGGGGATGTAAGTGAAATTAACTTTAAGTTATGACACACAGAGATCACTGAACTATAATTCACCCCGAATTCTCTATTCCGTGACCCAGCCGGCTAAAACTGTTTAAATATTAATCACAAATTATTGCAACATGCTTCATTCGACATAATCGAATGCAACGCGTATGCTCAGTAATCCAGTTGTAATTATTACCAAAAAGAAAGACGCCTCAAAATAGTTGTATGATTCACCGCCAGATGTCACTGGATACTAAACTACCCATCTTTACCTACGTCCAAACATAACCTCACTGGTATTAAGCATCACGCTGCTTCCTATGAATTAGAAGTTAGTACGCTTAATAACGCATAGGTGCTTCGTGCTATACGGCAATAGACTGCATTAACGTTACCAAGCCGTGTTTGCCCGTCCAGTCCCAGCATTCCCAACGTATTCATTCCGGCCCAGATAAATTTTATCCAAGCGTAATGACCGGTGAGCATACATTTCTGTGCATGGATACGTTTGCTTTAGTCCTGATTAGTTATTGAGAAATATAGTGCAGAATATAATGCGAGCTCGCACGAGATCGTACGTGATTGAATCCAGTCAGGTATGCGGTTACGTTTACTTGGCTATATATATCGTTACAACATAACATAACATAACAACATATCTTTTTAGTCCCCGATGACAAATCCAATGATCGTCATATGTTAATATTTCCAGTTGGCAATTCTTTCCCAGACTACACTTCAATCTCTGTATATACAAGCACTGTAACGACCTTACTCGCACAGCAGCAGCCAATGATTAGGAGATTAAGGACGCGCGTCTCGTCCGATTCCTTTGCCTCTTCCGCCTCTTTTCTCTCCCCCCTTCCTCTTTTTTCCTTTCATCTTCTTCATACCGGAGAGAATACACGCCACGATAATGACGGTGAATTAATGATCGTCTGGTAGCACCAGAGAGGGTTGGCAGTGCCGTGCGAGTCTGTCCCACCAAGGATTCTCACTGTAAAATAATTTTCGTGACATTTCCCCAGAAGTAAAATATTTTCTAAAACTTCAAATTAACGCAACTCATCCGTTACGTAAGTCCGTATGGAGCCGTCGGAGATTTAAAAAATATTCTACCACGTTCCCCCTCTGTCGGTAACTATGACTGCTGTAACGCAGACGTTATCGATGAGATCGGTGGAAGAATAGCGTAGTCACACAAGGCGCTTCAGGCTCAAGTGAAGTTAAGCGGTCGATCCTGAGGTTGTGAAGTAGAAGCAAGGTAGGTAGATATTAGGTTGGTTGGTAGGCAGGTAGGCACTCGGGCGCGTGTGGTCCAGCACTGTCTGACGCGCTTTGTCAAATACTTGATATCATTAGATTTAACGACCTCGGCTCCCCCGGCTCATGCCGTGTCACTGGCTCCTGCCACGGCGGCGCCCTTTCATCTTCCTTAACCAGCACTCCTATATCCCAAGCATCAGGCATATGCGAGTAGGTATAACCTCTAAGTATTCCGCCACGCGGTGAGCATCGAACTGCGCCGTCTTGGATCGACTGCTACTCTCTTGCTCTTCCGACTCTTCCCACTCTCTCTTTCTCTCTCTGTCTCTTCTTTACTCTCTGTACCTTATACCTCCGCTCTCGACCATTGACTTCGCCTTTACTCTCGCCGGCCCTATATCTCTTTCTCTTTCTACCTCCATCAGCAACTACTCGCTTTACTAACTCGATTGTTCCTACAACAAAGACGCTCTTTCACGTTTCGTGGTCCGACGCACGTTCCCCTCTGCCACCGGGACGTCTTTGTCGTTCGGAACGCGCGAAAGGGAGCGGAAACGATCGCTAATTGTCTCGTTTTCATATCTGTACATTTAATTAGTTTACGCTTATTTGCGAGTTACATAAAATCGTATGGAATATCGACGGCTCTTGTGCTACCATTGGATTTCTTATCATGGCCGATCCTTGGATTTTTCACATGTTATTTGTAATATGAAAAAATACATTTTTTTATAATATATTTAACTGTGTTACATGTACAAATTATACGGAGTCTTCTGTTTTAATTGGCGTTTTATTGGCTTTGAATTCGAATGGGTAGTCATGTTCATTATTTTATTTTCATGTGTCTATATGTGACTATAAGTATATGATGCAAAATTGCAAGATCCAGTGCACCGACTGTCAGCCTGAATTTGCGTGCAATCAATAGCGACACAAATAAAGACTAGGCTCTTGATCTACAATGTGTTGCAGCTGCGTAGAACGCGCGGTACTTGCAGTGCTGCTTCATTCTGTCGTTTTTATAGACGGTCATCGACTTGGAAACGCGGACAAGAAGAAAGCCAATTACAACGTTAAAACAGCATCCTCCCTCGTGCCTACGAATCGCGCCAACCAGTAGCAAAAGCCCGAAGTACTGTTCATTGATATTTGCCATGAGAATATTTCAGAACTATGATTTGTTAACGGCGATATTAGTAACTCGTAGCTGCCAATCATTAGCGTCACGAGATAAAATGCCGAAGGAAAAATTCAAACAAAAAGACACTTGGTATTCCCAGGCGGGAACAAGTAAAAAAAAGATATCATTAATAAAAATCATCAAAAATTTTTCCACGTCAATTAACCTTAGCTCGACAATTTTTTTTTTTCGTGTTTGACAGTAACAAAAATTTCGTCAAAATCATTTCGTTCCAATCAGTACCTATTATACTGTATGTACTAATTCATATGTAGATAGGCGAATACCCGTAATATTATCGATCAGATAATATATTGTTATCAGGGTTTACATATGGGACAGACGCGAATAGCTTTAATTGTCATTTATAAATAAGGGTAGTTCTAGGGAGTAATAAAGGAATGGATTCGTAAGAAGAAACATACGTTTTTTCTTGGACTCCTCATGCATACCTCCGGGTGTCGTAGCTCCTGGATTATGGTGGTGGAGGGCCAGACTATCTTGTGGATGGGAGTGAATGGCGGCGAGGGCACTTCCGGCAGGATCACCCGGGTTCACACCGACACCAACCCCTAGATGAAGTGCGCCATGTTGCGTCGTGTGTGCCGGAAGCTCCATGCTGATCATAGCACGCCACCCTCCTTCCGCCAATCCTCTCCTACCACCTCCTCCTCCCACTGCCCCCTCCTCCGAATCGGACAGCACCTCGTCGATGTCGACGAGGTGTCTCTCCAATCTTCCGCTTTCTTCTGAAACAAACGAATTACCTTTAAACTTTGACCTTGTTCGAATTTATCATATCGATCTGATCTATTAAAAAAAATTATCTCACTAACATCGACAGATAGCATAATCAATTGATTTTGAAAATTTTCATCGAACAGTACGATCGTTGAAAATATTTTTTTTTTTCAAAATTGGTACTGCTTGTCAAAAATTTTAATGTGCAATTGTAGAATTTTGGTAATCTAAATTGCAGCAACGATATCGCGCTAATACATCGTTGTGATAAGGAGGTCCATTCGTAATGTATCTTTATATTGTATATACATAGTGTGTACAATTGAGCAGAACACAAATAGCGCGGAGTAGTAAGAGTCCCGATGTCTGTTCCGATACGCGGAACTGTCAGCAGCCTATGAAAACGTTTTAATCTCTGGTACAGGCACTCGTACGCTGTTAGGTTAGGTTAGATACTAGGAACGAGACAGCAAAGACCAGATTCGTACCGCTCCGCCTTACACATCCCAAGATCAATCCTTCACCATCCTTTACAAACATTGACGATCCCAAGGAGGTCTATTGGAACGCCGGGAGGCTGGAACTAGACTTACCAATTATGTTATCTGTCACTGTAATGGGCTACTACACGAGTATCCGAGATAAATAGAAATCTTTCGTCTGACAAAGAGGAACATCGTATTATCTCATTTCTCATTCCTCACTTCCGAGCCATTTGACTACTGGAATGAGGCAAGAATGTATATTTCATTCAAATTACCTGGAACCCTTAATCTTACCGTTAATAACCAGCGGGACCGTGACTATAGTCACACGTGTTATTCGCGTTCCATATTTATATGATACACACGAGACGATCCGAAATTTTCCGTATATAAAATTCATTAAGGATATCGATATTCAAATTTGATAATGAGGATCTTCGTGAAAAAAAAAAAATCATCAGACTATTGTGTGCAATTGTTGTTATTGAAATTTTTCACGTTTTACAAGACTTGGATTCTTCATTCATTAGATAAAGTTTGACAGGATTACGTAACCAGATCCTCATGAACAGATGCAATGTGGTGCAACCAGTGAGCGTCAGCAGGGATAGGCAGCAGCGTGTATTTCGTGGTAAAAATAAAACACGGTGGTCCACGGTACCAATTGCTTTTGCTACGCTTTTTATACCCGAAGTAGGTAATTTCTTCGTCCCTTTCTACGTAATGGGTTCCCGGGTGATCTTTTTTGCTTATTATGAGAACGGTGGACTGAGGATGGCTGACTCTGGCTGACTAGTCGCCCGGCTGACTAGTCGGCTGGATGGATGGCTGGGTGAATGAAAGGATGAATGAAGTGTAATTTTGTTGCTGCAGTAGGCGGCACTGGTGCCCGATCGCTCTTAGCAGAGAAGTGGCCTAACCCGAAGTGCTCTTGACTCGTAACGATTATCTCGACACCTAGGGACTCCGACAGATACTTATTTTCGACGGATGAGTCGCTCTCGACTCCGGCAAAAACATCTTGGTCAGGAAGAACCAAGTCGAGCGCGGACCAGGTCTTTGCGATGCCTAACTGAAGCTCGCATGAGAACAAATGTGACTTGCACGACGATTCAGTTCACTTTTCAGAGTTCAGTAGACACACTTGCACCTGAAACCAAACTCCAGAAATCGTTTGGACTTCATCTCCAAATGGCAGAATCAAGCAGCAGGCACATGCTGAGGAATGTAACCTGCCGGAACCGCACTTCAATTCTCAAAGCTTCAGCTAGGAAAATGGCTGGCTAAATGATGCTAAACCTGAACCTGCAGTTGAATTTACTTTGAGAAAATATCAGGGTCCTGGTATACAGTCGACACTCTCTCCCTTGGGTATACGTATAACGAGGACGCCATTTTTTCAGTTAGAGAGTGAGAGTGCACCAGAAGAAGTCTACCGAGGTTGCCGATTAGGCACCAAGGTATGTTGCTAGGTATACCTAGAGATGATCCTAATGGAGCCTGGAATGTAGCGAGTACAGAGCGTAAACGAGGCTGAGATTGCAAATGCTTGTAAAGCGCAAGAGCAGACGCCAACCGGCATCATAACCCTAACCGAGCTTGGAACGGTTAACCCAACCTAAGTAAAGTAAAGTGGGTGAGTGAATGAGTAGGTATAAATACGTAAAGACCGAGCTGACTCCTAGTCGTCTCGTCTCTACTACCGTGGGAGTGAACTTGTACCCGAGTGGCAAGGCAAACGCAATGCAAAATCATTGTTTATGAGCCCCTCAGCATTGGGTACTTTACTAACTACCACCGAAGACCTCATGACTTCAGTCAGAGACTCCGAGCTCTGAGTCTAGATGTTGTAGGTTAGGTTAGGCTTCTTGAAGGAAAGTCTTTCTTATTTATGCATGTTCGAATAGCAAAAGGACTTTGATTTTACCTGACAAAAATGTAAAACTTCTCTTACAACATAAAATGGGTTTAAAGTATGTGAACCCTGAAAATGCTTACGTTAGGCTATGTAGGTATTCCGGCAATGTAAAACAGAACAAGTACATCGCTAGTAGCGACTTAGCGATGATTCATGCAACGTTCTTACGTAAATAATAATAGGGCCCTGGCGTAGCTGCCGGTTTAGTGGCACTTGGTATAGCAACGTGGTGAGCCGGGAGCCCGATCCTCCACTCGGTCCAAGTAGTCAGGACGTGCCTTCATCCTCGACTTCTACTTCATCCTCCTCCTTCCTCTTCGTGAACCCCTAACTCGTGTAATGGCGGCACTCAAAGCTTAACAACGCGTGACAATATGCATCAAGGAATTGCTCGAGCGCGGAACAAGCAGCTTCTGGATGCTCAGGTACGACCCGACCAATACGGATGATCGGAACGTTCGGGTTGGGCCTGGTAGACTCGTAATATACATTATGCAACTCTTCGCTCCATAAACGAATAAGCGCGCCAGGAATTCGACTTGGAATCCCAGGGCGTCCAATTACTCGTTCAGCAATCCTTCAGAATTCAGGTATACCATAGTGGCTCCCATATAGCGACCACTCCGTTCGAACCAATTGAAGGATTTATAAGTTGTCCGTTTTTTTTAATTCGTTTCCTTCATTTTTATCCGTCACGGACAGTCGCCTGGAATGCCGCAAGGATTCCTTGATTTTACATAGAAGCCATGGGAACTCTTTAGCCGGACCGTTCTTCAACTTCGTTTTCAGCGTCCGCCATCCGTCCCGACGTCTGTAAGTCCTGAGAGAGTCGGCGAGCGTCGAGAGTATAACGGCACTGTAGTTTGACGAGCAATCCGAGCGTGGCAACAGGTGTCGCTCTCTAGTCGAGCGTGTCAAAACGTCAACCGATCGAGAAAACCTAATCGCTCTCGCTTCGTTAATTGCATAACGATCAATTCGCTTGGAATCGCATTGCAAGAAAACATTTATACGTGCACACGAAGTAATTGTCGTCGAGACGAATTAACTCTCCGAATCGTGTTCTCTGTCGTAGTCAACCTTACGTTAACATAATAATCAAATTTGTCGTAATTGGCACAGTGTTTTTTTTTAACTTGAAATAAAACATATATAGATATAGATTTGCTCATTAACCCCATTAGCCTTACTCGGCAGGTATTAACCACGTCTTATGTATGCGATACGACGTAACCAGTGCGCATGCGCGCATGTACCATACCGTGTCTATAAGTTACGCGCATACCGACGCTATCCAGCGCGATGGCGTCCTGTTAATAAATAATAAAAAAAATGTTCAAGCTATTGGAGCATATCAATCGCCAACCTACGTGTATCGATAAGCGTTATGGGTACTTAAAGCATCGAGAGGCTGACAGGTATCAGGTTTGTGTCGGGTGGGTCAAGTAATTCCAGTTTTCAGTAGCACCGAAGGCGGCGTCGTCGCTCAACTGGCTCAAGTATAGTAACGGCTCTGCGGCCGCGTGTCCGTGCGTCGGTAAAAGGGAACAGAAGGATGAGAATAAATGACTTTTGAAGAGCCACCTGTGCTGGTGGCGCGTGCCACCGACTAATCCCAAGATCCATCCTCACGGTCCCGACCAATCCCGACCAGTCCCGACCTATCCCGATCCATCTCGTGCGAGAAGGTATAGCATCGGTAGCTAACAGGTATAAAGCAGTATCAACCCTCTGATCAGCACGCAGGCCACCTGCTTACGGCAGCCTATCTTTCTTCCTTCCGACTTCTGACCAACGTCCCGAATATATCTACATAAAGAGCAGCTACCGTATCCTCCCATACCAAGGAAGGGCCGAAAGTACCCGAGAGATGCCGATCGCTGACCGATCCGATCTCGAAAAAATTAAGCATTACTAACCGGTCCTTGGGGACGTTGATTAAGCTCACATGTATATATATATATATATCTACCTTATCAAAAGTAAACATAGCCGATACCATTATATAGCTTTTTATAGCTCAATTAAATAATCGAATTGGCAATCGATTATAATGGAAAAAATAAATGCATAAAATAATCTCGTATGCATAAGCGCATTCAAATGCATTATAATGGTCATGGCTGTGTATTATAGGCTTACCGTGCATTTATGAGAAATGTCAGTAATATAAACGATATCATCGATCCGCGTAATACTACCCCATTAATACCGTTAATAGTTAATTTTTTATAAAAATTATTAAACCTATCAGACTCTATGGTCTCGCTTCGGCTAGAATCAATCAGACGGTTATTTAATCGACGTTTGATAATTACAAAGGCAATCGGGTATCGAATCGAGATCTCAACGTAATGGCCGTGTTCGTTACCGTGAATAAACTTGGGTGAGTTGCAGTTGGAAGTAGCGAAGGTAGGACATGCTGTAGTGTAAATGTAATAAACCGGAGGTAGCGACTCGTGGCGACCCTCTTACTCTTCCTTCTGGTTATGACGGTCGTGATCGATGAGCAATGTTGGCAGAATTGCTCGACTGTGCGATTGTAAAACGATGCAAATTCGCAGTTGTTCAACACTTGGACTATACAACTGTTGAAGATTTCCAGACGGACGCTGTCGCAGTGGGGACGAATTGCCGTTCAAGACGCAATGTTGTTTCTAGGGAATTAAGCTACTGGGTAATTCGAAGGGTTTGTTCGCAATATTTACATTGGTAAGACCGAGTAAGCATCTCAAGGAGCATTTTCAAGTGAGAGAGTCAGACGTAAATTTACGTTTATACTTATACCGGCTGGTTTTTATACGTGTCATAGGAAAAGAAAAGTTAAAGCGTGAAGTTGAGAGAGTAACGAGTCTCCGTGCCTGAAATCGCTTCTGAACTACTAACTTCACGTTGCTGTCCAATTTCTCTAGTATCGTAGTTATAGATATATATCGTCATGAAACTTTACTGAATGAACGGGTTTTTCATTGGGATCACCGTTATTCATACCAATAGCGTCGCGACGATCCCGGAAAGACGCTCGAGTGTGACGGCACGTTACGAATGGCACGTTGGACGCGGTGCGTTTATACGTTTTACGGACGGCGATAAGCCCTGAGACGCGTTAAGAAACGCATTATGCACGGGAACAATTCCAGAACGAAATTTCGACATTTTTTATTGGTACCACTGAGTGTATCGATGAAGAGTTAAAGTTATTGATAGTCGATAAATATTTATTAAAAATATTTTTTTTTTCCCCTATAACAAATACATTCGAGTTGTTACTACGGGCAACCCAGCATAAAGCATTAGCGTCGAAAGGCGCTACTCGACGTACGTATACATATAGTGATACACGGGCAGGTAAAATCGAGTCACAAAAATAGTCACGATTGCGTTGTACGTTACTGACACACTTTGTCCGCATTCCCGATTTTTATTAACTTTTATATTCGCCTCGGCTAACGGTCAAAGCGGCACGGAGTCGGCTGGACCACTGATAAATTCAGTGGATTGACGGATTGGTGCTCTTATTGTGTCTCGAGGCCCCGCGATAACAATGCCTCGATCGATCGGTACCGATCACCTGGATAATCGGTGGATTATACACGCGCGTAACTGTAACCTGTAACACCCTCAATTCCAGCATCTATTTATGTAGAATCATCCTACGTATGCCTATATGTAAGAAACCACTACGAATCCACGTTCTTTATTATCCTTTACTATCCTTCGTTCCTTTGTCCTTCTTCTTCCTTCTCCTTTCCTTCCGTGGCTGATCGAGTCTAGTTCTTTCGTCAGAAACGAAGGATCGAGCGGCGCTAGTCGATGCCCATCCTCTACTACTCCAGTTTTCTGACCTGTTCATGCACTCACACGCACCGAAACTCCCGTTCGTGACTCCAGGAAATACAATCCCTTTTCCTGCTCACGCGAATTCGTCGAACTGCAATGTAATATATATATATATATATATATATATATATAACACACACATATAATATCAGTAAGTTCTTTTTCATACCGGTACCCATACAAACGGTAGATACACAGTTGAACGTCTTGATCAAAGCCTTGGACAGCTGTCAAGAGCATACAGTGTTAATATTAACATTGAACTATATAAAATTTATGAGATGCAAAGAAAAACTTTATTCGTCAATACGCGTGTGCCAGCCAGTTCATCGCGTGATACGTCCTCTTGGTCATAGGTGTAGACCAAAAATAGAATTCGTGTAAAACGAAAGTTTGGCTTTCCGAAACATCGCTGGTTCACGTAACGGTCTTTCAGGTACAATCTTGGTCTTGTTATACATGTAGCGTTCGCCATAAGGTTTATAATGAAACTGTCGAATGTTCGCATACCTTCGCTCATAAGAAGGACAGCAGGTCTCTTTGAGTAGTCGTGACACGAGTGGCGCCTATAGAAGATCGGTTCAACGTCATAGCAACGGGTCGCCAGTCCGGTTGCTTCTTCCAGTTCCTATTCTCGCTATAGACAGACGCCAGTTGCTAGTTGCTAGTCCACCCACCCATCCCGAGTAGCGCGTTGCATAGTCAGCATGGGTCCAGGCCGCATGCCACCTTGCATTTTTAACGATCCAGGACGATAAATACAACTCGATCTCCAATACCCCCCACGCGTCTCCTCCTAGCTACAGGACCATTCCGTATCAAGGCTACTGGTCGCTGTTTCGATAAATCCTAGGACATTAGTATGTAAAGTTGCTCGAGAATGACACGAGAGTCCAATGGTAAAATAATGGCGCGGGAAGACATAGAAAATCAGAGGCGAAGATCGGTGTCAGCTTCGTAGAAGCGAGAGAAGGTAAGAGAGGAGAAGGAAAGGTACACAGAGGCGAGAAGGACCGGCGTGTACAATTGATTGGTCCTGGCACATCCTGCCTCACCCCTCTCCCTCCCGCGAGTCTCCCCCATCCCAATCCCCACCCCCTTGCCGCCCCCGCCCCATGGGAAAGTCGTCCACCGCAAGCAACGCTGGCTTTTTGTCGTTGGCTTGCTCGGCTCTTCTCCGGCTCTAAGCCTGAATCCTTTCATGACGTTCGGGAGGTTCGTGTTGGTTAGTGGACGTCGAAAATAAGGTCGTGGCGCGTTGCCACTCTCGACGGCGACCATCCTGACGACCGATCGAGTCGATCGAACGAGAACCTCCATTTCCACGAAAGCCTGGTGTAGGTATAACGACAGGCAGCGTGTCCGATCGCGCGCCGAGACATCTCATTCATAAACAGTTACGCGAGCGCAGCGAACCGCAGGCCCTTTTCTTGTCCTATGTGTCAGTTTGTACGGAGATCCCACACTGCGTGTGCGAATCTGTCCCACGCGTCTATGTATGCGTGACTTCAGGTAAACGCGTTCGATATTGGCGAATTAGCTATGGCCGACGGGGACGAATCGATTGCCCGCCGGCGGGCTTTCGAGTAACTGGATTTGACGAGTGTCCCATGGGGGAAATATGAATTCTTGGGGAAATGCTAGGTGGCTATAGGACATGACAGTCCTGGCGTATGCGTTTGCTACGTATGTCGCCTATCACGTGCGACACGCGCTAACGAGTCGATAGACGTTTCGCTGGTTCTCTCGACTGACAGTTAACGTATATATAAGTGATATATATATATATATATATAGAAATAAAATACAGCTGTCATGTATTAATTATATTATTATTATCAGTGTTCGTAGATGGGAAAAGCAGCGTGGACCATCGTGAGTCTCAGGCTTTAAGGTATAGATCTTGCAGTCTCATTCTGTCCGAATGATCCCTGAAGTACAGGAAGACCTGGGCCCCACGAACGGGCCTTACCGAGGGCATATTTTTTGGACTGTGGCAACAGCCCTCTCGAGCGACGTTTAATGTACACTGGTTGACTGAGAAAAATGAAGAGCGACAAGAAGGAGCGTGGCGAGATGCGACAAGTTTACAAGAAACTTACCGCTCGCCACGAGATAGATGTCGCTGGATTCGATTTACATGACGCACCGTAGCCAGTGGGTCGTATGCTGCCTTGGTCGGACGGGGGGTAGTGGGATTGGATTGACGAAATAAAGCCGTAAGGTAAATTGTGGGGAGTTTTTGTGCCAAGGTGGCGACGGTGGCGCCGCCGGTGAGCAACGACGGAAACGGACAAAAAATAACGATGAGACACGAAACGCGTCCACCGAATATGGATACCGTAATATCGGTATGAATATTCCTGCGAAGTCTTGCTTAACAGCTCCATTACGTTCAAGTGTAAAAATAATGGATGTTTTGCGACGTTCTTTTCGTTCAATCAACCCGCAGCCTGGTTTTAGCCTTGTGTGTAGCAGCAGCACTAATACTCTCGTCTACCTTAGACGCTTTCGTATTCTACCTTCTGGCTTCATCTACTTGTCCTACCACCACCTCCTGTACCTACTGCACCTACTCCACCTACTACAGGACCAGTACTGTACCTGACAGCCTGAAGCTTGGCTAGCAACTAAAATAAGTGCTTCTATCCGTTGCGCGGGCGGCCGTTGCCCAAGCAATACAGTATACAGGGTGGTCGTAAATTGATAGTACGACCGTAACGATGCCGATTCCTTATAGCACAATAAGACGAAAACGTATTGGATAACTTATTTCTTATATCCATATTTTCATATATATTACAGTTGAAATTATTATAGCCTGCACTGTCGTTGCAAAAGTTACGGTTCTCGTTAATATAGCCAGCGCGAGTTATTTAATTGCTTTTTCTTTATTTCAAATTGATCCTAATAATTATTATACTTGGAACGGAAATCAAAGCGAACGGTAATGCCGAATAGGATTTATAATTGCTGTAAAATTCGAAATTATATATAAAACGAATGAACAAATATAATTAGGTTATTTTATCTTTTTTTTTTTTTTTTTTCTTATTTTATTATAAGGAATCGATTATAGTACCATTCATTTTTCATCACCTTGTATATGATCCACATACACGAGATTCACATTTACACAAGTGTATTACACGTGTCGGGCTAAGATCGTCCGTGCGGAGTCTGCGCACGCGCGTTAACGCACGGATTCGACTTTTCAACACCTCGGGCTATGGATGGCCCAGGAAGAGAACCAGGAAGTGGAATATTGCTTTGGTACGTAAGAACCGTTTCCGGGACTCCTCGAGAGTCCTCGGGACTTCTTTAGTGTCTATTGTATCTGCCTGGGCGAGTAAGTGACTCTGTTCGCGTGTGTACTGTTACGCACGAGTCACAGTAACGCGCGCTCTGGTCGCCTCTAAAGAGAAACGAGAGACAGAAGGTCTCCATTCCGATAGTGACAACGAACTCGAAGAAATTTATGAACCTACTCGCTGACAATCGTCAGCTGTCGTCCGACCGGAAATACCGTACCACCGTGACACTCCGGAAGTATTGCATAAATAAAATATTTATTTATACTTTTTTAAAAAAAATAAATTTACAAGCCATTTTTTTTACCAACAACTTCAAATTGAATTTCCATCTTTCCGATAATAACAGTCATCCCCATGTCTAAGGGGATCATCGGGCGCCGAATGGGTCTTATCTCGGATGCCAAAGACTACAGTCGATAGAGTCTCGTATATTCACCGGTAGAAGAAATCCACTAGAAAGTCTAATGATATCTAAAGGTAGCAGCAGCCATTCTTTAACAGGCCAAATACCTGAACAAATCGATCCCGGCATTACTCCACGTTCTTTTTTCTCTCTAAACCACAGATCATGCCGACAGTAGCGAGCACGTGGATTTCATGCACTCTCACTAATTTTCCGGAGGAACTTGTGACGCAGAATTTATTATGGTTTTACTGCGCCAAAAACACTTCTTAACGATAACCTTGGCTGACAGTTCTCCGTGGGGATGGTTGGGGGAATATGGGGGGGGAGGCGGAAAAGATACGCGATAGGTGCGACGCCTTCGACCAACGGATTTCTAAGTAAACTCTTAAGTTGGCTTTACTCGACGCGTAATGAGGCGACCTTGAGTCAAGGCGGGTGGCACAGGAAGTCGACAAGGTTTTTATCAGGTTGAGCGCGGTCTCTACATACCTATGTATATGTGTATAGATATAAATTGTATATACGTATTACCAGGACCCAGTGTGGTAAACTGTGAAACGACAAAATTTAGCTATCCGCTACCGACTGACATCAATCTCAAATGTTACCTGTCGGTAAATTCTTTTTTATTTTTCCCTTTTTTTTTCTTTTATGCATCCTTTTATGCATCTTTGGCCTCTCTTACCTACTTGGCTTCTTTCTTGTTTCTTTTACTTATATACATATATAAAGGAAGCATATACATATATATATTTACACGGTTATTCAGGACTATTGCATCACCTGAAGATGGTTCTGTTTATTTGATTCTATTAATTCCCATGGCAGAACCATCTTCAGGTGGTACAATAGTTTTGAATAACCTTGTGTATGTGTTACGTGTATACGTATATACTTTACGATTTTTTCTCACCGCCGCTAGTTGTGTCATGGGTCCCCTACACCGGATGCTCCCAACGGACGTCAAATTCCTTTTTTTCATTCAACTTGCTTCCGCCGTCGTTTGTCAGCGTAATTGAAAGAAAATTAGGTTGATTTTACGATTTTACGAGCGTACAGAGAGCCCGGCGTCCCCGCGGATTCCGAAATTCGTCACGCGTTCGACGATTCGTCAACATTCGTGGGATCCGCTAATTTTCCGATTAGATCAGGTTTTGATGGAAAAAAAAAAAAAGATTTAAATAATTGACAAGAATCATTCCAGACCCAGATTTTTTACGCAACTTCTTTTCATACCTCCCAGGAATGTTTATTCGCAACGGTAGTTGAGAACCTTCGCGTAAAACGACGAACTTTCTCGAATTCGTACGATTCCGCGGGACCCGGGAGCTATGCCATAAGCATACACAAGTCCGCATTCTCATCGCTACGAATCAATTAGTTTTTGTACGAACGTTCGCAATCTTCGCCAAGATATTAACGCGTCATCGTTTCTCGTCGAAAAACGTCTTCCCGGAATGTCAGTTAAAAGAATGATACTTCAAGTTCCCACAGTAAATGATACCGACGTCAAATTATATTCCATATAAAAGTATATTACACGGATACTAATTACTAATAAAAGAAGACCTAACCTATAAAAGTCCAAAGTCCACGCTGCGAAATAAAGTGTATCATTACGTAGACAGATAGCCGTAACGCTTTGAAAACCAACAAGGCGGATACTTCGGTAGAAAAAACGATAGATGGAAGCACAATCGTGTTCGATGGCCTCTCGCAAATCTAACGTGGTGGCGTCGAGTAAGTGCCGGTAATAAACACGTGTTAGATGCACGTCGTGCCGCACCACAATGGCTATCTGGATACCGGGCAATGAATTCTCAGGTCGAAAGAGTGCGGGACAGAGTCAAGGGAGTGTGAGGTTAGCCTTAGGTGAGGTTAGGTTAGGTCGTACTTGGGTACGTACAGGGCGCACAGTCCCCGGGTGTTGTTTTATCACGACGTGCACCCACCCGCTTGGTCGAATAGCCAGTATGAGCGAAGAAGAGCTGAGCTAACCTAACCAAACCAATCCAATCCAATCTAACCAAACCCAAGCCAACTGGGAACCCAGAACACATAAAGTGGCGCGCGGAACATACGCGACGTTTATAACGCTCTCGGGAGAATATACACCCTCTGCGAAAAAGGATATAGCACCAGCATGTGCGGAGCATCTCTGTGCTATCCGGCTGTTGCGAGAACAATAATATCTTTAAATTATTACAAAGTGCCCTGACTGAGCTTGCTAATTGGCACCATTAACGATTGGACAATAAGCAGATACCAAGCAAATATTATTGACCGACGATACCTTAGTCCACGTTATATGCTTTGGTGAGGATTAATGATAATCGTAATTTTCATCATCTTCGTTATACAGGTATGGGAGATGAAGAGGGTTGAAAAAATTAATTCAATTTTTTTTTATTACTGTCACTTTCTACCCGTTTGTCTTATGGTTAAAGAAAATTATAAGTGCGTTCCTGTTTGTTATTTTTTTTTTTTTTTTTTTTTTTTTCGTTATACGGTATAAACGTTCGAGATGGTCACTGCGAAAAGATTCGACTCGAGTCCAGGGTGGTTTATGTGGGCCGATCTTAAATCGAGGCTTGTCCACGTATAGGAATACAATGCCAACGAAGCGGCCGGGCATTGCCGCGGCGCGAGATTCGATCTGATCTGATGCGATCTTGGATACCAACCTCGCGCTCGCAAATAATGATTGTTAAACAAGCCGCGTAGTAGTTAGGCGCTGTGGTAGTGCAATGGTGCGTGCCAAGTGCTAAACTGCGTCCAACGGCACGTCGTTATAATGGCCAAGGAAAATGCGCAAGCTTCGTGTTATATATACATATATATCTTATATACGTATATACAATTATATTCCAAAGGCATAACCGCGCTCAAGTTCATCCCTCATAAACCGAAGAAATGCTTCGAATTGCTACAGTGCTGCCATCTATAAAATATTATCCATTCCACTTCCAAGTGTTCACATGGAACGATGATGATCACTTCGTGGGACAAAGAAACTTAATTAATATACCGACCCTCGATAAGCACAGTGCAAGTCGCTGTGCTTCATTTTCATCTTAAAGGACATTACACGAAGACCGAACCAGTTATGGGACTCATGAAACTCATGGGACTCATGGGACTCGTTGATGGGACTCACTCGAGTCAGCTCTTGCAAGTCATCGCCCGGGTTCATTTTTTTTTTTTTTTTTTTTTTTTTTAGATAGGCTCAGAGTGAACTTAGCTACAGTGGTTTTAACAACTTGTTATCAATGAATACACCATGTGCACATAATATGCAAGAGACTTTTAACACGATTTCGTTCACTGCTCCACACAATACAAATGACAGTTAGCGATAGATGATCGATGATTTTAATTCATGAAAAATTGTCATTCCGATTGATGATTTTTGTTTTACAACAATTCAAAGGATCTCACGATATCTCGTTAAAATCGCTCGACTCGCGGGACGATCTATCGTTCGCGCACTCCTTTCTAATACGAAAAGGAGATCGGCTACCAAGCGGATAAAAACAATTCTACTGACCATTCTTGAGCGTTCGGTATTGAGCGTTGAATGTTCAGCCAGGAACCGTAACGGTTTGAAACTTTTGCTACACATGGTACATGCGAGCAACAGGAGGTTATTTGCTAGATAAATCTTGAACCGCCTCCTTGCATGCCGCGTGATACCCGATCGACGTTCGGCCGATCGTGTACGGCCGTACCTAAGCTTAGGCAGGCCTCATTCACGTATAGCCTCAACAAGAGCAACGTTTCAACATTCAACCGTAATACTTAATCATCGCTCTTAAACGTTTTAATGGTCAATTTTCAACATTCAGTCTTTACTTTCACGGTCCCTATAGATTATATATATTCTTCATTTTTTTAACAGTCGCACCTGACACCTTAACGTACTCGCTATACTCGCGGATATTACTCGGCACTATTTCCGCGCTTCCTATACCGCGCCGAGCACTAATAACGAGTCGCGGAAAGATTTCCGGTCGTTTTCACCATACCTGCAGAGGGTTGACGACAACACCTGGTGAATACCGTCAGGAAATAATTTTCCTCACAAATGTGCTTAGTAACAGGAAAATTTGTTTTCTTTGACAAAGACTCAGCTTCGCGTTGCATAACACCTGCTTGTGTCACCAACCACAAATTTGTGATGGAATTAAAAAAAAAAAATTTTTTTTAAATTATTTTGCTTTTTATTCAAATTAACCTTATTTCTCATATAATTATTGTAAAGTGTGTGTGTACACGTACGTTTATTATTTTTGTGTGAATTTTAATACTTCACACGCGATGAGCACGGCGCATTATGATTATTATCGTTGAAAGTGAAAAAGGAACGTGAGGAACAGCTCGGAGTGACGAAGCTGCTAACAATAAGTGCAGGACAATGTACGACGATCCTACGCGGTGCACCTGATACCAACGCACTTGTTGCGCTCACATTGTGCCACCATTACTCGGCACTAATTCCGACGCTCAGCGTCGTGTACGCTCGCCTTCGTCTATATGGTAGCGTCGGTTAGGTATACGTATCGCGTGATAAATTCCCATGAGAATTTACGTAAATTTTTCCAAGGTACAAGTGCAGCTTGGTATATATGGTTAAATATAAAGGCAATGGGTTCCTAGTAAATCGGACGTCGCGACGGTCCTTTCAGGTTGATTTGAACGCTCCTAGTATACACAGCTCGAATAAAAACCTTTAATTTCAGGCCGACTATACACTTCGTGAATGTCGGACTGTGCGACGCCGCTACGCGAGGCGGCGGCGTCTTAATGAAAATCCACAGTCCCCTAAAGCTTCTACTTTCACAGTGAATTAAGGCGGCGCTAAATAAAAAGAAGCAACGAACGAGGCAACTAAAGAAATGGGAAAATCATCCCTACTTCCCGTTTCGTCCGTGACTCCAGCTTGGTGCGACGCCTAGCGTCCGCACCTGTTTCACGATTACATACACACTGAAGGGGACGGTATTTTTGTTAATACTTATAATTAATTTAACGCTTTATAACGCGCCGATAAATATTTACGAGCAACGGAAAATTCTCGCAAGTGCACATTTTAACGACGACGCTTAACGGTTTTACTGCCGCGCTTGATCGGCGCAACAACAGTATGCTGGCTCAGTCTGGCCGGTATAAGTGCGCTACTACTTTCGCGAGCGTTTAACAAATTCGTCACGTGTGGACCGCGAATTATCATGGAGACCAATGGAAAGTTTATGAAAAAAAATATATATTTCTACGTTATAGTCAATCACGTCCCTATGCCCGTCTTGCTTAGCCTGTCAGTGCACTCGAACGTTAAGACCTAATCTAACCTAACGAAATCATTAAACCTCAAGATTCACCATCGATAATTCGATTTCGAATACTCTGCTCTAATTATTCCATACTTGTCGAACATGATCCAATCTGATTGGACTGCACGGACTCGGAGCAACAAGAAAGTGTAGGTATCAACTGGCTCCTTGATTGATACAGATGACTACATTCAGCTGATGTATGCTCACCACGTCCAAGTACGACTACGAGAAACAGGTTAGGTATCCTTCTGACAAAAAAATCAACTTCCCTCTCATTGATATCGTTAGGGACACTGTCATTCCTATACAGGTGTCACAGGTGGATAAATTTATCATAAAATACCTCGAGTTTGTTAAACACCTGATATTCGTACCGATGATCCGGTTCTTCCGTTGCAAATTCCGTATACCATTTTGCCGGATATCCGTTTTGCAGTTACACTCAGCACTGAGGACAAAACGTCAAAGTAGCTGCTTAATATTTTCGTCAAAAAAAAAATCAATCGCGATTAATGGTAACAAATAATTTATACATTTTTTAACATACAATTCTCCCACGTCGTAGGACGTGTCAGAGGAATCTTTGCAGTTGCAGCATCGCCCGATACAGCGAGGACCAAATAAAGCAGACGACGTCTCAAACGACGCAAAGCGTCCGAGTCCGTACGTTGGTATCTCGTAGCCTGTACACTGCAGCAAGGTTCTGTGTACTCCGTACACAGAATAAAATGAATCGTACTACTCGGAGTAAATCCATCCCGGTACCAGAAGAGATATTGCTGACGTGGCTGTGGCGTCCCGAGTAGATAGGCACCACTGTAAAGTGTTAAGGCGGTGTATGCAAGTACGATACATATATGTGCATGGGTATACATAAACTGAGAGTTCGTAAGTAGAATAGATAGGTAGGATGCAATCGGGGCCAGGTGTGGCACAGAGTACGAGAACACACCGACTAACCAACCAACCAAACGACTATACGACTATGCGACTATACGAGCAGCGACCATGCGAACCTACCAACGTCTAACTATAAATAGATGCGAGCTACCTGTACATCTAGGTACACCTAGGTACCTATAGGAGGCCCTGTGGATATATATGTATATATATGTATATATATATATATAAAGTTATATATACTATACTATATCAGAGTAGGAACCTAACCTAACTTCAACAGACTCCAGCCTGGTTAACTGTATAACCCAGTGCAGTTGGCCACACTGCAATTAACCATCCGACAACTTGGCTTGCCGGCCAATAAAGAAAACAGAAGGACCGCACCCGCGCACATCCTTGACATGACTGCGATGATGCCTCCTCCCGGACTGGATAAACGTAGCGAGCGCCATCTTCCTACTGACGGACTGAACTACATATCGTACGTAATTATGGAGTTTGACTGAGCGAAATGTCCAATTGTTTGAGGTTAACCGCCACTGTCTCTTGTCTCTTTCGCTTGGCCTTAAACTTATCTGTTTGTTTTATTCTTAAACGAGTCCTGGCGGGACGAGTGGATTATCTTTGGACGTCCGTGGCGTCGTTTGATAGTGACAAATTGGTACGAGGTCGTCGCTTGATTATGGTTGTTCTTCGTTTGATTTAGATGTGATTACGGGTGAGGTTCTCGATGATACCGAGGAGGGCAGCACTTTATACGGATGTAATGGTAACGTAAGAAAATGACGTCTCGACGCGAAATGACAGTACAGAATTACATTGATGTCCAGCTGAGATAATGTCCCTGGCGTCGGACTAACGTTTCGTTCATGACTGGTTTAAAGTTAGTCAAGAGTTATGGCCGCGGCAGCGCTGACAGACGTTATTTATTACCAATTTCAAATAATTGCGACTAATCCTAACCTCTATAATTGACCTGACAAATTTTAACTGGATTAGAGTTACGTTACGCATATGTCAAAATGAAAGCAGTATCCTATTTTCGATTAATTCTCAAGACGTATTATACAAAACTTAATATTATAAATCTGTATATTGATTGGTTTACCAATCTTTCATTATTTTTCTTACCAGAAACCCACGTAAGGTAACAAAACAGTGAGCGAACCTATTAAATGCATCCTGCTCCACATTCGCATACGTCGCTGCATATAATGCAGTTTATTCAGTCATCGACATAAGTATTTCAGGTTAATGACATTTCTTATTCCTAACTTCTATACTAAGTCACTAGTGTCTCTGTCTTCCTTTGTCCGCGACACTTATATGTCGTTTTCAGTTAACGTCCACAAAGTTCAAGAATCTAACGACTACCATCTGACGCAACCAACTGCTCGAAGGTAGCAACAGTTGTCTTAAGACTTGAAAGTACCTTCACACATGTCCGTTGGGGTGTAGGACCGCCTGCAAGGGTGCAACTTAAAATGTAAAACTTACAACGTGGGGTGTAAAGCAGATGCTACCCCGTGCGATTAGAATTTTTTTTAATCGACTTTAACGAGTCAGCTAACCCTACCTGACCATTCCTTAAAAAAAAAAAAAAATTGAAACAACCCCATAAAGATGTTCAGGGACAAAATAAATATCGTCCTGAAAAAAAACCAATAAAAAAAAAACTCAGTCATAAATCAGATCCAAGGATCGAACGACCATGAGTCGACAATCCTGACTAAATTCGATTCGAATTAATCCCCTAAATCGACAAAGACTGATATAAAGATTTCAAAGCAATTCTCATTACTCAATATTCTGTATACAACAAAAGGATTGTGATCAATAGTTTTTTCCAGATTTTTCAACGCAAGAATCTGTTTGTATCGTAATTTGAGTATCCGTCAGTTTAATTTCGAAATTAACGACACGCTAATTAAGAATCCGCGCAATCACGTCTGTGTACAGTTGTGTTTCTGCGGCTGTTCTTCAGAAATGAGAGATCGAACCTCTTTGCTAGCAACTCGGCGGCGTTGCTGGAACTGGCAACGATCTGGCAGCGATTAGCGTTTCCTTTCGAGAGGATCTATCATTATTGCGTATAAGCAGCTATATAGGTGTAATTGGCCAATGTAAACACACAGCGGCAATGCACTGTGTGCAGACTGCACGCAACTGCAATTCCATTCACGTTCACGTTTTACATTTGTCTGTATGTTTTACCTACCTAGATGCAGACTGCCGACTCGAATATTCCTGTAGCCTCTTTTAGCCGTGCGTTCAAGTCTCTCGCGTTCAAACCACTCAACTCACGCACTGACACTTTACTGTTCGTCACACTGAACACAGTTTTATATCCATTGGTGAACCGTTCAACCACTTTGTCGCACTTTTGAACCAGGCTTAGGTAACGAACCGGTAAAATTTTACTTTTCACCCACAAGAATCTCAAAGAATGTTGACTTTTCGCGTGGATTGATCGTCAGTCAAGATTACTTCCTTATGATTGATCTTGATTGATCGCTGGAGGATACGAGGGTATACGTGGATCTAGAACGTGTTCTCGACGTGGCTTCCGTCTTTGAGGATCATTAGATGAATGTTGATGAATGAAGAGTGCAATGATTATGGTTGATCTTAACACCGAGGCCACGCACTCATTTCTATTATCACGTAAACCTCACGTATCGTTAATCCCGTTTCTCCTCTTCGAGCGATCGCCTCTTCCTCTCTTTTCTTCGATCGAGGACGATGACTGGATCGAAGATGAATTATCTTCGGAAAATCATTAGGAACCGGAATTTTTTCGTCATTCACAGAAAACCTTATGACTTTTCAGTGATACGTCTGATACGGGTAACACACACACGCGCGCACACACGATTGCGAGAATTGAACTGTAGATAAATAATCAAAGCTAGCAATAAATGATCTACACGATCATTCACAAAGATCACACAAAAATAATGTCAGTGGTCCGTCGTACGGTTGGGATTGTTAAATCACAAGATAAAGATTCTTCCGACCGATCGATCAGGGTGATCATGTCAGCGGGTCCCAAGGAAGGCCCAAAAGCTCGCTGGACCGGAGGTTGGTCCCATCGATACGTAGAAACAGGTAAGGGGGCCCAATGTGTTCCGGTTGCGTTACGCTTTACGCTTAACGATTTACGTTAGGATGCACAGGGGGTGGTGGCGCGTCCGTCGGTCACAGAGCGATCCGATTACTCGTTCGGATTGGCGCGCGCGAGCTGTCACACTCCGCGAAGCGTGTTGCTATCTGTTTACTACTGTTGTTTCTGTCCGGTTAATCACTGTCGTTGCAGTCGTTGCTATCGTCGTTGTCCGGTGTCTGTCGTTCCTGTCGCCGCCCGCCACTTCGATCTCCGTGAGCCCAGCAAATAACAAAACGTGCAAGTTGATCCGTAGCGAAATCGCGTAACTGACAAAACGGAGTGACGAGTGAAGGATCGAAGGATTGAAGACGGTGGATTCGACGGTGAAGATCAGGACGATCGGAAGGGATGCAAGGGAACGAGAACCGCCAAGGATGCTAGGTATGATAGCAAAGTAAAGTAAGGATCTAGGCTCTGTGTACCTCGTGGAGCGTGCAGCAGGAGGCGTGCTGTCCCGGACTGGACTAGCTTGGGCCCCTCGCGCAGAGAGGGCCCGTCGCGCTTCACCTCCGCTTCACTCAGACCCCCACTCTCTCTCTCTCTCACTTCCTTCAGACTCGCGCGACTCTCCCGCTCTCCTCAATCCCTCCTATGAACCCTCGCTGCTGCGCTATCAGGCAAAAAACAAAGAGGTGCTGCTGAGTGTGCTGCTCGAAGGAGAGAAAGAGTGAGCGGAGGTGGTGAGCGAGCGAGATCGGCTCTACCGGGGTCTCACCCCACCCAGTTCAACCACCACCACTGCCACCATCAGAACGTTTCTTTTACCTTCTACGATTCTCTGTTTCTCTTGCCTTCTATCCCTACCCCTAACTTAATTTATCCCTACTTGAGGAACACCGGTGACCTCTAACACCCCAGACACCTCCTACTACCACCCTCTCTAAACCTCCCATTTTTATTATCCTCCCTATTTATCTTACCCCCCTCCTCTCGCACCCCCCCCCCCACTCTTCTTTTATTATTTTTTTCTATTTTCGTTTCTCCTATTATTCATCGTTGCTCCCAAACCCCCGCGACACGAACAGGTGTCATCGGTTTCATCTCAGACCTCACCTGTTCGGTCATGTGCCGATACTTGGATTATCCCGGTACTGGATTAATGATCTACGACCGACCATCCTACCTGCGGCTGTCGATCCTCGCGATATTCCGTCGATGACCTCTGATCGAGCTTCGGTACTCTTGTGAGAAAGATCGGAAGTAGAAATTATACAGGGAAATGATTTTTGTATGACTCCCCACAAAAGATTATATCATTCCTGGGCACATTTAACGAATTACCAAGGCATGATCGGTCCCACCTATTCTGGGAATAGATCCAAGATCAGACCTCGTCTCGCTAGGGAAGATCGACGATTTTGTTGAGTATCAAGAGTCAATGAAACTTTTTCACGTTTTACTTGAATGATTACGAAAATTCGTTTTTTTTTTTTTTAGTGGAAAAATGAAATTTCACTCGAGTCAAATATTTTTTTACTAAATTGCTCGATTTTTAAATCTGTCTCTTTTACTGACTACTGTACGTTGTCACTACACGATTGATGGTACAGCCTGATTTGAATTTCTAAAAATTTTAAGGTATACCGGGTAACGATTTTCTTCGTTTTCATCAAATCCCGTGCTATCCGTCGCCATGCCTATCGTTCAAACCAGTACCGTTACAAGTGGAACCAAACGGAACCACGCTTCTTGAACATTGAAGAACCACCCTAAACCCAGTTCCCTTTCCTCTTTACCACCTCAGAAAATTGTACTTTGGTCAAATCGTTACACGGTATTTATTCGATGAGGAGGTAATAAATCAGCAGAGTAAACAACCACATCGGTATCGAAACCGTGCCCTGCTACCATTATACATAAATGCATTAAAAGCCACACAAAATTTTCTCCTCCATTTCATTAACCACGACATTCATATACAATCCAATGTTCAACCGGAAATCCGTAAATACAGTGGGTTCGGTAGTTTAATAAAAATACAAGTCATTTGATAAATCCTCGTCGCTTCCTAACGTCATTCATTTCCGTACAAGAAAAAACAAAACCGTTCTCGTGCTCGCAGAGCTCTAAGGGTCCTTACTGACGAAAAAAAAAAAAAAAAAAAATTTTCTCTGCACTTCTTTCGTCCTTCCCTAGCTCATACATTCCAGGATACGGTTACCACTTTTTCACAAAGCCGAACGGACCTTATCGTAATTGCGATAAGCTCGGCGGCATCAGAAATGTGAACCTTCCAAAGGCACACGCACGTACCGCTTCCGGCGTAAAAGCGTATATAGACAACAAGGTGTAGATACCGATATACCATTGCCTCGACGGTTATCCCGTAAAATTAAAACCGTCTAACCCAACGTAAGGCGCAACAAGTCCCAAGTTGGAGTCAATTTACGCGGAGCAGGTTGTTCATTGTTGTTGCTTATATGCACCCCACGTGTTCAGCATGCAACCTGCACCGCCGCTGCCACTGCCATCTACCTAGTCCATACTGCTCATAGACATGCAGAGGGACGCACTCTAATGTCCGTATGTCTATCTGTCTATGTTCTGCTATGTTCGGCGTTGCACTTGTTTCTGGACTTGATGATCAGTCAGTGTGTCGTGGCACCTGTTTCCTACTAGCGAAGGTGCAACGTGCGCAACACGCCCTCTGCACTTGTTTCTCTCCACCCTTACCCTCATGCCTGCCAACAACCCCATAATGCATTCCGTACTGCCAGACGAATGGCTGGCGATCCCGGGTGCCAGGGTTAATGACACTGAACTCGCATAGGGTTCGAACGGACCCAAGGAATGGGACGTTTATCGTAGATCTTCTGGATGATTACACAGAATTCTCTGTCTATTTTTTTGCTCCGTCCATTCTACGAGTGATTATGAGCTTCTGGCTTTTCAACTTTTAGACAGTTGAGGATTCGCGGCAGAAGGCCCATTTAATGTCTCCGACATGATGGGCACTGTCCCTTGGAAGTTATAATGGCATCGCTAGTGGGACTTCCATTAGTCGACAGGAAGAAGAAAATACCGACGGCTTTGTTTTTTTTTTATAGTTTTTATTCTTGTTTTAGACATCATACCTCCTATTGGGCCTTATCCCAAAGCTACAGGGATGGGTACGAAATATTATTTTGGACAGATCTTCCCAAGTTTACCATCTTCGTTATTATTATTTATAAACCAAAAGTTTCACCCTCACGATGAAAAATTTTTTCATGTCAAAAATCAATTACAAAAAAAAAAAGGAAAAACCCCTTTGGGCCCAAACTATCAAGGACGTTGGACCCGTCTAAAATGCGCGGGAAGCACATGTTAGAATCAGCTGGTGTTCGCCGGTTGGATTCGGGCGGTTTGGGCCGTAAGGCCCAAAACTTGCCAACGGTCCGTTAAAAGCCCCTCGTGCATGGGCCCTTCGCGCGCACATGGCCCTCACTCGTCCTCCTTACCAAGGTGGTGTCCTACGTATTCCTTCAAGACACGCACAACGTCAGAATCGGTATCCTTATATTAATGGCATACCTTATTATCATTATTATTATTGTTATTAGCGTAAGCGGTTACGGACAGTAACGGACGCGTCAACGGCTCCGGGCACCTGACGCCCAACTTAAAGCGAGCCTCCTAAGGTTGGCAGCCCTTCTTGGTATGTACCCCTCGTTGCAATTACCAACCTCGTTTGAATTTGTACGTTTTAATGACTTCTTCGTTCGTTTTTAAAGGAACAAAAGGTGGCCTAGAGCGGAAGCGTCGAGAGTTTTATCCACGTTTCAGTCCCTGGATTAATTAGCGTTCAATCATTTTTTATTGCAGCCTCACATATCTTTACAAAGACACGTTCCCTTATCAGATAAATATTAGTTGACATAGGTTAAAAGGATTTCCATCAAGGGGCAATGACGTAACCGTCTTCACGTTTACTATCGTTCGATAGCCGTGATGATTTTATATGTATATATATAAACTGCACTTAATGGCCGATCAATCCTCGTTTAGATGTCAAATGATTTTTACAATGATGAATAATGTAAGTCTCTCTCGTATCTT
This sequence comes from Syrista parreyssii, assembly GCA_030142615.1. Lineage (NCBI taxonomy): Eukaryota > Metazoa > Arthropoda > Insecta > Hymenoptera > Cephidae > Syrista > Syrista parreyssii. The sequence goes on from JARQTG010000316.1 coordinate 789,448, forward strand.
TAAGACTCGTTGCACTTCCCGTCGGTCTCGCTCGACTCTGTAGGTTTCGCAGTCGATGTATACATCCGCTCATTGAATAGTCCGACATTGACGATAATAGACGCCCTCTATTTCAATGCCTAATGAAGGAGTATCTAATAAGGATACAAGTCCTAATGGGTATCTCTGCTGTTCTGCAATTAACGTTTGCTCACACGACGCCCGACAGACAGACAAGAGGGCAACAGGCCAACAGGGCGTTTCTAAAAAGAAGCCCGAGGCTCTACTACTTCAGAGTCTGTAGGAAGGAATATATATATATATATATATATATAGGCGTTGTGTATAGTCGCCGCATGTTGTTAACAGACGCTTGGAGCGATGGGCGTATGAGAATAGATGTACCCGGAGGGTCTCAGTCAGTCTTAGGGCTCGACAATGCGAGGAACCTCCTGGCAAATTGTGTGCTAGGAATATCCAACTACATGGAACAGTTGGATATACATATTGATTAGTGTGGACGGACTTGAGCTAATTTAACTTACTATGACACTGATCATGTTAATCGATAGGATTGAGAATCTTTCTGGGTATTAAAATCAATTGAAAATAAATAAATTCAGTGAGAAGCCTGCGACTGATATTATTAATCTTGTGTGCAGGGATAGGAGGCGTTTCTGCACTGCATGGAGGTCTGATTGATCGGTGTAGTTGGGTCCGAGGGAACAAGGGGGGGCTCGGGGACTAGAAGCATAGAAGAACCTGGGGCCTGACAAAAGGAATGGAAGCGTGGCAGGGACTTACGTATCGTGTCGGTCGTTCGATGATACCTTGAGGCTTTATTAGATCGGGGGATGAATAAATAGTGTAGAGTTTGTGAAGATATAAGGCCCCGAGCTTTAAGGGCGTTTCTTACCTGCTCACCTTTAGGCAGGGCTACCGACTCGCTCGAGGATGCTTTGTAGAGTGGAGAGTGCATGGTTATAATTACTGTTTTCAATAGAAATCATCGACAGCGCCACCCCGTCGTTGCGGAATTTGTCTGAACTTGACACAGCGTTCCTTGCCGTTGTGAGTTAATAGAAATTCTGCTGATAAATTCGAATTCTACGGTTTCAAGGGGATTTGGTAGGAATGCTGCACGCATCATTAGTAAAGGATGAGACTCAACTATGACCTAAGGCCCAAAGAGGGTCTGTGGGTTAACGCTGGTTATTGTTTCGACGCCTTCATCAGCACCACTCGGCGCCATGTCACGCAGCCACACTCGGCAGCCCTCCGAGTAATGAGAAAATAGCATGAAATTAGACAGCACGATCGAGCGTGCGTCGTTGGTACCGATTTTGAACGCTCTCGAGAGGACGCCACCGGCGTAGCTTCCTCGATTCATCGTCATAACCTCAGTGTCGCCCCTGACGTAGGACGCTGAAGGCGTCAAAAATCATCACTAGGTACGTCTAGGCTACCATTTGAATGACTGATTATCACCCATGAATAATACATTCGGACTGATAAACGTTTACATAGAAGTCCGACAGCATTTACCTTAGACTAAGTTAAGTCACTCTACATATCAACGATAAACAAGAAATGTATACAGCATAAAATATATCCTCAAGAACCGTACATCAACAGGACACTGTGCCTCCACAATGAATGCACAGATCGTCATAGACCCAATACATCCAAACGTAATCGATATCTTTTTTTTTGGGCAAATGACAATGAATATAAAAAAATACTTTTTGAAAGAAACCACTAATATCGCGTAACGTAGTGCACGTAAAATTTGTAAACTTGTAAAAAAAAGAGTAAATTTTAAAAAAACCTACATATTTCAATATCACGCATTATTTTACCATAAACAAGTGCAACAATCGTAATGCACACTGGCGCATCCACCAGAGCCGACAGGCTTGTTTGTCGCGTGGCTGGCGCGAGATCGGCCGTTCGGGTTAGTTCGGGTTGGAGTTCGGGTTCGCGAGGTCGTCCTCGGCTGGTGACCGGCGTGCCCCGGGGCCCGTGGCCAGCTGGGCCGGGCAAGCGGGTGGGAGCTAAATGGAGCCCCCAACGAGGTCCCAACCGTGTATTCACGACATAGGAGGGAACGAAAGAAGAAGCCAGAGGGGCCAGAGAGCAGCGGCGGACACAGCCGCGGGTGATTACGTCGCCTGTCGGCGCGGAACTGTCTCCTCCCACCCGCGGCGCCCACTGGCCTCCTATTGGCTGCCTCCTCCGAAGGAAACCGAACGGGCCTCTTTCGTTTCAGCGCCGCTTCGGGTCCTACTCTCTACGCTCTTCTACCTATACCCTCCTCACCTCCTTGTTACCATCGTCTGCGTCTGTCTCTCTTTCTCTCACTTAGTCACTCACTCTGCTTTTCCACCACCTTTTCAAGATCTCTCGCCCCCTCGTCGTATCTCTTATCCACCCCCTCACTTCCCTACGTCAGCTACCTCCTTCACCTCCACCGTCACCTCCTTCATTGTAACGTAGCTTCCTCTCTCGACGTTTAGCCTCCTCCTTTGCTCGCGCCTTTATGCTTTTGCAACCGACGCACTGGCATGTCGATCTTGCGGTAAGTATCGCAGTCATCGACACCTTGAGAACAGACTTTAACATGACTTTTGTGGGTGAGCGTACTTGGAGAATTTGTAGGATGGACCTTGAAGAATTTTTTTTTTTTTAATATCATTGTACAGATATATTATATTTGGGGTCTTGTTGCCAACTGGTATGTTTCATGTACAATATATGAATATAATAAGATACATATATATTCAGAGGGTGCTACGGCGACAGGGGAGAAGTACTGGACGTAGCGGTGGTGTATTAGGAGTTATCGTAGTTTTTGAAAATTTTCAAAATTTCGATATTTTTAGAAATTATTAGAATCTATGCAAGCATGAGAATTTACATAATGATTTTAGTTTGGTAGGGATTGACTGGAATCTCGCAACTGCAATGTCTCTGTCGCTATGCCAGTATCCAGGGACTTATGCTGTAGTCCGCCGTCCCGGGGAAATCTTGTAAATTACGTAAAAGTGTCAATGACTCATTACGACTTTGCGAAACCGCAAAACGATTTTCACCAATTTGTCAAGAAGAACGCATTGCCGGCTCCTTGATAATTGTGTTGTTACTGTCACGAGATCAACGAGCCATCGTCATTTATCGATACAACCCATTGTTCAGTTTGTTCACGATAGATTTTGACTGTTAAAAACAGGTGAAAATGATAAGACTAAAGCCAAGATAAAAAATCGACAGACAATGTCTGCTCAAATAAATACCAAAAAACAATCTAAATTCGTTTCGCAACGAATCAACAACCACATCGGTTTACTTACTGATTGGCTATTACCGAGTTTCCCATCTGTCTCGTGTCGACTGAGAAAACACCGGTTCAATCCATAGCGGCGAGCAGGTTACGAAGAAGTACGAAATATGTATCGAAGCCAGGTGGAAGACACGAAGAAGCTTCTTTCTCATCACGAACAACAGTCTTCTCATTTCCAGGTCATTTTGCTCCTCGAGTCATCATCGAGCAAAGTTACTGGGGTGATCGATGACCGGTGACGATCTTTCTTAGGGAATGGTTCACAGCCAGGTCGATCCTTGGATCTGAAATCCTGATTATCTTACAGGCGGCAAAAACAAATAGAATTGACAGCTATTAGCGGTCAGTCAAGCTGACAGGATTGACAGCCTTGCGGTCTGGTTCTCATCTTCATCCTCGTAGCCATCTGATGTCAGATTTAGTCAAACCGAACAAAAATATTCAGGAAGGGTTGCTGGTATACAGATAACAGGTTAGAGATCATCAGACAGTTAGATAGCCGATGACACAACGTTACAATGCACCTGGATGCACCTGTCTAGAGTCACGCGGGCCGCTTCGCTACTACACCGGCGTCCCAACGCGCCAGGGGTTGATGCCACGATCACTCGACCATGACGCAGCACTTCACTTCCAGGTAAACGACGACCCCAATTTCTGCGTTGAACTCTTCAGGTTCAATCTTTGAGTAATGATCTTCTCTTCGGCTTGATCCTTCTTGCTACAGTTCAGGAAAGCTTCTGCGCTTGGGTCCTCGGTGGTTCAAATCTAAGGAATTTTTTGGAATTTAAACAGTTTCCTCTTTTCACTCATTATACGTTACCATAGCGCAGTGGCGGAAGTGCTAGCAGGTAGTAATTAGGATTGGGTATTCCTTCAAAACTGTTGAATGAAGAGGAAGCAGGTAGACTCGGGTAAAGGATTGATGTCGGGAAGAATTTTTTTTTCAATAGATGATATAACCGGTCTTTGACTTTGAGGTAGATTCAAAAACCATTAGTATTCGACCCCTTTTAAATTTCGACTATAAAGTCTAAACCCACTACCCGAGTGACTGCCACTCTAGTGTGACGGCCGTCAGTCAATGTTCATAAAAAGGCTGAAATTAACTTATTATAGTCTTCCTTATGGATCCGCTTTCTCAGGGGGAAGATTCTTAGTTCACTGCTATGGATTCTCATAAGACGTGATATTGTGACTTGATTCTTATTGGAGCCTAAATTGTATCCGTCTGATTCGGATGACTGAGTGGTTAATGAAATTTGTTTTATTTGACGATTTTACTCTAATCGATAACTTACTAATCGATTGACTTACTCAAGAGCGCTGATTAGTTTATACCAATTTTATTAATTGCTTTTAACGGGTCTTCACTTTGATTTAATTGTTCGCAGCATGGTGGTCCACACTCTTGGTGTCCGACCCTACTGTCTGCACTCTTTGATAAATGCCCACGAACCTCATAAGTATTCGGGCCGGCGCTGGCGGCCGCCAATTGGACCACCCCGTCATAAATAAAAATACAAAAAAAAAGGTTCATTTAACAAAAACATCCGGCAGTATCCTTATCTTAGAACATATTACGAATTAAAGATCCAAGCTATGATTTTTGTAAAGACAAAAATATTTGACAATTTTTATTTCGTAATTCCCACTAAGAAAATTTCTTTCGTATTTCTCATCTCTCTTTTCCTTAGGCTCCTTTTACAGCCGTGGTTTCTTATATATACGTAAGTGGAGAACTTCTGTCATCCATGGGATTGTAATTACGGCAAAGTGCACCCTTTCAAAAAGCGACGCCCGTAAAAGGCAGAAGTCACGAGCGTCGCTCTCTTCCTCGCAACTTCACGTAGTAATTTCAATAACGCTCGTTGTATCAAGTCGCCAGTTTTAATCGAGCAAATCCACTTCCCTGCAAGTAGTCGATAACTTTACCAGCTTGATTTCACGCTGCCTCCCGGGGCCTCGATATCCAATTCACAGCTGGTATACGCCCAGATGCACTCAACCTCGCTTCGATACATGAATGCATTGTTGCAACAAAACTTCAGCACAGTGCTATACCGTACAATAGCTCCAAGCAAATCTCCGTATATATTTTAAAAGAAAAATTAAAAGTTTAATACACTCCTACCTTTTACCTGTAAAAGATAACATCTGGCTATTGGCATTGCCTAGTATGAAACTATACATATACTTTTTGATGCAATCAAATATAACTTTTAAATAAAATACATTGCTTTACGACTCTAACGCCACATGCAATCTAAGAAATTCAAATTGTCGAGTCATAAAAAAAATTTATTTCTCCATCAAATCAAAGTCTCTAATATATCTTATATAATGGATATCAAATCTTTCATAGAAAAAATCCTATCCGTATTTCTTAATAAATCACCAATACAATCTAGCCTAGGCTCTACTCTGTTATTAGCAAAAAAAAGATTTTAATAAATTTTGAAAATTGCATGTATCCTGATGATAAGCAAGAAATCAGTGACAAGTCGTTGACTGTCCTAGTCTCTATGCTCAGCTTTGCTCCTTAAGGAAAATTACGTAATTTACGTTGGCAAGGCAACGCACGGCCATAACGGAATGTGCACGGGGACGCGTAATAAGGCCGCGGGTCATGCGTATGTTAATGCTGAATCTAACCTAAGCCAGGGCACTATGCGTTCAATTAAGTTCATTCATAAGACTGCGTTCCGATCAGTCCCAGTGAATACGCACGAGCCGACGCTTGTCGTTGTCTCGGCGCTTCAACCGCGTGGAACCTTGGGAAACCTGGTGAGCGTGTCAATACCGGCCTGAATCGTCAGACCGTTTGATGGCGAATTTTTTTTCACAATAAAATTAACTCCGTTAACTATTCTAACGATAGGATAAAACATATTTATAGCTAGATATATAGTTGACAGATAATAAATTTTATATGGCATTGACTTTTTTTTCTGTTTACAATTCACGCTGTGAAGACTTGTTAAGCTTATTTATATTATCACGTAGTTCGAACCAGACGAGGATTTGTACTTGGATGAGACGCTTGTAAAGAAAGTCTTGGGCTACCGGTGTTACATCTCAAACCAGTTTACTTAGGAGGGATGAATGAGTGACGTCGTGGTGGAGACGCGTGAGTAGTGACGCGCAGTTTGCTTTCACGCCTTAATGTTTTCGAAAAGAGAAAATTCTTGCTGTGTCAGAATATCCATTGTTCGCTACTGTTACTGTACGATAACAGGATTGGTATTTTTTATTGATATATACATATATATAACGATGTGATTCAATAGAACGAAATTTGAGTAGTAATATAACAGCTAGGTTAGGCAGTAGAATGTTTTGGACGAAATCACCTCGATTATCTTACGGCAAGAGTGTCTTTTAATTTTTATTTTACCTGACCGCCAAGGACATGTTTCTTCAACTCACGATGCAACAATACTACGTGGTCCGGAGCAGAGGTGCGCAAATCTTTCAAAATATTTCAATCCTTAATAAATTTTGTAATTCGTAGTATTATTGTCAATAAAAATGTTTAATTAGATTATCGTTAAGAAATAATGAAGAATATTATGTGAGAATTTGTTCTTTTAGTTGGTCTGATATTGTTTCTAAATATTATATAATAATAAGATAGCTAATGTGCTTAGTGTATAAATTAACAATTGCGGGGGTGATAAAACAGATTTGTGCACCTCTGAGGAGATGAAAAAAAGTTGGAGAATAAAGACAATTTGATACACAGAAAAGAGCGGGTCGTTTATTTGCAAGCCGATAGAAATCGAAGTATAATATCACGTGTGAAATTTTCGGTGTCGATTACCACCGATTACCTGCATCAGCTGCCGAACAGTGGCCGGGTCGGTAATGCCGTCGATTATATTAGTATCCGCAGCTGTATTATTTACACGTGGAGAGTAGCACTGCGGTCGACGATGGTAATCGCGAGAAGCCAATTGCTGCCCGACTGGAATAGATTAAATTGGGACAGGTAGCTGTGAAGTGAACTGAAGAGGATCGAAGTCACGTGCAGCCTCACTGTGACCGGAAACATGCTATAAAGAGTGTCGGGTTGAAAGTCTGCGGACTGTCCGCCACAGCGTAAGGGCGCCTGGACGCACTCTGACGGCTGAAATACGTATCACAGACTGTGGATCCATGACACTAAATTGAAGGCGATCCGCAAATGGCGACACGTCAGAGCACAGTACGTATTTATACATTGGGTCTACCTCCTAGTAATATTTCTTCTCAGTCTCGTTAACAGCATCTTTCATACTGTCTCTCATTAAAAACTGTTTCGGTGTGTGATAAAGATACTGATGTCCAGTGATCTCGTGAACGTGGGGAATAAAGTAGACGGCAGGCAGTACGAAAAATGGAAATTGTCAGCCGTGGCTAATTGCGACTCCGAAGGTATCTGACATGTTACATCCAATACTACGATGAGGATGCACCTCCTGAATGCGGTGAGTCTGAGTCTTATACTGGTAGCTGGTAGTTGGCAGTAGATATCTGTATACCAACTATATAGACGCCATAACGTCGCTCCACGTAGTCCCGCGGCCAGGCTCCTTCCTGTCTCCATCGACGGCCTGCTATCCCTACCTTCAGCACGCTTGCCTTTCTTACACGCATTCCAAAACCGGAATATCCTTCACCTGAGCAGGGAGTAGCTAGCAAAACCAAACTTGTTGAAAAGTGTCCAGCGAGTCTAAACTAAACTGACTCATCCGCCAGCTAACCTTTTATATCGTTTACATTATCGATTGTCAGCCGAGACAGTTTGGCCATTATTGTAGGTTATGTTACCTCAGTCTATGAATCGCATACGACTGACCTCTCTTTGATTTTCAACCGTAGTATTCGAGTCTGATAGTAACTATACGCACAGCCAGCTTATCACTCGACGTTGATTTTATTATAAATTAAGAGAAAGTATATGCAGAACGTAGCGGCAGCACATGCAAGCGGGCAACGAGCGAATCAGAGCTGAACTATCGGCTGTATCAATGCTAGAGAGCTTTGGTTGACACAGATACGCTGTCAGATGGCAGTGAGTTTTATGCGAGTGTTAAATTATTGTACTAACGAGAATCGTAAACGTCATGGCGTCCCGTGAAATTAAGACGCCCGTTAACACGCTGACGTTTCAAAGGAGATACCAACTTATATTCCACCGAGATAACCTACCCTGTGAGTTATCGTTTAACTCGGCTGCAATAAGGGCTTGGCACTGTGCAATCTTATTAACATTAGATTTTTGACAATGGCGCGGCTCGATAACATACCGACAGACAAGTTATCCTTTGCAGTGAAATATTTATGTGACCAAAAAACAAATAGCCGCGTTACAAGTGCACGTACGGTAGGTGTCGGCGCCGCTGTCGGACGTGTCCTAGCATGCTCGGAGATGTGTAACGTAAACGACAATAAAACCCTCAGTAACAGGTAACAGGTCTTTCGATCAAAAACGATCGGATTGTCGAGTCAGGATCGATCGACGTGCAGCACCTCCGTCTACTATGTGACAAAAACAAGGAAGAATTCCAGAAGCAAGTAGTCTTCACGCGTGCCCACACGGCGCTTTATATATTAAACGTAAACGATCGCGCGGAATGTTGTTGCGCGGTTTTTCCGGATGCGTTCACGCCGCTCCGTAATAGCTAGACTTGAGCGCCGTGTCCGCCATCTGATGTATAGCAGTGAAAGCTAGGTGTGGAATAAGGGGCGTGACAAATCGGAGAATTGGGTCATCTATGCGAAATGTGTCTATGCGACACATAGAGCATGATTAATATATACGCATAATTGCGTACGTGAAAATTTGATTGACGTGTACACATATGTACATCTACTCGCTCCTTTAAACCGTAATTATTTATACAGATACAGTAACGTGGACGGTCCTTGAATTTATATTTAAAATCAAGATACATTAGATTGACATAACCTCCTTATAATCTTTCCCCATAACCGTCGATGGTAACCGAACGTATTTCGGATAGCTTGATTTTATTATCGAATACTTTGATGGGATTACAAGATGGCGCTAAGTTCTTAGTGAATCGTAAGACACTGCATATGTCTCTGTACAAAGCACATGGGTCTTGCTGTTTGATAGTAACAGTCACATCCATTTTTCATTGAAATGTCAAGTCTATCCAACATGGCGGTTCGTGTTATTGCATGGGTATCATGGTATCTTCTTGCCTACGAAGCCTTTAACATACTTGCAATGCATTCCATGATTATTCGTTATTCGTATGCCGGTGCACTCTTCCTGAAGACTAGTCAAACGAGTGTAACATGAACATGGAGCCAGGTAAAAAGTGAAACTATTGTTACCGGCAACACAATACAAGCACGCTTCCTTTGACAGGGCGAAAAATAATCCTGCTTTGTCTATGATACCCATACAATACGCCGCAGTGCTTCTGCTCGTGCGCTGCTAGGAGTCATGCTTGAAGCCGTTTCACAAGAGACCAAAAAAAAAAGTGGAAAGCCAAGAAAGAAGAGGCAGAAGTTGAAATACGTTTCGCATAGGACATTGCATATTGTCATATGTATAAGTTCCAGTTCCTGTCGTGTAATCCTGACTCTGTTAATATTTCTTTAAAAAATCAGCATACAGGAAATATCTGCGGTGAGAGTTAATTTCATTATTAATTATTTTCTTGAAATTAATACTTGAAGATTAGGTGCATAATTTTATCCAGGTCCAATAGTCTTACTGTGATTAGCCAACATTTTTCTCTGGATGATTCTATCTGGTTATATGGTGTCTGCTAATGCGTTATGGCATCTAGCAACTTGTATATATCTGGTGTGAACCAGTCGGCCGATACTATAAGCACACGTGCGACAGACACGCGTGTTGGAAGCGGCCCGTGCGTAATGCAGGTAGCGTATACCGACGTCCTCCGCCAGGACGTCCATTTCGCTCGCGGCGACGCCTGCACTTGTCGTACGACTCAGCGTCGGTATGCGTTGATTTTTAGTCACCTTGTGATATTATTAATTAATGTTTTATGTACCATGACGTTGTAGTATTTTATTGCGACTTAATATCACTTCTGGTATTAAGGATGATGGCGTCTCGACGCTCTTGGCGAATCTCAGGCAGTGCTTGGAGGAAATTCATAATTTTTTATATCAATGCTTCATACATTATCAGTGACGATTATTATCTGGTTTCGGATAATATTTAGTTCGGGGTGGTGCAGTGTGTACGTAAAATGGCGGATAGGAAGTATTGTGGACTATATAGAGTCTTGTGATAACGAGTTTAGGAATGGGATATTCGACGGGATTCGGTTTAACGAGTAGATTTCCTCAAAAATACAGATGCAGCGAAGGTTTCTAAATTGTTAAAACTGAGAAAACGCGGTTGCATTCTGATTCCCCGTGCGGACAGAAAAACTATTGTGACTCAATGCTACAAAGAGAAATCAGCCGACAAATTGAGCGAATGGGAAATCGAACTACGGAAATGGGCGTAAAAATTCTGATTTCTGATCGGTCGTTGCTTTTCTAACCTACATATTTTTTCCCAACGTTCGCCTCAAGCTAAGACACTGCGTAACTGACAATGAAACTGTTGAATTTTCGGAATTTTATTTTTACGACTGTCAACTCGCGTATAGAGAAACGAAGGTGAATTGAACGGAAACTGATAGGATTTTTACTTTTAATTTTACATGACGCTGGGAAAACATCCCACCTCTATTTTCGCTTCAACCCCGAAAAATATACACACGTCCAACGCGAAGGAGTCGAATTAGCTGCCGAAGTTCGTTTCGGGTTAAATCGTGGGTTTTGTACGAGGAACAAAGGGCACCGTAATGCACACAACCTAGGTGGGCAGTGGCAAGATAAATTTATTAATTTCACGGGGTTATTTTTATGGGATCACGGTGTATATATATATGACGCTACATGACGCTATGGTACTATGATACTATGATCCTATGATGCGGCCTGTTCAGGCGGAACCCCCACAGGCCGTGTCGAATCTCGGCTTCCTGTCCTGCCAACGCGATCCTAGCCTATCGGTACCAGCTAGAAGAAGACGCTCACCATAACCCTTCCATTAGTCCTTTATTTCTTTATTACTTCCAGCCAATCCAGAAGGTCCCCGATGCCCTGGACCCTCAGTTCCTCGGATCTATGGAAAAGCATGATCATCCGTTCAATCATCGACCTCATCTTATTTATCCAACACAAGTTACCAAGACCAACTCTCAAAAGCTACTCCAATAGCAGCCACTACGAAGATTTCCAAATCGAAGACAAGGACCCAGGCCAATACTTTGTGCGTTTCCGTACGGTTCCATGTGATTCCGTATGGGGTCAGGGCGTTCTGAAAAGAATAGCATGCGCTAGCATTAAACGGCTTAAAGTCACCGGGGACGTAATCGGCGTTGTCGATCTTGTCGAAGTGGGCCCGCGGGCCCATAATCCCGCGGACATGGGCCCATTCACGACGTCGGGACGTCGGTTTGATTCGGGCTCACGGAGCACCGTCGCATTGATCACATTGTGTCCCACCCGCCTCGCATAATAAACTTCTCCTGTGCGTCGTTGTCCGGTGCTGATGCGAGAATAAAGAGACTCGACACCGCAGGATTGTAGAGTGCGCCCTCTGTCACTCCACTCCGATCCACGGTCATTGTGTATCCACTCCTCGAGACGCACATAACCTCAAATTTATTCATCCGATCACTATGTGTGTCCGTGCACTCCGCTTTGCAACGTGAACCGAGCAGTTCGAGAGTAGATAAGATCAGCTCCGTTCCGAACGATCCGAATGATCATGAATTCATGATCCACTGCGTGAGCGATCGTTCTTGTTACACGTGCCGTCGATCCTTCTACAAGGATTCGGATTCAGATCTTATATGCAAGGGAAACGAAGTCAAATGGCACGCTGAAACGAAAGAGTATGATACCTTTGAGGTTATGTCTTATGTACTTTCGAACTAGTACGAATCTTTCTTTAGCAAAAGTTCTTAAACTCTTTTATGCTTTGCAGAGAAAAAAAAGAAAGAAATTATCCGGGTGAGGAGAAACTTTCCCTTTGATGTACAATAAGCTGGATTAAGATTGGATACATGCGATCTCAATATTAGATGGTTTTCTTCGCTACCGGTTTCATGTTTTAGAAAGAACACGAGAGACCACTGGGGCTCAATTTTTGTCGTAGAAAAGTGTGCTTATGATTAATTAAAGTGAAAGACAACTGACGTAGAAGAGGGTATAAGTCGTTATTATTGTACATAGTAATAGCGACGGGCCGTTTTCTATATGTTGGCGCAACCGAAAGGGTGGATCCTAGGCGTAAGGGAAATGCACGTAAGAAGCAACAGGATGCTTAAATGATACACATTAGGCGACCATTATTATCCCGATGCGCAGAGACTAGTGCGCAACACTAGCCGGAAGAGCTACTCCCGGCGCTTTTGCTTTCCTGCATGAATGAAATGTTATTTGAACGCGCTGAACTACCTGTATTTTCATTTGCCCAACATTTACGTAGCTGTCACTAGTATAAGTGCAGGTAAAGTGCATCTTATGCACGTATACACTCCAAGACACTCGATCAGCTAACGTCCATTTTTTTTTCCTTGCAATATACATTTTCAAGGACGGCTGCGTAATATTCCGTCATTTAAAAAAATCTATCGACTTTCTACCGCACTGGTCAATATAATTATGCGCTTTAAGACCTGACAATTAATCGTATAGGAGCTGCAATGAAAAATCTTTTTTTTTTCACTCTCCCACCTGTACTTATTTTTCATTATTCATGTGCAAAGTCTCGTGGGTCTGAAACGTTTTCAAGATTCTCACAGCCGTTCCCAACGAAATTTTAATTCCTGATTGGGTAACACGAGGATCCTATGGGCGCACCGTAAAATTCGGGTTTTAATCGCGATGCATTTAACGAACGGCATGGTGCATAATGGGTCGTGGGAGGGTGGGAAGGGAGGAAACGGGGATGGAAGGGGGTGAAATCGGTGAACAGGAACCACGGCTCGATGCGCTCCCTATGCTCACGCACTTTTACCGTCGCGACGCTGTCTACTACATCGGACGCACTTCCACGGGAAACGAATGAACCTGTTGAACATCCCAGACTGCATTACTTTTCCAAATTAATATGGTGTGTGTGTATATACATGTATCTTGTATCCTTATAAAAAATGTACGTTAAAACTATTGGAATTATTTGATCGTCTGATTCGAGATGAAAATAAGGCCATTGAAAAAATACACTGTGTTGTATGTGATGTATGAACTAGGAAAAAAAATGTTTAATCAATATACATACTATAAAAAATCTTACGTGGCCTTTTGTGAATGATTCGATCGTATGCGTTGGATAAGTGAATAATCCAAGAAAGTTCAGACGCTTTACGTAATAGTCGTGTCATTGGCCTTTTTCTAATCACGTAATGGCACGATACGTATTAGTAACCAGTCTAAAGTCAAATTTACACTGTTAAACTACCATACAATTATTTGTTTTGTCAGAGTAAAATGAGTCAATAATCATGATAAAAGGCCATAGTGTGTTGGCAAAGCAATAATAAAGTCCCTGAAATCCTTCCTGTCGTTCGTTCGAAACGACGCAACGAATTGTTAATAACTTGACTGTACTTTCAAAATTGATGAATAATGTACAAAAAAAAAACATAATCCAAATGCCGTGAAAGGCAGGAAATTCAAAATCCACCGGTATACGTTAAACTTTCGAAATTTCTATGTTCGCTTATTTACTAATAATCAAAGTGATAATGGGATTTAGGTGTTTAGCTAATTATCGGTCAATATCAGTCACGGACTTTCATAGTAATCAAGATAATACTGTTATACGGTTATCCACCTGTAGGTCACACGTATGTACGATTTTCACGGGAGGCGTAATCCATCAGAATGGTCGTGTAGGTGACACGTGGCGCGGCGAGTGGTCACGCTTTGAATTAAAATAGCAAGACACTTTAGCAGTATATAAGCATTTAACGGTATTTATTAAAAACTTTTATAACGGGCGATGCCTGTCGCTATGCCGGACGTTCGATTTGATTTTTTTTTTTTACATAACCTCCCTACTCGATAGCATCGTTCGTGCAAGTACCTATTGGCTTCTGACGTATAAAAAGAGAGAGCAGCCGCATTGACTCTTGCAGTTTCAACCAAGGATTTATAAGGATGGTGCGTTTCGTGGTCACTGCACTCGTTATTCTGGCAGGAAGCGCCGTGCATCCCCAGGATATTCGAAATGGGATCGTTTTGCGCCGCACAGCAACGCCATCCGGATCACATCCGGAATCCAGAGGTGAATGTTAATTAAAAAAATAAAAGTATAAAGGAAATAGCACGAAACCATTTTACAAATAGATAAAGCGAAATGACCAGCAATTTTTACAATGTTTCACAGAAGCAGCTATTAGCCAGACGCTACGTGAAATTTCCGATGGTCATTTTGAATCCAGCGATAGCAAACTGATTGCTCGTATCAAAGACAGCATCGTAGCAGCCGCCAGAACCGTTCCTGATCCTGCTGCATCGCTGGAAATTGGTGCTAGTCGTGCTCAAGACTTTGTCTCGAGCTTGACGAGCGCTTACACGGCGGCCATTTTGAGAGCTACTTCCGCACCGGAAGCGCAACGAACCTTTGCAAGATTTCAGGATTCCGTTCAGCAGATCGTTGACTTTGCCAAAAGTGGTAAATTCTTATCTGGTCGTGCTTAAGTCAACGTTTTGAAAATCGATTTAGTTTTTCATCTATACGATTAATCAGTTCAGTCAACTGAAGTTAGCCTGTACGTTTGATTCGTATTCCGAAGCCAACTTCAGTCGGTGAATTTGAATCGAATAGCTTTGTGTATATCTGTATATGCATGTTAATGGTGATGGTAAAAAACAATGGTAATAACAAAAAATGGGACAATGGACATCAAGCTTTCGTCATCCGATTTCTAGAAACGTGGCGACGATGATGGCTACTCTCCTTTTTTGTTTTTTTTTTGCGAAGCGTACGCAGGCGAGAGGATTATTCTCGCTGGCATGACTCAGACAGCACACGACCCATTGTACATATATGTATATGTTTGTGCGCACGTATCGTGCATGTGTAATGGTATGGGTTCATAATCTGGCGATGTAGGATCTCCGACCCGCGCTGGCCGGAACTGCGCCTATGCTCGCGGCGGAAGTGCTGCTGCCACATGTAGTAATATAAATTATAATGCCCTTACGGGGTTTTTCTTTTTTTTTTTTTTATAAATTTGCATTTAAAACACCGTAATGGTATTGTTGCTTCCAAATTGCCAAACTCGCTTTTGATGCTAATAGGGCGTCAGCTATTAGAACACGTCTGATAGATATAATTTCAGGATCGTTGATAACTATTGTATAATAGGGATAGCAATAGTGATAATCGATAATGACTGAATTATTGATAGTATTGAATTATCCCGCAAAAGAAATGTCTTGTTAATCAATGACAATGTTGATAGTGAAACTAGACCAAAAATAGACCAAGTGCTCAAAAGTAGCATCTATACATATGCGGATATGAGTACATATGATTGACTTGATTAATATTCTGTGTGTTGCGTATTGTTGCAAGCAGACATTTGCTCAACGATACCGTAAATTAATTTAGTCTGCAATGTATGAAATCGTCAAAGACGACCTCGTATGCTGACATCAAAGTATTTTCTTGGGAATTGATTCAAGCACGAAGCAACCAGAGAAAACAACATGGAGCCGATTGTGTTTTGTTGTTCAAAGAAGGTAATAAACATCGCTCGCTATGGCTACCGTACCAGCTAGAGTAGCCACAACGACAACGAGAAACAATGCTGCATTGTTCCAACAAGCACAAGTTGTACCAGCCAAACAGAAGTATCAAATCCAATAGAAAGTTAAGTGAGCGAGAGAATGAAAACTGAAAATTGGCTCGGTAAAGATTCTCGAAATTAAATAATTAAATTGTATTAAAATGCATTTATTATGTTTATTATAAGTAAATATAATTTTTACTACGTGTAATAATTAGGCCTGGCAATCTTGCTGTTGCGTTCAATTGCCAAGGATCTTTATGGATTATAATTTAGCACCTTTGGATAGAAAAATCTTGTGAAAGCAATATGCGCATGCGCATGAAGATACGTGCATTTAGTTGTAATACCGAAAGCGGGAGCAGCATTCCGCAGGCATAACTTAAGCGAGCCCTGAGCTCACGAAGTGAAGACGGGTCACGACGCCATGTGTGCGGCCGGCCAACCACACCCACCACCTATTTATTTATGTCTACCACTCCGCCGGCTTTTTCTCAGGTCCCGCTGAGCTTTCGTTTGCCGAACAATGCTCGCTGCCACCGACATAATATTGCAATTTCTCGAGACTTCCGGAAAACTTTGAAGAATCCATACGTTAATTTTCTTTGACACAGAATTCATTAAGTCTTAGATATTAAATTTGTGTGGCCTCAACGTTTTTTCAGAGTAACTCAGAAAGTATGGCGAGCAATTTTAAATGCTACAGATGTACCTCACGCTGGTGTATGATGACAATGATAAGATTGCAAAGTGCGTTCTACGATAAGATAAACATCGGGTCATAAGAAGTAAAAAAGAATAAGCTAAGAGTAAAGAGAGGAAGGTAAAGAAATAAGGAGCAAGTTTTATTAATAAACGCGGAAAAGGATGGCGCGCATGCGCATACCATCTCCGTCGGTAACAACGTGTTGATAATCTGGATGTCAGTGTCCTGTAGGTAATCGCACCGTGGGAATCAACCATGCCGTCCTTAGAATCCTTACTAGGACTACAGCATTGCCAACACACGCTTCACGACTGACATCCTACTCTCACGGACGATTGCACTGCAATACAAAGGTAAAGACTGGGCTGCTTAGTTGCTTCCAGACTGAAATAAAGCCGAGGATCTGGAAAAAGAAAAAGTCTCTGAAATACAGGGTACCGAGTAAAGCTCTTCTTCCCTGAGAATGTCTGGCTCGTCCAAATCTCTAAATGAAGTAACAAGGAACCTTGACAGTTGTAAGTAACAAGATGCCCTTCCCAGTTAAATTTCCTGTCCAATCGGAATCGTCCCGTGTAGCGTCTTCCGACACGACGCAGGGCGACCCCGTGCGCATGCGCGGCAGTTACAACCTAACCAAGAAATACGAACAGCTCGGAAGACTTTTCCCGTTCCGTTTGCGATGCTGGCTTTATATCGCGCTAATCGTCTCGGCTCTTGGAGTTTTTTAAATGTAACGAACGCAATTATCGTGTGCGCCGACAAGCAGAGTGTGACGGAACTGTTGTTACATTACATGGCGGCATCGCGGTGGCGTCTGACGCCGCGACGGCAACTCAGGATGGGATAGGTAGCGCGTGGCAAAATGCCTCTCCCTCCACCGATCTTTAACCAACAGGACCACCACCATCGCCGCCTTCCTAGCCTTAACTACTTTCTTATTCGTTCGCCAGGGCATAATATAACGCTCCTTACGCACGCTGAACGCTCCTAAGGAAGACTCCCCCGAGAGGAACTGCGGGTCAGAGACTTCTGGCATATTCACCACTACAGAACATATGCAGACTCGTGGCTCGTGCCTAGATACATTGGCGTCTTACGAGCCGAAATCATATAGGTACTTTTTAAAATCTTTCGTTCTTTGCCATATCTACTGTTTCTTTTAATCCGTCGTGTCACTTGAAAAGAATACATTTCTTATATAATCCTCGTATAATATAAATGTCAATCGAGGGACGTATCATACAGAATGGATTCAGGAATCGCGAAAGGCTTTTAGAAAGTATTGCTTCTACGTACTTTCGGATTTCGCAAAACGATATGGTGCACTTTTACATACGTGCCTAAGTTATTAATAAACTCGTAAAAAGAATATCGCGAACTGTCATTAAAGAATTTACAAGGAAATTTAGAATGTACTCGTAATTAACCTAAGAAACTGTCATCATATGGTATCAGGTTCTCTCGGAATTCTCAAATCTTGAGTAACATCCTACTTGGTTTTATGGGTTATGTTGCACATAGTTTGTCACAATCATTAACATAGTGTTTATCATTGACTAATGTCATCTTCGTCGTAACTAATCAATCCGTTAACACGGAATGATATAAGTAAATAAAAACTGAGCATGAACCGCGTAATAAATAATAATGATGATTTCTCTGATTTATTTAGGGGACGTTCGACGCCGATGTGCTGCTAATGAGAAACAACCTAGAGATGGAGGCGGATTGGCGCGGTGCGGAGTATCCTCGCTTATGGTCCGGTGGTGCCCGAGGAGCATAACAGCTCGCAGAGCATAACGCCACGAGCCATCATATCCTCCTCCCAGTAAGCTGCACGATGGTGTCTCTTCCTCCCTGACGTATACTCCTCATCCCTCCATCCACCTCTTCGTAATACAGAACGCACGCATACATTCACCAGGAATACCTACTTCCGCGAACTAGATCGCCCGGCAGATATTAGGAACGCGTCTGGCCATTGCAGCAAGTGGTCATTGTCCACCAGGGACGTGGCAGGAAGTCGCATCCCGGAGACAGGAGATTTCGTACGGATAATTATTGTGAAACTCTGCCAGGGGAGCCGCCATTGTTGTATCGAGGTGTAGCGCGATGTAATTACGAAAATCCTTGACAACTGAAAAATTAATGACATTCAACGTACGTCTTTCTCTTGACCGCTCATTCTTATTTTTTACAGTAAAGACTAACCGGTGTACCATTAGCGGACGTTGTACGGTTGTTGGACAATTTTTACTGCAAATGTAAGTTTAGTTAGGATTGTTACAATTTCTTCTTGTATAAATGGCAAATAATATAGACAATGACGTCTTTATTTTAATAATTTTCAGATTCTTTAGATGGAAATCTCCCTCTGGCCGTTGGCTCGAAACGTTGTCGAATATCCTGTGCTGGAATGGGCCTTTTCCGGTCTTCGCTTCCACTTGGTCATCTTTCTCCTTGGTGCATATGGGACGTTACAGAACGTTACTCCAGGAGTGGACGTAATGCTTTAAAGTTAGAGCGAGTTAGTTGCCGTCGTTGCTGGCAGGTTTAAGGAAGGTAAGAATGATTCTTAGGGCGGCACCTGACCGGAAGTCGTCACAGTCATTGCGCTCAAACTCGTGCTTTATTTCTCCCTCGAAAAGGGGATGTTCTCAAGAGACTTCAGAAACGTGAAGGCATAACAATATTATAGGATATATTTATGTAAGTGAAATAGAAACGTTGATTTGGAGTTTCTCCAGGATTTCCTTTAAGGGTAATAATGGATTTTCTTTTGCTCTATTCACTAGCTTCCTTTTAGAATACATCTGAGATTCACTAACAGGATTATAAATAGTGCTGTCTTTATTTATGTATTGGCATCTGTTTTTATAATAAATTTTGCCATTTTCGCATTGTTGACTGTAACTTTTGAAACATGATCCTAGACCAACATTGCAGGGAATATTTTCTGTTAATTAAAAACAACTTAACTCAATGGTGTCTTCAAGTGGTTGTCATGATTCCGGAAAATTCCACCAGGGGGCGTGGAACAAATCTAGCACTTAAATACGCATTTTTGTGAGGAGCATTATTCGATAGTTCCGGAAAAATCCACGAGACGGCGCTGATAAAGACCTCCCCTAGTTCCGGAAAATTCCACCAGGGGGCGTGGAACAATTCTAGCACTTAGATACGCATTTTTGCGAGGAGCATTATTCCATAGTTCCGGAAAAATCCACTAGATGGCGCTGATAAAGATCTGCCTTAGTTTCGGAAAATTCCACCAGGGGGCGTGGAATAAATCTAACACTTAAATACGCATTTTTGCGAGGAGCATTATTCGATAGTTCCGGAAAAATCCACGAGATGGCGCTGATAAAGACCTCCCCTAGTTCCGGAAAATTCCACCAGGGGGCGTGGAACAATTCTAGCACTTAGATACGCATTTTTGCGAGGAGCATTATTCGATAGTTCCGGAAAAATCCACTAGATGGCGCTGATAAAGATCTGCCTTAGTTCCGGAAAATTCCACCAGGGGGCGTGGAACAATTCTAGCACTTAGAGACGCATTTTTGCGAGGAGCATTATTCGATAGTTCCGGAAAAATCCACGAGATGGCGCTGATAAAGACCTGCCTTAGTTCCGGAAAATTCCAGCAGGGGGCGTGGAACGAATTTAACACTAAGATAATGATTTTAGCGAAGAGCATTATTCCATAGTTCCGGGGGAATCCACCAGATGGCGCTGATGAAAACCTGCCATAGTTCCAGTAAGATACACTAAGTGGTGCTGATAAGGGTTTGTCCGAGTTTCGGAAAAACTTTGCCACAACATTTTTATACGAGATTTTAAAAATAGTTTTACTTTACATGAGTGAGTACAAAGAAGTGAGAATGAAAAATAGCAGCCACTGAAATACCAAGTAAATATCACCGCCGTAATGGTAAAACGTAAAGGTGTGTACGCACAGACGGATTTAGTTCTACGGTAGCGTCAAGAGAACAAGAAGGCCAGTATAAGGACACATAATAGCAGGATGTTACAATGCCCGTGTCCGGTACATAAGTATCTGGTTTCATAAATGAAAGTGTCTTCATTCATAGATACATATTTCCATACAATTGCGGCTATTGGTTCGTATCTTATGATATCGCTATTATGTGCGGCCCCCGGCGCATTACATATGTACATAGCACCATTATATACAAATTCCTAGTAATGCGAGCCCACTGCTGCATTAATGATAAAGTTATTTAGATATTGCGATATTACGATTCTACGGAACTTAACAAAAAAATAATACAGTGGCTGCGATCTACATTATATACATATATTGATGTCAAAGGATATAACGGTGTCAATAGACAGTAAATAGATTCGCGATTCTCTTCAGTAACTTCGGTTATAAGCGAGTTACATATATTTTTATTAAAACCGAATACATAAATATATATTACATATGTGGACTCCTTACTCCATCAACACTTCCGTGAATGAAATGCTGCCGGCATACATAGTACATATACAAGTTGACTGATAAAAATCTCTAAAAACACAGAGTATATACATATACATAGCCATACCGTGTACATAGGAAACCATCCTTTCTAACATCCAGAGTCCAGACAGGAAATCTCAGGCGCACCCACCGAAACACCCCGCTCCCCACTGGACTCAATTTAATGTTGCGTTTCCTCCCGGACGATAAGGGACTACACAATTTTATACGTAGAACTGACCCCACCCCCGAGTGGCTTAATGTGCACGTTTGTAGCTTCGAAATCTGTCAGAAAAATCTGAAATAACAAGTCGAGGTTACGAGATCATGTATCAATTATAGAAATAAAAGTAACTGTCGAGTCTTGTTTACATAACTTTGTATTAATCGTTAATTGCGAAATCTGGTTGGGTAGGAGGATTTTACGTATGACAGGAATTTCATAGGGTTGGACATTGAACATGCACCTTTATCACACGTGGCAGTTTGTCGTCGTACCATAACGTGGAAAAGTCTCACGGTGAGCAAGAGGTGCGGCGGGGAATACCGGTATAAATTTTATAAAATAATGCCCTGCGTACATAGCTGCATATTCATTTTTCCGGAGGGTCCTGCACCGCGGCTCTGACGGCGCTGACTACATATGTATGAGCTTCTGCTGGACGTGCGGTCATGCCTCGGCGAATGGCCTCTCTATTTTACTCCATTTTATAATATTTTTTATTCCATTTTTCTTGCTCCCTCGAGCCTCCACTTTGAACATATAAATATCACGGATACAACGGAAAGAGCCAGCATTTCGAATGATTAGCGAAACACGCGTTTCCCTTTAGTCCCGTTTCCAACTGCGCTACCGAAGCTCCCCCGTTTGCTGCACGACGTACAATATCCTCTCTCAGTAGTACCAATCGCTAGAACGAAAAAATAATACAAAATTATTAAAGACTCCATAAGCGTACACATATTCAATAAAGACATTCATCCTTGCTTAACAGTTACAGCACTCAATTACTTCCTCTCTCTCTCTTCTCTTGTCAAGCATTACCACAAGCCCGATACACAATGCCATTAAATAATTTCACAAAGTAGTAAGTAACAATGAAGAATAACGAGAAATAAGTGAAAGAAAAAAGTAACGAGTTAAGTAACTGTACCTGCACTGGTCTGTCGCGACCCAAATCGCAGGAAGCGACGAATCTAGAATCTAAAGCTGAGTGAATCGCGAAAGGCAGATACACATAGAAACGCGGCGCGTTGCTCTTGCGCATTAAAGAGCAATTAGCCGCGGCTCGCGAGCACGTTGATGCCCGGAAGCGATAGAACACGGCGCGCGTGCCATCCTTACCTTACCCACCATTACTTACCTTGCTTACCTTACTTAGCCCGGTTCCACGTATCTGCCGAGCGGGCCTACCCGGTCGGCTGCTATTTGCAAGGAAGGGGATACCTGGTTGTACCTCAACAGTAACACCGCAGGTACCTTGCTGACGTATACATTGCTCCTAGTTACATTGCCTGCTGTACGTTCACTCAATTACCATCAGCAACAATTCATTATCGCAGAAATCGCATCGAGCTCATTGGACCCTGCGCCACCGCTTCTCCTCCCTCAATCCTTAATTAACTCCTCGACCGGATGATAATTGCTACGACGCACCTGATGATCAATCGTGCAGCGTTAGTGACAATCATTAAGCTACCTTGTTGTGGATTATTGAGAAAGAAACGGAAATTGTTTTAATTAAGGAGAAAGATGAAATAAAAGGGATACGATTTTTTCTATGAACATTGATTTAGAACGAATCATGGTCATCGTTTGCTTGCGATATTTCTATTATAGTCGTTAATAAAGATTTTACTTACGGATGTGGATGCTTTCGTATGGAAAAATAATGTACGGGGTACACGTGTATTACAGTAATTGACAATATGACTGTCGGTTCTTAACTCGGTGCTCGTAGAATCTATAAAGATATGAAAGACCCAGTTAAAAATGTCAAGATTACACAGCAACATTTTTTCCCTCTTTTTCTTATTTTATAAAATATTCTCACCTTGCCATGATCGATATCGTCCCGTAACGCGTTGTAATACCTACAGGGTGTCGTTATGGATACATAACCGGTTCTGCATCTTGCACGATACTAGATGTTGTCAACTTCAAGGGGTAATGACAGTTCCTAACAGTTCTTATATGCTGCGAAAGAAGACATTAGAGAATTTTTGTAGGTTATGATAATGATTCTTATATCCCATGGCGCGAAGCCTTACGGTCGATTTTACGTCGTTCCAACGTTCAAAATGATAATCCAGCACTGATCTTCAGTACACGGTATATAAAGTATCGACACGAAATAGAACCTCTTCGAAATGCCGATGTTAACTGGCTTACAACTAAAACCACTCCCAGCGTTTAATATTCATTTATTCGATAGCGTATATGCACCTCGGTGGCTTGTAGGACTTACCTTGCTTGCGTACTGCGCTTTGCCGGTACCTATAGTACTTACGTAGTTACTAACAAACGCATAAACGTACCGGTAGCGGACAGTCCCGCAGGATGGCACTGCTTGCATGCATTGCTTGTACCTACCTACCTAACCTCTCTACCAACTAACCTGCCTCGATAAAGACCATGATGAATTTAAGAGAGTTTCTTCTGCACGCTTAACATGTACACGCATGCGCACGCACGCATCGGCTAATTGTAATTTATGCTTGGTTGACACATAGATTCCTCTATCTTCCTTGCGCTCGTGTATAATCGAAGGTATATTTTTATATTTGAAATGAAACGACGAAAATTGCGTTCATAAAATAGATTAAAAATGACGTTCTATTGCGAAGGAACGATTGGGAGAATTCTTATGGTGCCTATAGAGAGTTATGCAAATTATGGGGATATCGGTGGATGGCCGATCGCGATACACCCTATATTTTCGTAAAGGGAGGGAAGAGAATTATCGAGCGGCCAAGATAAAAGGACCTGGCGCAAAGCCGTAAAGCAAAATGGACGTGGCTCTAGTATTTTATGCTGATCGATTTGTGGTGATTTTACAACTTCGAACGTCTATGGTTGCGCGCACTGTGATGGACGTTCAAACGTACCGCTATAGTTTATATCCGCTATATAAATCCGAAACAGAGCTTTACACATATCCGACAAGGGATTCCAAGCTAGAGATTGCCAACAGTCACTTCGTTGCTGAATTCTTTTTGGGTGGATTCTTTGTTACGTTTATAAAATATTTTTTGTACTAAACATTGCAGTTGGTCATTCACGTCAAAATAGACTGACTGAAGTTAAGTCCATATTATTTTTATGATCAAATTTCGATTCTTCGTACCATGCGAAGAGTATAACGTCCTGATTATACATTTATTGTCGATTTTATAGCCAGTTCCCTAATCGGTAATTAACGATCGCTGTCAATCATCATAAACCAATTCTTCAGTCTTAATCGTTAATTAGGAAAAGTGGAAAGTAACAATTTCGGACGTGAAATAGAATGTGACTTTTAACACAGTTAATCTTATGTCTGTACCGTTTAGATAAGTATGACAGACGTTACCGGACGTGTTCGAATTTAAAGAAAAATTTAGACAGTGCTACATCACGATTTTTTATAGGTGCTGGTAGAATTTTCATACGGAACGGATGTTGAGTATTGACATACTCGAGTGGAGAGTTTAATTACTAACGGATATGGACGAATGTCTTAATTAATTTTAAGAGTTAAGGCCAACGCTGATGAGTGATGAAGGTATTGTTAACTGTTAATGTTTCCGGCGAAACTGTTACCTTGACGTTTAGCAGTTATGACGTCAGACTAAAGGATTCACAGGCCATTGGCTACGAGATGAGACACATCCATCCAATGTCATGTCAGGACGTTCATTGTCAAAATCAAGGATGGCGGGAACGCACTCTTGTATGAAGAAACTGTTATCTGTAAGAAATAATCCTGCTGAAAGGAATTCTTATTATATTTTATAATTTTTACAAATAAAATATCCCTTTGCCATAAGGAACATCTTTAGCTGAGAGTTTACATTTATATGTGTTCAATAATATTATAATTGCTTTCAAGCTATATAATTTAATATGGTGGTTTAATTTTATAGCCGATCTCTAATCGGCACTGTGCCACCGATGCATACGAAATGAACGTGCATTGCATTAATAGAATAACGCTCGATTTCTTGTACCGATTAGCAAACTACTTATAAAAAAATAGACAAGTTAACGCGTATTACGACATAGTGACAAACGTCCAGTAATATGTGTTCCTCCAAAAGTGTAATATCAGTAAAGTGACTTAAAATAGTAACATTACGTATTTACTAATAACTAGTTTAAAATCGAACATTGACTGTCGTGAAAATATTCAGAAACTTAAAGCTAACTTTGCAAAATTTTCAACCATTTTTCGCGCTTTGATTCCTCGAGCTCGAGTGATACAAATGAATCAGCTAATTATTCATCACTAACATTGTTACTCTTTGTGCCACTCACTGTGAAAGGATGATCACGTTCTTGTTTAATAGCGTAAACTAAGATCGTCGAGGACGGAACTACTTTTAATGTCTAGTAAAGAAAAAGAAATTTCGCAACAAATTTCGAAAAATTTGCTCAACATTTTGAGCGCGAGAATTGCAAAAAGTAATATCAATTGAGCGTAATATTAGTATTGTAACCACGTATTGACAAGTTATTAACTACGAGTGATAATTATCGACAGTGGCGCCATCATATAATCGTTCCACAAAGCATTGAGCGGTCGATAATTTACTGACATTGAATAAGCGCAAACGAATACCAAATTTGAATGTTGCGTAAGAAAACGAAGACCATACTATCCTTGCTTATAAATTTTCCCTATCAACACTTTTCTATTCAATATACCCTTATATATATACATTTACAGCACCGCAGTTCAAAAATATTTAACCGATCGATCAGATGAGGCATTTCGATTCTGCAGTTTCCTCGGTTGGTACGTCTTCAGCAGCCAGTGCAAGAACTTCCTCGCAAACACGTTTATAGACCCAAGCATCTCCTTTGAGTCTCTTTCTACGGATTCCAACCAAAGGTTTAGCGTCGGATACGCCCTCCATCAGACATACCTCCAACTCAAACGAACAGGTGTTTCGCGAAGAGAAAGGTCTGGCGTATTCCTTGCTGTTTCCGGAAATAATCAATTCCGTTTCGCCGTGAAGAATAAACCTAAAGTTTTCAACGTAATAGAAGTAGCTACAATTTTTTGTCGAACAAATAAAAATTTGCATAATCTTTACCCTTTTTGACGACAAATAATTCCTTTCCGATGAAGGGCACGACGTAATTGCGATAGAACGTACTTTGGACAGTCGCTTGACGTGGACGAGACATTGCAAAGACCCTGGATGATCATTATGGATTACGGACTCAATAATATGCGGAATAAATCTTTAAAGGAATACAAGAAAATACGAACTTTTCCTGAGAGTGTGTTTGGCTGATCTGGATCAGAATTTTCACTTTTTCCACGTCGCTTTGGCGTCAGAACGTGTCTCACTCGATTCAAACTACGCTCGAGGCCCATTATTACTTTACGTGCACTACCTGGTGTTAATGATTGTTGATTTCTGCACATGACAATTAGTCAACATGCTACGTAAATTTAAATGAAAATTTAATCATATATGGCTTATATTTCTCTGCTTACTTGGTATCTGACGGTGTAGCTGGTGTAGGGGTTGCAGTAAGCCTGTCCTTTTCCGCCTGCTTCTTTGTAGGTACTAAAAGAAGATGAATGGTTGTTTAATTTATTTCGAGAAGAAATACGTGCCTGGCGAGCACCGATTCTTTACCCTATAATTGCATTTGTTCAAAAGTTTGTAGTAGCCATTAACGTCTTGGTAATTAACTGCCTTGTGCACAGTCACTGTTACCATTAAGTACGGTAAAGAGCCGCTAGGAAACAATATTTTAAACCCAAAGTAGAGAATTAGAGTTCAGTAATTAGGCTTTGCATCTAAGAATGAATTAAAGTTTCGATAGTTTTACGTACTTCGGTAGTTTCTTTTATCGGGTAACCGCTTGAGGATATTCAGTAAAGTCAAAGTAATATTTTTAGTTTGTAAATTCAATGTAATTAATAGAATAATACTTACTTGGTGAAGAAATGTCATCTGCATCTTTGACTCTTAATCTTTTCCGCGCTGGACCATAGGGTTCCGTAAACTGAGTCGTTACACTTTTAGCTGAAAAAATATATATCATTTTGTTAATCACTAACGTTTATCATATTTCTTGTAAGACATCTGTTAATAAATAAGTTCAATTCGTACGGTTCTCTGGTGTTTTCACCAATACGCCACAGGGAGTATTACAATCTGGTGATATCCTATTTATTCTACCCCTTGGAGATTGATCCAGTTTTGTGATAAAGTTACTGATTCCTTCGTATTTAGGAGTCGTCAATTCTCCATTCTACACAGGATATATTTTTGACATTTTTAATATAAATAAATGCTCAAGTCTCCAAAGAGAACAAAAGACACAAGAATATACGAACCCCTCCATTTCTAAACCGTGGCCTGGCTGCTGGTGTTATTTTAAAGGGAAGCCCTCGTATTTTTCTATCAAGCAATAACAAATATGTTGCTGTTCTATAATCAGTTCTGTCGCTCTTCGCCAACCGCTCCCAAATATCATCGGCATGTTCCCCGCAAATAGCAGACATGGTATTCAGTACCTCGATGTCCCTTTCAAACTGAATAGAAATATTTTATGAAGCAATGCTTTATAAAAAGATTGTTTACTAATAAATCATTACGTTGATTTTTTTGACAAACGTGACAGGATTTAAGAATCCAGCCGTTATCCATGGATGATTGCACAGTTCCTCAATAGTGATCCTCTTCTTCGGATCCGTTTGCAACATTGAACGAATTAATCGCCTACTGCTACTAGATAGCCAGCTTGGTTCGTCATATTTTCCACTCTGCAAATTATGAAATGATGTATGACACCCAGAAAGAATTTTTCTAATTAATACTCACAAGGATTTTCTTATATAAATTTTCTATACTATTGTCATCAAATGGAAGGAATCCACACAGTAGAGCATACAAAAGAACACCCATACTCCAAATGTCGACTTCCGATCCTGGAAAAATTATACGTGAATTAAAAAAATGCAATTATCTTCAAGTTATATGAAACACATTACCTAAATATTTGTTTCCTAATATAAGTTCTGGAGCTGCGTATGTTGGTGAGCCACACGAAGTATATAAATGAGATTGCATTCCACCCTTTGGCTTGGCACAGAGGCCAAAGTCTATTAACTTCAAGTTTTGTTCTCTATCGAGCAAAACATTTTCCTAAATAGAAAATAGATTAATAGTACATTTTGATTCAATAGAAATGAGTGTTTATAATTATTTACTTACAGGCTTGAGATCACGGTGTGCATACCCTAGGTCATGCAAATATGCTACAGCAGATACTATTTGACGAAAGAATTTTCGAGATTCTGTTTCAGAGAGTCTGTTTTTTTCCACTGAAATTGTTTAAGATATATTATTATCATTTATCTAGTAAAAATTATTATTAAATAGTTAAATAATCACTAAGTACTACAGATAGCTCAATAGTCTATTGTGATATTAAGCAGAAATGCAAGACTATACCTATATGATCGAACAACTCTCCACCAGAGCAATATTCTATTACCATAAAATAATGAGTTTCTGTTTCAATGACCTCATACAGTCTACAGATATGTTGATGAGACAAAGTTTTCAATGCTTCCACTTCTAGTTTCACTCGTGGTAAATCTTCCTGCAATAAATTATTATTATAATGTTACATAAATTACCAAGTATAGTACCAAGTATAATATAACAATACTAGATTGAATTTGTTATGCCCAAACAAAGAAATAAATATACTTTATATCATTATGACATGACATACTCCTATGAAATTTTTGTCCTACTAAATAGATATGATAATCTCTAGCCCAAGAAGATAAAAAAAGTATTTATATCAAATAAGTTATACAGTTTTTTATTACAAAGAAATTTTATTCCAATATTCACTCACGCCCAGAGCTGTCTTTTCCATAATCTTTACAGCAACTTTCTCTCCTGTGGCAATATGAGTAGCGAGTTTAACTTTTGCGAATCCTCCGCATCCGATAGTCTTTTCCAAATCGTATAGACCCTTGAGTGCTCCATATCGGACCATTCTGCGTTCAGTTTGACACCTTAACAAGTAAGCCGTCCCTTTAAAGAGCACGTTTCGAAGCCGGCATCAAACTTTTTAAACTATAACTTCGTAACGTAAACAATTGTTGACAGCCAATCAGAACTGTGAGTTAGCTGCTACAAGTGCAAGACTTCTATGTCAAAATGTATGATGGGCAAGTTTATCATTTCCTAAAGAGATTATACAAAGCGTAATTAAATGTATATCTAATGCTAATATTTACTATAAGTACAATAATTAACTTATTAAAAGTATTTAATTGTCACGTGACAATAAAACTTCTTATTGGACGAACGCCCTTACGATATAAAATGTGCGACCGTTGAATATATGAAATTTTTTGTTCTGACTAAAAGATGGTGTAAATTAATACCGCCAGTAATTCCTGGCGCTAGTAGTTTCCGGAGCGACGTGCAAGGAAACGCGTTTGACGTTTTGGAGTAAAAAAATGTCATTTTCTGCGCTAAAAATGACGCTCGTTAATGGATTGTGTTTACTTTTGTTTGTTAGTAATACTGTTGCTGGAAATAAATATTCTGCCGCCGCCAACAAACCTAAAGATGCGGATATTTCGAATTCATTTCCAGTCTCATTAAGGGAACTCGATAAACCTTATCGCATGGCGAAATTGAATTTGCTTTGGGCTAAAGCTAAACACGTACGTATATAATGTTGTTGTCAATGAAATTGTGCATTATAATCGTTTTTATTCCAGCGTTTAACCGAACCGAAATTGCAATCGTTATTCAGTGATTTGAAGATTCATGACAAGGAGGAGATTGTCTTCAAACATATTAAGGCTGATGGAATGGATCCGGAAGGTCTTCAAGAAGCAGCACTTAGGAAAAAACTTATTGGTATTGTAACTTGAGTATATTGCATATTTGATACACAATTAAATTTTACATCAAGTTACTTTGTAGGCATTATGAGTACTTATGGCTTATTGGAACACTTTGCTGAAACTGATGATCCAGAATTGCTTAAAAGACACAAAGCTCTTAACGATGGTACTAATTACGTGGCCAAAGATTTATTTAAGGATAAGAAATTAAATAAATTATGGGCTAAAGCTGAGTTAGCTGGATTTACACGTATGTAGTTCTTTTGTTGTGATAAGTTATTAATACTGTATGTATCAACAGTAATATTTATTTATTTCTTCTAGCTGATGAACTCGATGCATTGAAAGAAGAGTTCACTCACCATCAAGAAAAGGTAGATGAATATATGAGTCTTTTACAAGATGTTCATAGTGGAGATACTGATACACTTGAAAGTAAGTAATTTCATTTATATATATTACTGTTGTTTACTATAATTTTATATTGTTGCATAATTATTACTGTATAAATTTACAGACAGCATTCATGGAAAGGCTGAAAAATGGAACATGCTGGAGACCGAGGAGGAGCAAAATGATGTTCCTGGAAAAAATATGGATTATTTGTCTAAAGCAAATCTGCTCAGGTAATATTGAGTATTGACACTATTTTAAACTATTGGGAACATGTTTTTATCGTTTTACTTATACAATCATAGGGAGAAACATTTAGAACTCAGAAGTGGATTTGATCGGCTAGACAATCTAGCTGCAAAGGGGCCAAACCATAAAGAGTTTGTAGAACCTAAAGTACAAGGACTATGGAGAATTGCATTGGAAGCTAAATTTTCACCTGATGAACTTGCATCACTAAAAGTAAGCAATATAATACATAAGCCCAGGCTAGTGACAATTAAGTATTGCTGTTGTATTATCATGGAACTAAAAAAATTTTAAAATACATATAGTGTTATTAATTTGGCAATAAATTTCACAAATTCTTTTGATTTGACAGGAGGAACTCTTACATTACGAGTCTAGGTTGCTTAAATTACGTCATCTACATACTGAAGCGGCGCTAGAAGCTGCACGGAAAGGCAAATCTTATGACTTAGACAATTCAACGGCGCAACAACATATTAAAAAACACACAAGGACAGTCGAGAAACTTCACATGGATCTTGAAACAAAGATCATGCAGAAGCATATAGAGTTGTGAAATATTTCCATGAGGCAATAACTCTCAAGCATTCGTAATTGGCAGTTAACTGTTCATCGTATAAAATGTCTAACGCATCAACATGCTTAGTGTTACAATGCAAACGTGGTATTTACGTTTATGTAGATTGTATAATAAGAGAAAAGCCAAAACGATTCCTGTAATATATATACAAATATTATATATCATAAATCCTTTGTATTTTTAAAATTTTAATGAATATATTAATGTTTATAGTACCAATATCCAATGTGGAAATGTTTCAATATATTTCCTATTCCACGATATAATTATAATATCATTTAAATATTGTATGAGTTTATCCAAATTATGGTAATCAATATGTGAAAGATCTTCAATGTATGAACACGTGTTACATCAATATCTCCATAGTGATTACCAAATGCCACGTATGAAATCTTTGCGGTTATAAACACATGCCATGTAAGCAGTTTACAGCTCAGTAAACGCTTGCTTGATTCACAGTACACTAATTTTCAATAAGTTTTCAGGATTCTAATATTTAATTGACAAGACGAACATTAAAGAGTAATGGCGACAGTTATTCAAGAGCGCACCATCCCTTCAATGGATACTCTTATCAAATACGACAATCCTGTGCTGGTTGCAACTCATCCAGAAAAGGTTCTTTCTAGCTTCTGATTTTATACAATAACATTTATTCTTCAACTGAAGTATTATGAATGTTTTGTATCGAAAAATATATTAGGTTGTCAAAGAAACAACACCGCTAAAAGTCGGTGTTGGTGCTTGCAAAATACAAACCACTCCACCTACGGTAGATCTTCGTCGTGAAACTGTGGAAATTCTCAATGGAATTTTACCACCGAAAAAGTGGGACGAGGATGGCCAAGAATGGATACAACAGGTGAGAATAAATTAATTTTTATAAGAATTTAAGCAATGTCCTGCTTAACGAGACCGAAACGTACAATTAGATTTCAAGCACTCCCGCCACTCGATTGGACGTAATTAATCTACAAGAACAACTGGATATGAAACTACAGCAAAGACAAGCAAAGGAAACTGGAATTTGTCCTGTTCGTCGTGAACTTTATACTCAATGCTTTGGTATAAGAATGATAGTGTCATTTTGAAGTAAAAAAAAACCAACATATTGTAATTAACCGTTACTTAGCAGGATAAATGTTACTAGTGTTTCTCGTAATTTTCACAGATGAAATAATACGACAAGTCACTGTAAACTGCGCAGAACGCGGATTACTGCTGTTGAGAGTTAGGGATGAAATTAAAATGACAATGGCCGCTTATCAAACACTTTATCAAAGCAGTATCGCATTTGGCATGCGGAAAGCTTTGCAAGTACGAGTTGCTTTTGAATAATTATATTTAACAGTAAAGTAACTTGTATTATAAAAAAAAAAAAAAACATTTGTTTAAGATAGGCTGAGCAAGGTAAAGAAGACTTGATAGCAACTGCCGAAGAGTTGCGAGTGCAAAAAACAGAACTCGAAAAAACAGTAGCCGAACTGAGACAGAAATTTGAACAAGCCGAACGAAGAGCTGCCGAGTTACGTGAAGCTGAAGAGAAGAAGCATATGGAGGAAATTCAATTTCTTAAAAAAACAAACCAACAATTAAAGGTAATTTCCATACGATTAATTCAATTTAACTTTCTAACTATAAGCAATAATACAATTTCTACTGTAATTAACGCGTTTATAGGCATGATAATTACATCTTTATTTTAGACTCAACTGGAAGGAATAATTGCACCGAAGAAATAAATGCTCTTCAATAAAATTTATTCATTTTGAAATACGAATGTACTGACTGATTTAAATAAAATAAAAAAGTAACGAATTGTACACCGTGTCACTGGTAATCGTTTTTTCATTTACGTATTACAATAAGAAGTATTCGCGTAATTGAAGCGAATCATATAGTCGTTAGGGAAATACAGTGAAAATGTATTTTATTGTATTATTTCACTAAGGCGGAACGATACATAATCGTAATAATGTGTGAAAAGAAAAATAGAAACAAATTCAATGAAAGATCATCTTTCAAGGAGTATATTGCCTTGACATTATTCTTTTTCTTTTCTGTAGTAAAAGGCTTGCTTAATTGTTCAGCACCTCATTCGATGACATTATGGTTATGATTAAACAAATTATTAAGATGTGTGATTATCGCGCGTTAAAGATGATTACATGTAATGTATATATTGATCTATGTGACATTTCGCTTACAGTTATACTTAACACCTAAGTTATAAAACATATAAATATTGCTTATTCAAAGACTATAGTTGCTCGTAAATAAATATATATACTTTCATTCTAAAATATTAAATACTTTTTATTATTCATCGTCTAATGTACCTTTAATTCATTTCTCGTCATCGGATTAGCAAAATGGAAAAAATTCTGCCAAAATACTTGTATAAGAAAAATATCCAATAATTACACGCCTTAATTTTATTTACTAGCAACGCTGATCGTCCTAAGAAAATTAATTAAATAATACATCAGGCACAAATTTATCAAGAACCAAAACCGTATTAGAATTGCAGAGTTCAATTACATATTTGTCCTCTAAACAAAGTTACAAAAGCTAGCTTGATTTTGTATTATCAGAAGAAAGATAAGGTGTTAAGTCTAATTAAAATCTTGCCCCGTTAGAGACACCACTGTCGCCTTTGGTAAGACCGTTACAGATTTCCAAGAGGAAGAAATAGACGCAGCGGCGCAGGCAGGAAAGGAAAATTTCATAAAACTATTATGCAAGTTCTAACATTAATACATTATTTCAAATAAATATTCCCTATCAATAACGTCAATCATTCGTGACACCATTACACATTATTTCAATAATCTTAAAAACCTGTGGCAACCATTCTGTTTCTAATTAATTCGACAGAAAAAAATTACACGTGGTGCCATGCAAAACCGTGGCATTTTGTTGTGAAAGAATCTCTATGAAGGGACATACGCACATTAGACATTTATTTAGCGATCCGGAGGAAATTTTATTTCGCTTAAAAAAATCGCATGCCTTCATTAACAATTTTAATTCTTGCACGATGGCGTTACTTATGGAATATATACTTTGAAATGTAGCTTCCACTGGCCTCATTTCAAAAATATTTTAAGTCAAAGACAATGTGACTTATTATGCATGTGTTTCCTTATATTCATATTTTGTAAATAAGTGCCATTCGAATGCCTCTGAGCATTCATACATTTAACGTTATCAATTCAAAAGTGCAAATAATGTATCTGCACCCTAAATGCAGTACGTACGTTTTCGTACATACATTTTATTTATGTACCTCCTAACGTAAACGATACGTGGCATTTAATTTTTCTTTTTTTTTTAGGAAATTGGCACTTTATGAATATTTACTTAAACAATGTCGCAGTGAAAAGTTCATGTAGAATGTGTGTAATGTTAGAATGTATGTATATGTCCCAATGTATAATTGTCTTCTGTGGAAAGTCAACGGCTTTATAAAAAAAAATACAAAATCAGGGGGTATGGACGTAATGTGAGGGAAGAGATTTCTAAAGAGTTTCTGTATATATGATTTAAGCTATTGGTCCCTTCCACCTAATCCTGCTTTCGCAATTCACTATCGATAATTCACTACTTGCTTCACAATTTAGCATTATAGTTTACTTCTCTTTCAGCACGCATGCGCAGTTGCACGTTGTGTGTCGCTTCAAGTATAAGTATATATGAACAATACGAGTGGTTACATATGAAAATATTGTATATATATCCAATATAAAATAATACTCTTAATTGCAAGGCCTATAAGTTGTGATTATAACTATTATTACCGCAATGGCGCCTCCTTGAAAACACTTAATACTACTGATGCTCCGCGGTACTTTTTCCTGTCTGCAACCCATTGGAGAAGAATTTCTATTGTTATCGTACGACATTCTAGGCGTTTTTACGCATTAAGAATCTTTCTATTAGGCGTCTTTGTAAGATTGCATAACCACAGATTATACAAGTATTGTTATACATGACAGCGAGACAGTTTTTAATTAACTGATACTGAAGGTATCGATACCAGTCGAATGATCAATACTTTATAATTGTAGCACATAGATCACTATTGTATAACATTACTAGTTTATAATACAGGAATTATTCTGCGTGGAATATAGAGAAAAAAGATTATCTTCAAAAAAATATTTCCCAAAAAGTTAAATACAATACTGAAAAATCTAATGTCGTGGGATCTGTACACAAATGTTGAAAAAAAATTCAATGTAGATAGAAGAGTTTGGCTACTTATTATTAAGTTAAAATAAATAAAATACTTTACAGATTGTCTGTTTATGTGTGGTTGATTCTGTGTATATGTGTGATTGGGTATACGTGTTGCACACGTGTCGTTTTATTGCGATCTTAATACTTTGAAGCTATCTAATAGTACTTACTTTACAAGTTTTTCTGACCAATTACGTGATTACACATATTTTGAGTAACGCAACATGACAATAACTTACACGCACCTAATCAAAACATTAAGATATAACCACGCGTTCACACAGCGTGCTTAATTTTTTTTATTTTGGAAGGATCAAATTGTACCTTGCAGAATTTTCTAATTTCAGCAGATTGCAACTGTACAATTAATAATTGACTTCTAGTTAAACAACGCTTCGCATACGACCTCGATTGATATTTTGTGTCTGAATACTGTTATTCTTCATACTTTTAATTAGCATTACTCTGTATCTAAGAAGTGTTAAGGAAAGATAATATATATCATTAGCAGTCTACAGCAAGGATCAGTTTCGGACTAAACCATGATTAATTAATCACAATCACTGTGATGTACTGATTATATGAAAGTAGGAATGTGTACTTCATACATATGTGAGTTGATGACAGAACCAAATGATATCGACTTATAAAAGTTTTCATCAATGAAAAAAAAGTGATACATTTCAAAATTTAAGTATTTTCCAAGTCAAATAAACCGATCACATTCAAGGTCTGAATAATACTCGTAATAAACTTAAAATAAATAGTGACACAGCAGAGTACCTTATGCCTTTATACTTATAGTACTCCTAACCATTCTCAAGTAGTTTCACGTGTACTAATAAATCCATCAGTTAAATATCCGATGGATTAATTGGACACAGACCAATGAACCAAGTCTCCTGAACGACTCATCTATCAAGAGGGACGCAATTGCACCAGTGGTGTCGCGTCGTCTTGTTAACAAAAAAAATAAAGAATGTTAACAGACAGCGAATAATCAGCACGTTTCGAAAAAAGAAGACACTCCTTCCCGTGCATGCATAATATACTCCTAAATGAATTTTGCACCAATAGGTTCAATGCCGTCAGAAAAAAAGTTGACGACTTTAATGGCGACTCTTCTTCGAGCGTTTTGTTTTCCTCTTCTTGGAAGCGGTGGTGCCTACCGTGGTTGTACTAGCGGGAGTGGCAGTGGTTGACTCTTTTGGCGTATCCGTAGGAATTATTAATTCAGCTTTTTCGTCCAATGGCGGACTCACTACAGACGATTGACCTGTGCCCTCTTCGCTCTCACTTCCAACATCGTGTGCACCGTCATCCACATTCTCCTCCAATTCTTCCTCAGCATTACTTAGCTCCAGAGAAATGATCTTCTCGCGCAGAGTTTCAACCTGATCGTACATACATGTTTATATTAGAAATGGTGAATACATGACGCCAACGATTTGTTCATGACAATATTAAAAATACTTTGTGACAATTGTAAATTATTAGAGTACGAAAGTTCACGCCAGTCTCTTTCCTGCTGCTTATAAAGAATTTTATAGTTATTATGCATAAAAAATTCTGGACTATTAAGACAAAGATGAGTCTGTACTAAACCGTACGAGATTAAAGATTCAGAAAATATGTTACATAAAATCGTATAAGATCATATCAGATTCACACAGAATATCATAATGACAGTAACACTGGACGGACAGGAACTTCGGAACCCTAATATCGATACAAATAACAAATACACGTATAATCATACCAGAACACATTAGAAACCCATAGAAAGATAGAAAAGCATACCGATAGTAGAAGAAGGTATTGTCAATGATCAGTGGACATGAAATGATTGACTCAAGGCAGTGTAGATAACATTCCAGGCGTGAGAATTGGAATCTTGGAAAAAACATTCAACAATCAATCAATCATAACCGATTAAAATAGTAACCAACATATAGTTAGTATTATTATCTACTTCACGCCATGCATATATAACCAAATAAAATACAGTAACATGCAGTACACGCACGTGCAAACTACAACTCGAATGATCCTTAATTCGCGTGTCTTGCGACATAATAAATTCAAACGAAAATATCTTATAAAAATATAAACTAATTTTACAAAGAAAAAAACTAATTTTACATTTTTCTAACAACCAATAATTGGACGTGTTCGCAGAGTTGCATAGGACAAAAGAAAGTGGTAATTTAACAATCGGGGATATAACGTAATCCAAGTCTATCACACGCAGAATTTCATAATCTTTTTATGCCAGTGTACATACGTATTTCTCTATGTCCCTGTGTGTACTGTATGTGTTTGTATATATATCTATATATATACAAGACGATCTGGTTTAAATAAATGGTGGTGGTGTAGTGCTCTAATTGAATATTGGCAGTGATATTGATGGTGATAGTGGTGCTGGTACTGATAGTGGGAGTGATAGTACCTCGCGCTCGATCAGCTTCTCCACGTATTCGACAGTTCGCACGCGACGTTCGCCGGTGACCTCGTCGACGTACTCTTCGGTGCGCCTAGTCACCTTCTCGTCCACTACTTTCTCAGATTCGCGTACAGCTTTTGGGGGACCCAACTTGCTGCGCACAGCAAGCTTAGGGAAATCAGCGCTAGATGGTCGTAACGTAGCAAACTATCCACAGATGGACATAGAAACGAGATTGGCTTTAAGTATTTTTTCTTGGTCTAATTCTAATATGATTAGCAGGCCTCTTTCGCTTATTACGAGCAAAACAAGCAATTAGTAACAAACCAAATCGTGTTAAAAGGTTCGACCCTGACATATCGAGATCTATTATGGTTAATCGATTATTAATATACGTTCAATGATAAAAATTTTTTAAGGCACGTATTTGTTCTTTAATCGGAAGCGAGGATACTCACATCCGACTGTTTCTCGTCCTCTTGCGGTGATGGCGCCACTGGCGTTGCTTCTTGGGGCACATCAGGCTTTGGCGATGTATCCATCATTTCACTCATTTTCTTTATCACTATTTGAGCTTGTAGCGCATCCTATTGGAAAAGGATAATAATCATTATTTTCTATTGTAATGAGTATCGGTGAAAATACTTGACAAAATAAAGTATTTTCTCCGTGCATTTGTCTTTATACATAAACATAGTCAAGTAACTATGAGTGCTTTGTTTCTTACTTACTTGTTCTAGTGATTTGAGACGCGCTTGTCGCCAGGCTGCGCGCTTTTCTGCTCTGAGCGCACGTTGCTCTGCAGGGGTCAGGTGGCTCTCTTCATCCTCGTCGGAAATTAAACCCTATTTAAAATAATGATAATTAATTACAATTTTCTTTACAGTTTATAAACGATACAATAGCTCACCGTTTAGTTAAAGCAAAATAATTATTTTTTATATCATACAACAGCATACCTCCTGTATCATCCTTTCCTTTAATCGTCGCTCGGCCTTCGCGGTCCTCACGACGTTTGGGGCATTATGCAGAAGTGGATGGGAACTTCGCGAACTCAGTCGGCTACTGTAAGTCAACGAGCACGCATACTGACGAATCGCATCTCTTAGACTTAATATTTATTTATAAAAAGTACAAAAGCATGTAAACAATACAGAGGCCAAGGAATACGGGTGTACAAACTGTTGATAATACAAATACTGTGTAAGATATAAAATAATCTACACTGAGTGCCTAAGAAAAATAAAAAAAAAAGTAAATCTACTAACGGTGTGGAAAATGGACGGCATTCAATTATTTGACGAAAGGTCACATATATCAAAAGTTAAGAAAAAAAATTTTGCTCGTCACTCTGCCGTCATTGTCTTGTAATAATTATCGGTCTGATGTTGTTTCTCTTTTTAGGATAAATACACAAAAAGAAAACTGCCGTCGATTTTCTCATACCAATTTTTTATAATTCTAAAGCATACTGCTTCATTTCACGCTTGATGCATCATATTGATTTCTAGTACATTTGTCATTGTGATCTGCTTAGCGTGAAATGCGAGTGTGCACGAAACGATTACGCATTTAAGCATAAGCGAAAGCGTGGACGACAATACTACAGTAGTTTTAGGCTTTCAAGAAGAGTTACGACTTCGTTAGGTTAAAACGATCATTGATATGTGAAATGTAATAAGAAGTCGCGAGACGGTTAAAGTGAAAAATTATATACAATAAAAAAAATAGCCAAGAATTTCAATTCCATGGTATTCATGATATTTAAGATGCCTCACTGTAATGATAAAAATAAAGAACTGCTATAAGCTGTTTTATTTGAGAAAGCGTGGTAATGGATAAGTACGAATCCCATCGCAAAATTGTCGATACTCTACAATTAACAATTTTACTACAATTGAAATTGTTATTTGCTCTAGCACCTTGTTAACTCATGAATCGCCACAATACGACGAAAGCTACTAGGCAATATGAACAATGTTTAGGCCACGAAAAAAAAAAAAAAAAACCAATGACGCCATTATACACTACTCTACCCTAAGGTTTTGATAGTCAGTAGATATATTACAGAATACATAGATACATATGTACAGAGCGGGCAGGGAAAGCCAACCTGAGAGGGAAAAAATATCTTAGATTCAATTGTTCTGTGGGAAAAACAAAGAAAAACAGGCATGCTCGTAGACCTTCTTGATTGAAAGGATTATCAATACTGCTTTTATAGTTACTTGCTAGATAACTGGTTATTAAAAAAAAATAAATATGAAAAGTGCAGGGACGAATCGATCATTTAAATTGGAAAAATTGTCATAGTAGTAACTGCGACATCTTTTTCCTTAATTGAACCTTACTCGATGAAGTAATGAGAAAATGTGTTATGGTAAAAAAAAAAAAACTAAATTACGCCAAACGAATACTTGAAGGACAACGTTCTCTAATTTTCTTTGATTTACATATATGTCTGCACAGTTAACATTTCATCGTACCTTTTACGTGTGTCAAGTATTCGTTTGTATTTCACTTGTACGCGAAAAGTATAAAAAATAAGTAAAACCAGAGCAAGAGAGACGAGATAGAAAGTGCCAAAGGATAGGTGTGATCGGCTTGATGTGCAAGTGTGTAGATGGCAGCACAGTCTAGCTTACTTAGGCCTCCTGTTGTCGTGATCCTCCAACGTGTCCTCGGATTCTTCAAGACCTTCATTTTCATCGAGCTGTGCCCAAGACTTCAGCTCGTCCCTGGTCAACGTCGCTATTTTCTTTTCTGCAACGGCAACAATAAGAACATTTCTAGCATGACAATAATCTGAACTTCGAATTTGCAATTTTTGTTGAGACAAAATAATATTAATTAATCGTGGTTCGTTCCACGCGCAAAATTCACTATTGAGTAATTACAACTTTTCATACCTTCTTCCTGTTTCATCTTTTCCACTTCGTCCTGACTTAGAAAACTGAACACTTTTTCTGGAATGATATTAAAAAAAGTCAATGTTTTATTGCCACTGAAGTAACCATACTACGTGATACCTATGTGTAATTTGTATATCTTACCCGGTTTAGGAGAAGGTTTTAAATGTTCTTCCATGGCACTTTCAAATAATCGTTTCCTATCGCTCACAGACATCTTAACCGGAGCAGGAGTGGGAGATGGTGTTGACGATGGCTGTGTAGGCATTGTAAAAAAATCAGTGTGTTCCAATACATAAAATATACATCTAATAGAACGAACGTCAATCAATACCCGATAATAATTATACCCAATAACGCGAAGAATATTGCCAAACACAAAGTACGTAAATGTAATATACGAATCTTTTAAACTATTAGATCTTAATATAAAAGGTTAAAACGCGAAGACAAACAATTTTTATAAAAAGTTACCTCAACTGTCTGAATTAATTGTGAATTAGAACGATAAGAAAAATATTTGATTATACAACGGAATTTAATTTTAAAAAACTTGACAGTCTTATATAGACTCGAAGAAAGTCTATTGAAAAAGAGACCGTCGCGTGTGAATTACCATTTGATGAAAAACCGACCACCATAAAACACCTTGTCCACCATGCATAATCGTTAGTATTAATAATTCTAGTTTGTCAGTATCCTTGCACGAAAATACAAAACGGCCAAATGCCATTGTTGAATTATAACATTGTAAATGCACGATGCTTGATAAATTCTCATTAATCATACTTGACGTTATTAACCCAGCAAACACATCAGGTCTTAAGTCCAATATTAAATATTAATACATAGTCCAAATGATAAAGATTAAGTAAAACAATAGTTGTGTACGTCAAACCAAAATCCTATATAATTGCACTATCGTTAAAAATCCTGTTTGCTGAGACCTTTAAGAATAACTCTTACTTAATAACATTCGTAGAGGAAACTAAGTATGTTTAGTATCAGTAGTAACGCCTCGACATTATTTACACATGCCATTTAGCGTGAAACCCACCTCAACCCGAGCATTTCCATCTACAGAGCGTGCAATCTGCCTTTTGCTTAACGAAGCCTTGGTACCAAGTTCACCGGTGTAGTCAGGACTAGTAAGAGGCGTAGGAGGAAGTCGGAAACGAGAGCTTGAATGTATTCCAGGATCATGATACGAGTGTCTTTTGTCGAGATTAGTAGAATTATGTCCTTCCAATTGTGTAAAATTTGTACTGATTTCAGTGTATAAGGATTCAGGACGTTCCTTTGGTACGAAGTGGGATACATCGATCGATGTTGTCTTTGGTGAGCTCAACTTTGTAGTACTTGGAAGTGTAGCGAATGTAATGCTGCGTTTTGGTGTGCTGATTACTTTTTTCTTTGGAGAAGGAAGAGTCTTAATGGCGGTGGGTTCGGATAGATTGGTCGTCGTGGCGGAAACGTGGGAACGAGTCGTGGACGGAGGGAATGGCGAAATTGGATCATCGTCCACTGACGTTCCACCACCAGCATC
Source organism: Syrista parreyssii (assembly GCA_030142615.1). Lineage (NCBI taxonomy): Eukaryota > Metazoa > Arthropoda > Insecta > Hymenoptera > Cephidae > Syrista > Syrista parreyssii. Next base: position 832,282 of record JARQTG010000316.1, read on the forward strand.
CTCTCTGCCTAATGGCTGAGTGAATCAAATTGAAAAAAATCAGATGTTAGTCTAAACGAAACCATGAGATTAATTATAATGCATCATGTTAAAACAAAACCAATGTTACACCCATCATCACTGTGTTATGTATCATGAAATTATTCTGTTCATTCTGCATGACAACTACACGACTTTAGCTTGCGTTTTTGAGTAATTCGATTCTTGTATCAAGTCAGTTATCCTTTCTTGTTATGATCTTCGCCTTTTTGCAGTTTCATACACGTTTCGTCTTATCACTTAAGCCTTAGTAGCCTGACGTAATGTCCTTTCAAAATATTTCGCATTACTGGAGGCATGCTAGGCTTTTTCAAAGTATCTCTGACAGTTGTCGCTTAATGTAAATTAATTGTATTGGAGAAACAAAAATTAACAAATACTTTGTACTATGATAATAGTTGTACGCATGTTGAATACAATAAATAATAACGCTCAGTCATCCGAAGACGATTTCGTATTACCAACGGTCAATAAGTTTAAAAAAATGCTTCGAACATTTGTCATCGTCTTCCCTCGTTTCATCCTTCTAAAACACAGGTAACAATATTTTAAACCAGATTTATTTCCAACGCTATATCATCGATACAAAACCTAGTTGAAGAAATAGAGATGAATCAGGATCGAATTTTAATAACGCTTTAGGGATATTCACTTTAGTTTCAAATTTTTTCCGTCGTCACAAATCTCAGCCACGTGGCGCCCCAATCGCATATAACGCGCATTATTGTAAACAAGCGTTCGTAGGACTCTGCGCCGTTGTCAATGCGCATCCGCCGCACATACGTATACATCCTTATGCTATTAAATACATTATAGTCTGTTTCTCCAAAGTTACTTTGCATTTGTACCCTATGTATTTTCTTTTCCTTTCCTTCTCTTCACTCTATTACAAACACACATGCGGATACTCTCAAGTAAAGCGATAGTCTCCCGGAAATAATACATGTAAAGTTTCGAATCACAATTTCACAATGATCAAACATTACGAAGAGATTCGCGAAAATAATTAACATTACCTAAGCGCTCGCTTTTCTTTCTCCTTAAGAAACAAATCGGCTATTCGTACGCAGTGACGTCTACGATAAATATTTTCATTCGTCGACACGGAGCACAATCGCTTCGTCAAGAGACACCCTGTGTATCCTATAGGAAAATATTAAAAAACACTTGGCGCGCGCTTTGTAATCAATGTCGTGTTAATCAAATGGAACTTCAACATCAACATCGTTTTATTTAATAATAAATATCATCATATATCTTATCTTCGTATCAAGTAATAATATATAAACATCTGGTCCATTAGAGTCGTGTCAACATACATAACATTTATAGAAAATTTATAGATACAAGTACATTCATTTTATACTTTATTTATAATGATATGAGTTTATGCATATAACAGTGGACGCGATTGGAGCAGCTCGCATTTTACAAATGGGACTGAATGCTCAACGCGCGATGATCACTCTTTTTTGTTATCGTTAAAAACAAAAAATATCTGCCAATCGTCAAACAGAAATCAGCCCGAGTGTTTTTCCTCAAATTACATTAATGTCAGCTGATCGACATTTTAGTTCGACATACATCCTTCCGTAATACTTCACTTAGACACGTTCCGATCATCCAATCAACCTTCGAATGAACCAACACTCGTTATTTCGTAAGCGAGAGACGTTTCTTCCCAAGTAAACACAAAAAAATGACCAGTCGTAATAAACATGATGCCCATCATTTCAACACAGCCATATACCTGTCAATTCTCTAATTGTCAAAAAGTTCTCGACTGTCAACCGATAACGCGTCAATAAGTATCCAACATTCAAACCATTCAAAAAGTTTTCCCGCGCGCGCCTCACCCAGACATTCTATACGTATATGTATGTTACGTTAATAAATCACTAAATGAATTTGATTTTCGCTAGAACCGCTTCGCGGTGACAATCGATAGTGACAGTTTCATGAAAAATACGAAATAACCGACAGCGACGCTTTAATCAAGAATCGAACGACACTCGTTAACCGGTAGATCGGCGTCCCGCGAGATTCGCGTCCATTTCTTTTCTTTTCCCTCGTATCACCGAGACTCAATAGACAACGTAAACATCGCTCGACAAGATTCACAGTCAAAATAGACATTTCATAGACATTATCTCTATCATCCACATGTATAATAACAATTCATAAAAATGTTTGCTATATGTATTATGTATAACTATAAGCCGGACGTTGACCGTCGTTGTCAGTATCCGGCGTTAACTCCTACGCGTTCATGCATCCGTTACAAAGGCTTTGCGAAACCACACGTGACAATCATTTTCGAAGGTTACAAACGAAATACATTATTTCTCGCACGACTCATACGTCAATTCGCCTGTGACAGCGCTTCGACTAACTGCCCTGTCATTTTGACAATTTCCGCACAACAGACTCCGTTACAGCGTTTCTGTCAAACAGTCAGAATGTTGAACTTTCTGTCTCTACCTATCACAGAAATGTTATCATCATTTGTCAAACCGATTAGCAGCTAAATGTTACGTATGCATATGAAACGTGGACGCCTGTGTCTCCCTCACGCGTACATCTGTACAAGGATGATGATGTTTTGCGATTGGCTAGGAAGATGTCATTAGTCGACGACGCTTCGTTACGAATTATCATTATTATTGTTATCGTTATCGTTAATATTAGCATTAAGTAATGTCGCGAGCATTCGCAAAAATATCGCGTGGACCGCAGCGCAAGGAATCATCTTCATCATCATTATTATTATTGTCATCGTCGTCGCTTGATGTACGTCAGTGATCAAAATTTTCGCCCGCTTTAACCCGTCATTGATAATCAACACAGACTCGCTTTGTAACATAATGGCAGTATATCTGTATAACCGATGGCGCAATGACAATTAGTGCGTTTATTAACGACGACGCGTGACACAATAAACGTAGGATTCGACGTAGTTACGTTTCTTTTATTTTTTCTTTGGTTGCCTCTTCCATCTACATCTCCTTTACCTTTCCACCTTTAACTCCTTCCCTCTTTTTCAACATAGTGAAATTCTCGCTTTTACGTCTTCTATCGACTTTCTTCTATGTCTCTTTCTAATTTGCTTACTTCACTCGTGCGTCGAAACACAGGGACACGCATTCGCGCAGCACGCATCCTCATACAGAGATTCACAGTCTCAGACAGAATAATACCGATGCAATAATAGATCAGCCGCGCACGCAGTTGTGCACGTTTACTTGGGCTTTACGTCATCGGGGGCCGACGTGTGCTTCGCGACGGAAGTTGACGCAGGGATAATGAGGGGAGGATCGGTGTCTCGCTCCTGTTAGAGGGTGGTCAAGGTGGCGCTATCACCTTCCATCGTCTGTAAACACGTCAAACACCGTCGTCTCTTTTCGGGCTCTCACGTGAGCGTACATGCCTCGCTACAAACACTGACAATTATATGTATGTATGTATATATATATATATATATATATATAGTAGTACGTTTCATGCGCCATTTAAAAGAAATTAGTAGTAGACGGATAATGACCATTTATGTGAATGTATATAGATTTATACAGTAATCTATGTATATGTATAGTATGTATGCAGTATGCAAGCTGCTCCACGAGATACAAATACATTTAACAAAATTCGGCATTCTCATTTGCTCTCGGAAGTGCAACGTTTCAATCAAACGGACAGTCCAGTGACGATATAATTGTATCGGACATTCTCTCTTTTTTTTTTTAATATAGACAAATTCCCGCGGTATTTTCAACAAAATTTAGAAATTATCTTTCGTTCTTGTTTCTTCTATCGGTGAACATGAGAATTGCGCATTTTACATGAATGCAACTCAGCGGACCAATCATGTCCCGCGTAGGCCCGCCTGCGCGACGGTAATAGAATGATGTTTGAAATTGTAACGAAAATTGCGATAATCTTCGACACTACTGTCAATGAGGTTAGCAGGGTATTTTAAATTGCAAATCTCACATGCCGTTATGACTGTAATAAATAGCGCGTCTTCGTCCAGTTGTGCACGTTGCAGAATTCCGATTGTATTCGGTTGTTGTTGTTCTTGTTAATATCGTTACTATTATTGTTCATTGAGTAACGGTAAGCTAATAAATTATAGATATACTTTACGACACATATGCATATTTCTATGTGATTCCTTCAGTCTTATGAAAAGACTGAAAAGACATCAATGACTTTCTTTCATGAGCAGTCATACGGGGTGGGGTCATACAATATTGCATTATTTTGCGCCATTTAGAATTTCTGAGGAAAACACAAGAAGAAGAAACTAATGGGCGTAGAGTGCTGGGAAATATATGTAATGATCATGAGAATTGCACAGATAAAGATTTTCAAAGATATTACAAGTAAGTCATGTATCCTTGGAATAAAGAGACTTTATTTTTTGGTAGGTTTCTCCCTACTTATTGTGCTAGTTTAAGTATGTTTTAACCAGCCATCGGTGTCATTCGAATCGAACATCTCGCAAGCCCAATACTCATTTCCTTTACTCGTGTCCGATCAGACATACTAATAGCGATTGAGCTTATCAAGATTTTGCGGCATAATTTCTTTTTCGATTGCCAATTTGAAACTCCTACGGTAAAAACGCGTAGCAATGTAGGAAAGAAGGATACTTTCGAAAATGCGATCGACCTCATGCGACACTTACATTTTCGTTATTTGTAAACGTTGCGTGCAAATATCATAAAAATAATCATATTCGCGTTCAGTGCAATACGGCCGCAGAATATTAATATAAAGGTACTGATAAAGGACTCGAATAGCGAATTACAAAAAAAACGAAAGCTAGTTTTGTCGTGTGCGCAAGAATAAAGAATATAAATTTATAAAATTATTGAAGACTCATTAATATAGAATGAATAAGTCATGCAGAGAAACGGGCATGCATCGTAGATCATGCATGCCACAGCCATATTATTGATGGATGCGTAAAACGTGAGTAATCTAAACAGACAGCTACTTACAGTTGGATTTTGTTGTGCCAGCGTGTGTTTGCTCATGACAATTGTGGTTGTTTTCAGGTCCTTCGTTCCACCAGGTGATTTTGGCGCAACCAACATGTCAACAGGGCTGTTAGACTTGTTTACGAGCGACTCTGCAGCCCTCACGACATCCAGCACCTATACAATTCAGAAATCCAGATCAGACAAGCGTTGCATAATCATATTTTTTAATAACGGAAACTATTTATAACGAACGTACATGCAGTTGTTTAATAGACTCGAAATATAAATATATAGTACAATCTAAAGCTAATTGTTATTGCTGATATAAAAAAAATAACCTTTTCCGGTGTAGACTTTTCTCTGTGTTCAACAAGAGCGCGTTCTCTCTCCTCCTGTTCCCACGCGACAAGTTCAGCCTTCATCTCTTGTTCCTGCCGCAAGGTGGCAGCATCTTCGTCGTCCCGATCAAGACTGGATATACTCTGGGAGAGGCTCTTGATACCGTCGGTTGTTGAATCCCTGTATTCTCGCGACGTTCTCGACTCCTTGGAATCCCTGCCACCTGACATTGTCAACACGTGTTCCACCTCGTTCCTATCATAGCCTTTGCAAACGACTAGAGTGATCGTGTTCCCGGAGCAACGTAGAATATTCACCGCCTCCTGGTGCGTAGCACCCAGCAACGAGGTACCATTCACTTCCAGCAACCGCATGCCAACCTGCAACGATACTCGGTAGTTTAGATACATTTACTGCCACCAATTTTTAGAAGAGTCACTTTTACGAGATATACCTTCAATCTGCCATCCCGCTTGGCGGCGCCACCTGAATTTATCTTCGAAATGAAGACTCCTTCATCCGTTTGATCCAATGGATTTCCACGTTGGCCTCTCAAACCACCTTTTATGTGCATACCAAGCTTCTCGCCCGGTTCCTTCACTATAACCAACTCCTGCAAAGCAAACGTTTCATTACAATTCAAGTATTCTCAATGCTATTATCTTTTGGTTTATCTTATTCCTTATTTTTCTCTGACCACCGAACTGTCAATGAAAAATATATTTTATTAAACTGTCATACACTGATCTCAGTTTCTCATTTAATATGAATGAAAATATTTTTAGCGTAATAATCAACGACTTCCACGAGGTAGTAGCGTTAAGCACAGGTATAAGCACTTCGTTAAGGAAGAATGCGAGTTCCTAATGTGAAAACAAGTCGAGTCTACAAATAAGCGAGAGTGTCTAGTATAGTGCGGCAGCATTCGATTGTAGTATCCGCGTGGTAAAAGAGTGAGAGCAAAAATTAAATAATGACAAATGAATATGACAGGTCAGAACACTTGAGTACTTACTGTCACAGGGATGTACTCTATTTCGACCAGCTTGCGGAATAAGTTATATGAAATTGCATTAGGTGAGATGAACCACGACAGATAAGAACCGTAGCATTAGACAAATTGCAGATAAAATTTACATAATTCTATAAAAAGCAAATGCACAAAATACTAAATATTAAACGTAGGAATATCATTCTAAAACTTCTTTCAGGTTTGATCAAGCCGAACGAAATGATCAACTAAATCATCGTTGAACGTTAGGCAAGAGATTGAAGAATCGTATTAAGTACTAATACTTATTACTCTCATAAGGAAACCAAAAATCGAAAGCATTAGCCAATCCAAGCGATGCTTTAGTTGTGTGCTTGATGTCATGCAGATGAATACAAATTCCAAAACAATGTAGAGAAAGGCTTGACCTGTAAGAATGCCATAAAGAGTAAAGTAAAGCCACAGGAAGTTGACTTGACGTTCTCAATATCCGGCGGATACGTCACAAATAATTATAATTACAAATTCAGCAAACAAACAGATAAACTATACGATCATAACGCGATACAAAAGCATGGAATTATAATTTATTGTATATTACTGTATGTCATATAGTATACAATACTGTGTGCACGAACTGTCTAGTGAATGGCTCTAATGGTAAGTGTCATCGTTTACCTGGTAGCTGTCTGGCAGTGGATCATGTTGGACGGTTAGCATTATGGAATCACCCGGTCGTAATAACTCCATTACGGCTTCCTGGTGCGTTGCCTTTGTCACATCAGTCCCATTAACTTTCAGTATCCTGTCACCCATCCGCAATTTTCCAGATTTCGCTGCAATACCCCCAGGTACAACCTAGCGAGTAAAAGAAAATGTTGCTTTCAAATCCGATCTCTATAGAAAGATAAGTACAATGGATTTACATATAAAAATCTTACATCGCTAACTTGTTACTTACGTGAGATATGAAAATTCCTGGTTCCTTGGCACCGAAAGGCGTGCACGAGTGATCAGTGCCGCCGATTATGCTGAATCCCAAGGAGCCTTCCTTCACGAGCACCACGTCCTAAACATTTTCTAGTTAGTAACACAAATTCTACCTGACCGAACAGTCGAAAAACAAAATCATATCGTGTCTCTCGCGTTGTTGTAGGGAAGATAGGAAATTGTTGAATTTCAATTGAAGCAGACCGGGTGATGTCAATGAAACATGACGTTTTGCATTTGTACATCGTTCGACTTGGAAAAACAATCCCAAAAACAGTTAAGGCCAATTTTCTTGGAGGGTAGGAGTTGGGCAGGTTGGAACGCCGAGAGTCCATAGAAAAAGTAGCAGAGTCGAAGGCTGATTAAAACATGGGAGAACATGGTTTTATATAATTTAGCTTAGTTCGATGATGTAGAAGGATCTGTTCGTATGACTTTGTCCAATTTGCATTCACTTTGCTCATCTTAAAAGAAAATAATGTCAAGGGAATGATAAGTACCAAACGAACAATTCCTTTTAACTTGTTAGAGAAATGCCAGGAATCAAGCAATGTTTTATACTTAAGGTACGAACAGACACTGTTTTCTTGTTAGGCGAAACGTTCTTCTCAAATGCTCTTGCGATTTAAAGTTGCGGCATGCCATGACGTAAGGAATGCTTTGAGACTTGATATTACTCTAGAGTCTATTCGCACCTTTAGAAGTTATGTGAAATAACGTATAGAAATTAGCTAGGAAGGATACTACCTTTCATTGGCATTGCAGGATGCTGTGAGGACTTGTGCATTAATCAATAATTCATTAATAAGGCCTGGTTGTGAATACAAATGCAAGAATAGTCACAAGCAACTACACAGATGCTTCGAGAGAAGTTACTTTGTTCTTGTGATACGTGACAAGAGTCCCTTTAGCATAAAAAGTCCCAATAACTTAAGACATTAAATTCGTATGTATGCAATGGGACACAGAATAACTTGTGTACAAAATGCTACACGAATTTGTGACAATTCTTGAACTGCACGAGTGATGTTAGATGTTTGACACATGTAACTATCTTAATACTTACCTATTTCCATGCCAGAGGATATAATGTCTCAATGTCAGTTGCCAATCAAGCGTTAATGTCAATCAATCAATCAGTAGAAAATTAATTTCAATCGGTAGACTGGTTATTCTAACTGTATATAAAACGTTAAACAGTGAACACCGTTATGTATGCAAAATAGTAAGAAAAAAACTTAATATACGACAAACGACATTACTAAACATGCAGAAGCCACATAATACCTTAACACAATATTCTTGTGTCACATTCTAACACAGTAGGTTATATGTCTCATATTATTTACGGTCAAAGCTTCAAAATTCTGCCATGTAACAGACAATTAAAATCACTTTGAATATGTGAAATCGTAAATGATCAAACGAGTCTTACTGAAAAATTGTGTCTACAGCATAATAAATATGGTTGCGAAGAATCCACAGTGTTAGATATATTTTCATGTACGTCAAATGCTATTATGCTAGAGTCATCGAGAAATATTTATCAATGACGTTTCAATGATCGTAACCTTCAACAGTAATGAACGATTATTACATATAGACGTAATAAAATTTAATTTCGTCATCAGTCACTTTGACAGTTCCTCGAGCCATTATATTTTCTGAATCCAATGGATCTTGCATTAATTTCAATTTTATCTTTTTCCTTCAACACAATTTATTAATTGTATTTAAGAACCAGTGTGATTATCATCCTCACATGGAAATAGGTTAACGCGAGTCCGACACATTGGATATGGTTAAGAGTCCCAAATGTATCGCCTGTAATTATATACTTTTTTTTAGTACATGCAGCGAGCTGAAAGAAGGAAAATTCGTCGATCCCATTGGTGACACATACTACCGGAACTGCACAATAAAATTCATTAATTCCATTCAGGGCCATTAGTAATTTTAGTAACTGTCAAATATTGTTCAATGAAAGTTGGTGTTAAATATTCTGAAAGAACGTGTACAACAATAGTCCAAGTGATAAAAAAACATCCCTATTAAGTAGGTCATTGTGGAAATAAAGATATTTCAAAATTATCGAAACAATCACAAATTTGTCTTTGCGTCAATGATCATTTACGCGTGTATTAAAACGTAAATGTGAATACGTATGAATAATACTGTAGCGAGCAATAATGGCCTTGCTTGTAGTGTAATGGAATTGATTTACAATAGTAATGTAGAGGACCATTTTTGCTTCCGGCTCTACTTCACTTGTAAGGACGAGTTTTTATCAAAATGTCCAAGATTAGACTCTAGCAGGTGTAAACCAAATCTAAGGAATGTGTGCTTCTAATGTTTATAAATCATATCAAGTATGACTCATGCATTCAAATAAGTCGTCTCTACGTGATATACGCTCTAGCCTAGCGTCAACTGTAACACAGAAATTAAAAGAGAACTGGTGCTGTCATGATTCATAATCAGAGGACCGTTGCGTTCAAAGGTCAATACACTGTGCTACGTGAAATACCAGAAATGTCATACTAATTAAATTGGAAAGAAACGTTGTCCTTGAAAATAATTAAATCATGCGGAATCTGTTATCTCACAGAAGAAACATTAAACATAAAAGGAATTTAATCGGTGAAAAATACCATTTAAATAAACGTATTGAACGCAATAGTGTCAAATTAAAAATGGTAGTAGTAAAGAATATAAGAGAAATGAAGATGAGAAACGATAAATAAGTAAATATTACAGAAATAGAATCGCGTCGGTAGGTTTCATGCGTCATCAATCTACGAGGCACGTACCTCAATGATGACGGGCTGAAGCATGTGGTTGTCGGTGACGCGTGTCACGACGGTCTCCGTAAGAGTGCTCTTTGTGATGGTCTCGGTGACTTTACCGAGCGTGGTAGGTGCCGGGGGGAAGTTAATGTCCCCCGGGAGATTCTCGGGCTGCTTGATCGTCACCGTGACGATGGGACCCTGGTGGGAGTCTGGCGAGGGCGAGGAGGTCGGAGGTCGTAGGAAGTGAGCGGGAATCATGGCCTGAAATTCCTCGTTGGTGATTGGCTTCGGTACCTGTATGTCATCCTGAGGTGAGTTCGGCCTTGCGTCCGTAGTAGTACCACCAGCTGCAGGACCACTGCCTGTAGTTGTGGTACCAGCTGTAGTAGCGCTACCAGCTGTCGTGCCAGTTGCAGTTGTTGTTGTTGCTGTAGGTGCGGGTATGTGTCCTTCGGTTGACGTCGAGACACCATGGGATACACTAAGTCGTGGAGCGGGTTGCGGTTGTGGTAGATGTGGTTGCGTTTGATTGGCAGTCGTTGTAGGCACTGGTGAAGTGCTTATTGGTGGATTTGTGTTCTCGCTTACGCCATTCATCTTCGGCAGACCATTGACTGGCTCCGTTTTCGTCGGTGGCGGAGTCTTTGAGGTCGGACTCGACGACAGGGCTCTATCAGCGTCTAAAGACCGCCGGTAGCCTGCGAAACCTGGTCTATTTGCCATGTAACTGTTTGCACTGTACAGACCCGTGTACGGACGAGGAGCACCAATTACACGGGGCGATTTCTCCGAGGGCGTCGTCATCGCCATCGTCGCTGGATTCGCTTGCGAAAGTGGTATCTCACGTTCGACGACTAATCGAACAAATCTTTCCAAGCCCGTCAACATGGCGACTGCTTGCTCGTGCTTGGCACCTGTCATTTCAACGCCGTTTATCTAAAATCGAATTTTCTCATACAACGGGCCCACCAGTCAAAGCTATACTGGTTATACAAATATATAAGTAGCGAGCTTCTAAATTTAAATCATATCGACTCACCGATATCACTTTGTCGCCGATTAACAATTTCCCATCCTTTTGCGCGACACCGCCATCCGTTATTCTCGAAATGAATATGGCCTAGAAATATAATAAGGTATCATGCGATTCGTCAAAAAGTAGTATACAGCAAAGTGCTCATTATTATAAAGCTTACATCAGTGTTATCTTTAAATGGCGGAGAACTCTTGCCTCCAGCAATGCTAAATCCAAGACCATTTTGGTCTCGAATTAACGTTGTGTGCACCAAAACGGGAACTAGAGGCTCGCCACTTGCTCGTGCCGCTGGGATAGGATCAGGAATCTTTTTTGTCTAACAAAGAGAAAATAATATAAACATTCTCTGTAAATACATCAGCTCCCAGTATTTCCCTAATCACGTCGTAAACTCACTGTAATAGTTTCATGTGGTCCATGATTCTCTCCGTTCTCCAGTGTATGAGAAAGTGCCGTAGATGAGACGTAAGATGTCGCGCTTGGCGCTCGGCTCGTGCTCAGACTCGAGCACACCGAATCCTTCCTTGTAGAAATCTACGAAATTATAAAAATATAATTAAACGTACCAAGTGAATTGTTCGTGACAAAATCACTAATGTATGTACAGTTTAAAAGCATCTAAGTATCATAATACGTTACCTGTTCTGACGGTGGGACTATCCTCGTGACTTCCCTTACAACGACAAGCACTAGGACGCGTCCACAAGCCTTCAGTACTTCAACAGCGTCATAATGATCGACATTAACGACAGATACGCCATTTACGGATAAAACTTTGTCGCCGACCCTCAAACCAGCCAAATCAGCAGGACCACCTGAACGAGAAGGTTCAAATTGATTAAATCAGAATTAGCACCACAGCATCCTACAGCGCCATCTGCACAACTTTGACGCAAAACAAATAATGTCAATACCAGTGTACAACGCTGAATTTACCTTCTGTAACTCGCGAGATAAAGATGCCTTCGTCGTCGCCTTTGAACGGCGTTGAACCAATTCCACCAGCTATCGACAGACCTAAACCACCTGTCGTTCTCTCTATATGAATCTCATATTGTTCTTCTCGAACTTCTATCGACGGCTCCGCGTCGGATGCTGCGCCTGAAAAAAAAGATCAAATTGTAACATAAGACAAGACAACACAAGGAACATTAAATAGCATTAATAAGCAGCACGTAAAAGGCTCTAACGTCGCCACTCCCTATCCAATTACATAAACCATATAACAATAATTCAGTCACCTTTTTTGCCCTTCTTCCTAATAAATACTCGGAATCTTCGTGGCATCTCTAACTCATTAATCAAAGCAGAACACTTTTTGTTTCACCAACTCATCTCATACGCAACCCGCAATAATATTCGACCCGCACCTTTCAACAACTGCACGCGCTACAAAGTTTAGCTTTAATGCTCAAAACGTAATAAGCTCGTACACTACACAGTTTGTAGAATCAGATTGTTCCCCGTTGATAACACAACGGTTCTAGTACAATGATATCTTATCGGTATCACGTCTCCCACTATTTTTCCATTGGAGCTGCACCCACACGGATTCATATTGAAGGATAGCAGAAATGATCAGATAGTGAAGTTCTATACGTAAAATCAGTCATCGATATCAAACGAATGCAACGGTGCTGTTTGGTGAATATTTCTTTTATAAGCCATTAAAAAATTTAAAGCAAGACAGTTTACAATTAACACTACTAAACAAGATGTTAATGGAGCAATAACAATATTTCTCAATATTTCACAGTATTACGTATATACTTTGTATATTAATACAATTATTGCATGCTTCAATGGAGCGAAATCGTTTCTTTAATTACGTTTGTTAATTATGGTCACAAAATTATTTTGCAAAGCTTCGATCCTCCAACGTACCTTGACTGTGAAGATCCTCGGCTGATTCCGTTGGCGCTTGTAAGGAAGTCGGATACTCGTCGCTCTTCTTCAGGAGAGCCTATGGAGTCAAGAAAGTACAGGTTTGGTTATTGTACGCAGTCAATTGCGGAGTAAGGCTAATCAATCTAACAACTTTACAGTCATGTTATTACCAGTGATTATATACGTCGAGAAAGAAAAGTTGTTATTACTACTGGAATTATAAAATTAATCGTTTTAATAAATACCATATGTCAGGTGTGCGATGCATAATTTATACGTCTAACTCACAAATGTCACACTCAAAACTAATGTAGGTCTAATACAAATACGTAACATTCCACAGGTATAATCAAATTTCAACAATTTAAAGAACGTCTCAGAGTGCGGAGGACCAACAATAAGTATACGATGCAGACACCAATGGAACACAAAAAAAAACACTCGGCGGTATTGAATGACATGAGAATTTCAACTATAAAAAAAATTTTTTTTAATCAAACTAAAATTCGTGCAATGAGAGGCATGTAACACACAAGAGGATGGCTCTGTGGCAAAGGTATGTTTCAATGAATGACTTCTGGAGATGACACGAACGGCTTGACTGGCTCAAAGTAAAAAAGGAAAATGACAACAATATCTATCCGTGGTGTAGGTGAGCATGAGAAATAGCAGTGAGAGAACGCAGCAGTCAAAGACAGACACACCGGCGAAGCATAATTTACACTTATGACGAATTAGCAGTTAACCCATTGGCACCGGAGAACGAATTAACGAGAAGACAAGCGAGTGTAAAATAAAAGGTCAAAAAAGTCAATAGTTCAATAGGTCAGGTTCTCGTGTCGAGGGGGTTAAAGAGGCTGACCTGTGCAATGATGGAAGCAACCTTCTCCTTGTCAATCGACGTATGTATACGCTTGTTTTTCAGATGGTGGGGGGTGTCGCGACGGTGAAGCCTGTTCGGCCTGCCGGCGTCGCCCCCACCCTCGTTATCAGGTTCCTCAGTTACCGAAAACTCGACATGCCTCTGCAAGTCATCGCCTTCGGATTCATCCTCATCCCCAACCCTTGCTTCTGATAACGACTCATCGACCTCGACATCCTGCAACAGGATTCCTACGACCTGACGATTGCCGTTCTAAGTACGTCAACGACAATAACAACAGCCATCCGTCCATATTCATCTTTCAATTTGTTTCTTGTTATGGTTTTCTATTATTCTGTCACTTATTAATTTTTTCATCTCAAAATGCTTTTCAAATGCAGCCATCGTTTCATGCATAGTCATAGACTGCTGTGATTTTACACAAAAAAAGTTTTTTAAATTTTATCTAGAAAAGACACTAGGGATACGGATACCAGAATAATATAATTACTTTGTTGTTATCTGTAACAGTAATTAATTTCGAAAATTTGCCAACAGGAACGATCACGCGGGGATCCTACGTCAGATTGGTTCCTCGATTAGAATACAGAACACAGCGTGCAACGACGATTGTCACTCGAGGAAGCACAAGGGTGAGCAAAATTGTATTTTTTACTTAAAATTTAATCAGTGTATAAATACAGTATTTGCCCACACCTGTGTTATTCCAATATGTCAATCAAGATTTAGAAACGTCTCGTTGGCTTACCGCTGTTGGATGAGAAGAATCTATCGTGTGCTGTGCAGATACAGTATCAGGTTCATTGGCTGCCTGGTCGTTTGTATTTTCCATTGGAACTCCTGACAACGACACTTTTGTCGTGGCTGCAGCATCCTCGTGATTGACTACGTGTTCCTGATGATCCTCAGGGCCTTGCTCGGCATCCCTGGACTTTGTCAAGAGATCGGGTTCGGTTTTATCTAATCCAAAGGTCTGGGAGACATCCTGGTGAAACAAATATTTCTTTGCGTTAAACATTTTGCCACTAGGTAAATTGTACTTTGATCGAGCAAGTGTTAGGTCTTTTAGAAAGATATGTCAGCATACAAACACGATCAGTAGATTATACAAGTTCAATTTAATATTATAACTATTATGATTAATAATGTAATAATTACCTGTTCATCCGTCGAACCTGACCGACTGTCATTCTTTCCTTTGCTAAACAGCTTGTGAGCCTTTGCTTTCAGTTCCTTAGGATGTGGAGTATTCTGTCGTACGAATGGCGTCTGTAACGAAGAAAACATTTGTTGCGTAATGAGGATTCAGATGTAATCATGGGCGGAAGCGGAAGCCACCAATGTAAGAAACATGACATGCTTGATAGAAATAGTAGAAATGATATACATTGGTCACGTGAATAAAAGAGAAATTACTATCCAGCCATGAGAATTGTAAGCGATAAAACAATACGTTACGTGCAATAATACTTATACGTATGTATGTTGCGAGTAGTGTGTAATGAAACGAGCAAAATAAATTAATAGTACCGTTGTGTGTGTGTGTGTGTTCACATCCCGTTCACAATCTGTAAATTTAACTGTCATACACCTTTTTAAGGAAAAATATTAATCGGGAACAATCATCAAATGCGATTACTACGCCTTTCATTATAAACGTCAAGTATAACATACCAAATAACGTACATTATCGTTTAACCGTTAAACGCTTTCTGTGTTAAAATATATCAAGGGAATTGAAAGTCTTCGGCCGTCTTGCTTGTCGCAAGCTGTATACGCAGATAACCAAAGTAATATTGAACGCTGATCCAATCATGCCAAAGATAACCGAATATTTTTAAATGCTAGCGAGCAATATTTACGCCTCCGTGAACCGTGACTTTCTAAACATCACTTTGGTTATTTTCAGTGTATTTCAATTATTTTTCTGATCTTTCTTTTTTCTTTTCTTCTTGTAAACATCGCATTCATATTCATGAAAGAATAATAACTACGGTAGGAGTCAAAATTAAAAATAGATGAATTGTTAAAAAATATATATTTACCAGGATTCCAATATATGTATAGTACTACTCAAATAGGTAACTAAAAAAACTGTACTAGCCAACTACGCTAATCAACGAGAAAAGCATATACAAAAGTCTTCAAGAATTGACCACGTCGACGCGTTCGTCGTTATCATTAAATACAACCTGAAACACCATTAACACTGCCACACCTTCCAGTCTCATGCAAATTAAACTGCCTTCGAATACACAACATCCATGATAAATAAAGAGTTTGGTGTTAAGAAAAATACTGCCTCTACGTATGTACAAGGCGAGAGAGAAAAAAGGTATTGCCACAATTACGCATTCCATCGTACTTTGTACAATTTTGTAAATCCAAAAATAAGTGAAACGTTATCCAAGTTATTTACAGCATAAACACCACCATACACCCATTTAACATCCTATTGAAATACTAATTCAAGTAGAATGGTCTCGTGCGTTGTAAGTGAAGAATATCGGATCATTCGCCGTTAGCGACAATCCTGTGCTTTAGTATAGTACATATCGTGTAGATAATACCTTATGCATGCAATAACAAAACAACAATAAAATACATCAGGTTACATCCGACTGTTCGTCGTCAAGCTGATTCTAGTTAAGTGAACTATAGGAATCGGCTCGACTCATGCAAAAAATAATCCTGATCAGCTGTACAAAACCTGACAAGAAATAAGAAGAGGAAGTTGTTGCTAGGAGCAGCGCGCTCACCTCCTTGTCGGCTTCCGGTGGCTCGTCGGTGAACTTGACGGAATGTATCCTAGAAGCCTCGCGTTCTTGCCAGCCTTCGTCGTCGCTGCTCACCAGCTCTCGCATCTCTGAACCTACTGTGAATAAACTCAGACAGTAATATTCAATATACAAGTTTCTTATAAATATAAAACTTCGTTAAATAATGATAATCTACGTTGGGATCTGTTCCTTCACTTACCAGCATGCTGACCATCTGCGTGGTACTCCAGCTGAGGTAGTAGAAAACATGTCAAAACTTCCTGATCGGTTTCCTCGTCTACGTCTGTCTGGAAGGTTAACATTGGCTGTGCTTGATTCTCGCTCAGCCATACTGCTTTTAAGTTGAGGTTGATCAGCGAGTATGGCAAATACTGTAACCTGATCAATACATTTGTTTGTAGAGTTAGAAACATGCTTTTGAAAGATTTAGTTTGATTTTTTTTTAAATTTTGTTACCTATTGCCTGACACGTCGAGCACGTGCAGAGCTGTGCACTGTCCTACTTCAGTAGGTAAATACTGCAATTTGTTATCTCTTAGTGAGAGGACGCCCAGTTTCTTCAAGTTTCCTATAGGGAATATCGCATTGTTAGCGCTTGTCAAGCAGTTTACAGTACACGGAACTTCCTGCAGAGGGCACTAGTATACACGAAACCAAGACGTTCTTAAATTAACAGACTTAGATAACGTAATATTGAAATTACTATATCACAGTCAATACACTGTTTGTTTCGGAGAATACCGATGCAAAAGATAATGCATTTTCGCCATACCTATTTCCGTTGGCAAGGACTGCAAACTGTTTCTGTCTACATTTAAATTGTTTAAATTAACAAGCTTTCCTATAGAAACCGGAAGCTCCAATAAGAAGTTTTCCGTAAGAATCAATTCTTGCAAGTTCTCGCACCTGCAATTGAAAAATCAAATTAAAGCACAATGCATGGGTCAATAAAAATGTTACTACGACACCACGTTTCAGTAGTTGAAGCAAGATGTAAAAAAAAAAAATAAATACAAATTTCACACCTGCCAATACTCGCATTCAGGATGGACAAGCGATTCTGATCGACCTTCAGGATGGTCAATTTTTTAAGTTCGCCAAGACCGTCTGGCAATTTTTCTATGACGTTCTGCGATAAGTGTAAATCGGTCAATGACTCAAGGCCACCGATCTCGTCGGGCAAATCTTCCAATCGATTCTCAGAGACGTCAAGACACGCCAAAGTTTTCAATTCACCAATTTCGGGCGGCAAGTGCTGCAGCTGATTATGATCGAGCCATAACTCCTGCAGGGCTGGCAACTTTCCTATGTGTATTGGCTAAAAGAAGAAAGACACGTTATTCAGTAAGAAACCTTAGAACAATCATACTTTATTATATTATACAAGTTCGCAAACAATTTCTAACGTAAGGATTACGTCTTGTTCAATTTATTATAAACAATGACAAGATTCGTTGCCTTAAATGCAACCACAGCAACACAGCGTAACTCGTGAACGCAACGATGGGTGTATGTGTACAATTATCGCACATTAAATATAGCGCAACGACAACGCAGCAAATAAATGGCGACTCACCAATTCCTCAATTTCGTTGTCGCCAAGGTCGAGTCGTTCGAGTTTCGAAAGCTGCGACAGCGACTCTGGCAGCGATTTGAGCAAATTTTCTCGCAGCTCCAGCGATTGCAATGCTTCCAAGCTGAAAGAAGAATGCGCGATTAAATCAAGCTTTCCTATTGTACAAGCATAGCAATAAAATTACCCGACTACACTGATCAATTCTCAAACAAAGACTGTCAACAAGTCATGAAGATTGACGTGAAAAAATCTTGTCGTTTCTCATAATCCATACCTTCCAAAATCTGGTGGCAAGTTCGTCAAGGACATGTCATTAAGGCCAAGCACTGTCAAGTTCCTCAGCTGTACAAAACCAGCCGGCAGCCTGTAACGAGTTACAAATACACATTAAACGTCCGAGTTTCAAAACGAAACCTTAAAGTACATACAAGCAAACGAGCCAAATTGCAACCCTGTTATAACGTAACTGGCAGCCCCGTAAAGAAATGCGTTAAAAAAGTTGATAACCGACCATTTAACAATAAACAATATGCTTCACAAAGGATCCCATAAACCAGTAACAAAAATGAAGCCAACCTCGTAAAGCAAGGATACACCGTATATTTACAAGCCACGCAAACCAGTTACCGAATACCAAAAGTTTCTCTCGCGTACCCAAATAATTATGAGAATCGGTCGATATAAATCAATCAATAAGAATCGACTCGATTGAAACGATAATAATGTAATAGCAAATAACGTTACAGGTAAGTCAATATGTTAAACCTGGGTATCGGATTACTGCTGAAGTCGGCCACTTGCAAGGCCCGTAAATTCTTGATATTTTCAGGAATGTCCGGAATGTCTGAAACATACAAAAACGAAGGTCGCACGTTAGTAAATGATAAATGATAAACGTCAATCACGCAATTGTTACACGTCAGTACGTGCAAACGCGGCGCAACGAAGACGAACACCTGCTTCGATATTGTCGTTACGCAACAATCACCACGTAATAGAATTTCGTGAGATGACAGCGCAGCACAATAACAATACCGACGAGGTATTAAAACATTTGCGCCGACGAGTCATTCACGTAAACAATGTGTTTTGTAAACGCAACGTAAACAAACTATGAAACAGTCGATACGCCGACGCGCTCACCACGTGCAACGTTACGTGCTCGCGATTATTGTATAATTCAGCATTCCGATATAACCATTGTACATGCAACTGAGCAATAACCAAAAATAAACACTGCACATCAATCCTATTTCGTATCCACGGACATGTCGAAATCATCATAAACCTCATCCTACATTGTCTGACGTCATTTTCTGAGCTCGCAAACTTCCTGAACGAACATTCGAATCGAATAATAACACGGATAGATACGATAAATATTAACCGTCTTAATGCCATACAGCGCGGTCGGCGCTGTTCGGATTTCGCGTCGAATAATATCACAGCGTTTGGTCGCCATGCTCGATTCACAATGCGCTCGCGCCGCGTGACACTATTCAACTCGGTTTTTTAAATAGCCACTGGCACTAAAACGGTTAATCATCAATTGCGGACGAGACTCGCCGTAAACATAATAAGTGGAAAAAAAGCTACCAGCTACAATTTCAAGATTTAAAAAATTTTTTTATCCTAATCGACAACTCGCGTATCGCTTAACCTTTTAAGTACGGAACGCTGCGAGAGTCTAACTAGCCTCCCGGACGGTATGCTTTCCTGTTACACGTCACTTGAATTTCTCTTTCATGTTCGATCCACATGCGCTCCTTCAAACAGACGAGGCCGTCCATCTTTAAAGGATCAAGATGGGCATTTACGTGGGATAACGAGCTATCCGTAGTTGCACTAAGCCAATCGGAAGTAATCGATAAGGACGTGCCGGTAGTAAACTTGATAAGTTCTCATCTCGTTGCAGCTCGCGCGACTTGTGTCAGTGAGCGTGATTAATATTTATCGTGTCACCGTGTGACGTTTTAATGATCGAGAGGATATCGGATTATAAGCTATAAGATGATCGTACTTATTAAAAATTAATCAACATGGCCAATAAGTCAAAACTACGTGAGTCAAAAACGATTCCGTAATTAACCTAGAAGAGACGAACGTCTCAGCATTAAAGATTTATGAGTCAAGATGTCAACTGGCAGGTGCACAGTTCTCATAACGAACGAGAGTAGCCTCACCGTCTAGCCGACGAAGTCGAATAGACGTAACGTTGGCAACAATTTTGAAAAGAAAAAAAGAAAAGAAGCACGGTACTGCCAAAGTCAATAAAACAACAAAGGCATCTGACCAGCAAATGTTGCCAGGGAGAATCTTGGCATCTGTTAACACGTGCTATAAAGCGTCCCAATCATAGTCAAGCCATAATGTATGTACGTAATAAAGCATATTGAATAGAATAACCAATATGGCGACCGTGTAGCGCATAAGCATATTTAACGAGAATTGAAAAACCTAAAGACCGATTGCGTAACCGTCGCAACGCAAAGTTCATCGATCCAGCATTCCTAAACGATCGTTTCGTCGTCGCATTGTACCCACGAGTATCCGAGTAAAAAGCGTACGATTAAAATAATACATAGTCGGACAGGCACGAAGAGGAAAGTCGATTAAATTAGAACACGCCAAGTTGAATCCGACGGTGAACGTACAGACACAGTTCAGATCCACGCATATATCCTTCTTCGGTGAAGTAACGATTAACGAGCCGTGGAGTCTAAACAATCGTACCACCTGGTGATTACGTTCCCCGGGATATCAGGACTGTATACGGCTTCCGCGACGTCTCTTCAAACGACAGCAGCATAACAGAACGCAGAGACAGACAAGGGAGATCAGATCTTTAAAAAGAGCTATTGTTATGATACACCGAAGACCTCCTAGTGTATTTATGATTCTCGAGATACGAGACGCCGCCGTGACGTCGACGACCTTCGCCCTGAATTTCAGCCTTTCTAAGTTCACCGGAGGTCAGGCTGAACGCTCGCTGCTGTCACTGCCGAAAATAAAACGAGATCTCGTACCTCTCTGAAATAAAAAAGGAAAAAGAACGCACGCCTTCGCAAAATCGACAGCGTCTTTTACTAATTCGTGTCTACATATGCACAGTTACGTACGGTTTCGGATATCGAGTGCTTTCGAGTCAGTAAATTTTCAATAATAAACAATCATACGCTTTTTACTTATATCTTGTTATACAATTTATATGAAATGCATTACTCGCGTATACACGATTCCGCGCGAAACACGTATTCTGAGCGAGTATCACGTTTATAAACTTGAAAAACAAAAAAAGAGGTAACTCTAGTTCTGAAGTTCAACGGTAAGCCAAGATGGCGCTGGTGTGGAAGTAGTTTTTATTTTTTTCTCTCTCGAGTTAAAAATAAACGATAGACCGAGTGCCGTATGTTTGTACACAGCTCTAGAGAAGTGAAGGAGGAGAGTATAGTACGAGCCTTCGTACATAATCACATATGTGGCGTATAGAGTGGACGCGCAGGTATACGCATGACCTAAACCACGGAAGAGACGCGTACGACCACGAACACGGAGAAAGCCGACATACGTAGTAATTACAACAAACCGTGATTCCGCCAGGAAGAGACAAGAATCCTTTACCCCGGGCGCCACCTCTTCCCCTAACCTGAAAAGACCTAACCTCGCCGCGTACAATTCCCCAAATGGTCATTAAACTCGTTCCGAGCCCGTCTGGATTCATTTGCTATGCGAGCGCTATAAGAGTGTTTCTATTTTAATCGTCTGTCCAAAGAAAACAAAAAAAAGTCCAGAAAATCGTTGCAGTACCGTTAACAATGCCGTTTTCAATGTTTTGATATCGCTGTATAAGTGCCTTATTAATTTTCATGACTCGAATAAAAAGGCCGAAGGCTTTGTTTAGATTTCCTACAGTTCGCTCGCACGGTAAGTCTCCGCGTATACAACGGCACTGAGCCAGACCGAAAAATTAGGACCACGAATATACATACGTATGTGTGAATGTCGCGACAACTTATCTAATTCTTCGTTCTCGTTATCACGAAGATATAAAAACAGTCGCTCGAGCCGCACGAGATGTACGTAATCCCAGTGTTTGGAGGTGCGTGGCTACAAATGTATATATGTATGTACAGGCGCTATCGTACGCTAACCGGATAGATCTAGTGGACGGGCAAACGGCCAGAAAGGTATGCAAGCGCACGTTAACGTGGGCGTGTTAATCAAAGGGCGAGTTTCCTGAACGCAAACCTGTTGCAGCGTCCCTGCCTCTGTGACGAGCGACACACGCAGGTAGCGAAGACGGGCAGAGATAGTCACGCGACGAAGTTTCCTTTGCGAATTTACAAAGTCTAACCTAACCTAACCCAAGCCAAGCCTAGAACAGCGTCTGGCCTATTTGTTAGTATCGCCAGTATTTCGCCGTCGGTAGGATCGATTGATCGGCGAAATTAATAGAGCGAAATGAAATTCAGTCGGTACTACGTAAATACGTAACCGCACAGAGAACGTTATTGCTGATCGTACTATTTTACCTGTTACGTCACGGCGTCGCGACGCAACACGGAAGAGCTTGTCACTCTTTTGTCTTTTATTGTTTTTTTATTTCCTTACGTAACGACACGACTGCTGGCGATTATAACGAAAATATTATCATTATCAATTCTTACTACGTTGTTCGTTGCAGACGCGTCAATTTATTGACGCTGACAATTAACTATTCTAGCGCCATGTCGGTCAATGACAGCCAATTCCTAATCGCGAACGATGCTATATGGCTTGGCTTACTAGACCGTGAAACACGATACGTTTCTCGTAGCTGCATTCCATTCTAACGCTTATTTTTTTATCATACGTGTGCAGTCATTCATACATTGCGCGCGCAAGCGGTGAGTGCGTCATTTTATTTGGGGTAGAGACGCGTCAGTTGTCCCGATCCTCGTCCGCCATATTGTAAATCATTTCAGCATCGTTCGATGCATATTTGCGTGCGTGAAAAACGGCTTTAGTATATTTTTCTAAGGAAAGTAACGACCTATAAATATGGACGTAGATTGAACTCGATGGTACGAATAAAAAAAATTGCTGGTTATATTGACGTTGAATTAAAAGTAACCTAGCTGTGACATCGTAGCAGTATCAGTGGTATGGTGTTGTTGCGCAATCGTATTATTAATATTATGAACGATTATGTAAATGGTTCAAATACGAAAGAGAAATTAAAAATGTCAATAGATCCCCGTTTCTGTAGAGTCACAAGGATCGGCAGCCATTTTAATGCTTTATCAGCCATTAAATTTCCTGCGCCAAAGAGAACTACAAGGGACTTCGTGTCAAAGGTCTTTAAAAAAAAAATTCAATCTTCTCTGGCCTAATTACGTCAAAAGTTTAACTAAATAGTAAAAAAAAAAAAGTCAATTTACTTGCTGGCGTCCAACGTGCAACAGGTGGCAGAAATTTGCTTATAAAGTTAAGCCGAAGTTAAATCGAAACGATCAGGAGTAAAAAGAAGCAGATCTTCGTCAGAATCGTCTTCTACGAGAGTAGAGTCCTGGTGAACGTTAAAAGGTGTGGCCCTGGCACGCATACTTCATCACTTCCGTAGCAGCAGGCAACGCGTTCCGTGAAGCGAACGGCAATCACCATATCGTCATTGGTTTTCATCTTGACCTTGATTAGTCATAGTATTAAGCGTAACCTAACCTAACTCAGCCTACTCGAACCTAGTCGAACGATAATTTCTCCATTCACTGAATAATTAACAGGCTCATATGAATACGAATCACAGTAAAACAACTGTTACGAATATACGTCGGATATGAAGGCTCCAACGAATTTGACGAATAAATATACCATACGAGACGCACCACATGGCCACGAGTAAGCATCATGCATGTATACGTATATGGCCAACGAGATACCACGCCATTATTACTCGACATTCCAGTCCGCTAGCAAGTTAGGTTATGTCACCTACACGGAACTATTTTATATCGTATAAAGTGGATTTCATATCTCGCCGCTTCGGTTTACTCCGACATTCCCACATTTTCGCGCGTACACTCTATATTTTACTTCGACCTTTTCCGACAGATCGGATTCCGATCGAAATTACGTAGTGCTCGCGCGGCCCGCCAGGTGTCTCATATATTCCGAAGTTAGTTAAACAAGAATTCGAATGAATCCACATAGCCGTCATGTCTCGTGACTGTATTCAGGCGGTACCTAGATATAACGATTCTCAAATGAGGAGAGGAGCAAGGGTGCTATAGTTATCGAGAGAGAAAAGGATAGAAAAGCCGTGCTGGTTTTTCTTCTCTCCCGAGTTGTGAAAATGGACAGGAAGCCAGTCTAATCGTAACCCACTTGTGAATCTTATTCAGTTTCCACGTCTACTTGGTATGCGACGAGGCATAAATATTTACAGTTCCGAGCCGAGTCAAATACTATTTAGCGGTCTCCGCTTCCCAAACGTCTGCCTGGTTACCTATCTGCCTGCCCATGTGCCGCAACGTCTGAATTTATGCCTGAATGCCTGGACAGTGGCCCAGCAGAAGGTTTACGCGTCGTAAAAAAACAATATTCGGCCATTTTTCGATCGTCGCCAAACCACGAAACCACAAAGAGCTCCTTCGAAACGTACGAGTCGGTTTACACGTCACGACACGACTTGCGATCCTCTTGAATATTATTTTTTTATTCGTGTATAACAATTCCCTTATTTATTATCTTTACCCGTCGACGCACCAATTTCCCTAAGCTTTTCCAAATGATCCCACACGCCATCACCTCCCTCAGTCGATAACCTAAGAAATCCACCCGTTTTTTTCCTTTCATTTCTTTCATGCGAGAACTCCTCCCGGCATTTCAACGGATCACTTTGTTCCGTTAACGGAAATGGTGGATTCCCGGTGTATCATGGTGTAGCATAATTGTACACACGTCGAGCAATATATACATACATATCATTCGTACAGGCGCACACACAACAGAGGGTTGCACACAATATATCAGTATATTGGTGACAGCGTGTGCTCAATAGATGGCATTGTGCCGCGCGGGAATGATCTCGTATGAAGTGGAACGTTAGGATTGACAATGCAAGTGTGGAGTGAGAGAGAGAGTGAGAGAAAAGGGTAAAAGTCTATAATGACGTATATGATAAGGATCGAAAATCCTGTCGATCAATTTCACATGGGACTCGAAGTGATCGAAACTCAAGTGGAACGTGCACGGGTGACGGGTGTGACGTATGGAAGTGACGTTGAGGTATTACGTGCAATGCATACGAAACACATAAAATTTTGTCAGAATTCAAAATTCGTGCGATACAACCGTATCGAATTACGCAGATAGGTTATTCGGTGTTCGCACGTGTACACATACGTAGATCAAAGTGACACGTGTGCGTTGTGTGAACCAATGTGCGTGCGTGCAATTCCCACAGTTTCACCGGATTGTCTTGTGGCTGTTAATGTCCGTGCGAAACGATGGATATCAGTTGGTACCGGGACGCCGACAACGCTACCCCACGGCAATTAACGTAAACTCCTGATCTTTTC
Organism: Syrista parreyssii; assembly: GCA_030142615.1. NCBI lineage: Eukaryota > Metazoa > Arthropoda > Insecta > Hymenoptera > Cephidae > Syrista > Syrista parreyssii. The sequence goes on from JARQTG010000316.1 coordinate 858,136, forward strand.
GAAAAGGGCAGATCGAGTACGCGTCGCGGAGTGCGCTCTTGAAAAAGGCGTCTACATAGCGGCCATTGTCACTGTCGGCCTCGAATTCGAGGACAACCGAGATACGTGTACGCAGTGACGACAACAATGGCGCCAATAATTATGTTTTCAATGTGACGCGGGAAAAGAGCCTTCGATATACGAGAAACTTCGAAGCGTGCCAATTTGTTATTACGCGTCGAGTTTAGCGAGGACTCGATGCCGCGATGAAAATTTGTGGAAATTGTATTTTACGCTTGGTGGAATTGTTGGGGACGAGTTATTGTGAAATCGAGAAACGATGAGGTGTCGGGCAAAGATTTCCTATTACTGGCTTACGTAATAAACAATATGGAGATTTGGTAAGAGTTTCCTTCGCTGATATTCATGCAGGCTACACGCATAGGCATGTCACGTGGTGCGCCTACGTGGAATCGAATATTGAGAAACTTGTTGGTTTTTAAAGAATTTCAAGAGTCCACGCATTCCCTATAGTTATAACGGCTTGCTGGTAACTAAGCTGACTTCGTAGATGCTGCGATAAGTTATCAGGGAGTCTAAAATGCAGTACTTCTTAACACACCTTAGACCAAGGAGCCAGGTGTTCTTTTATACAGTCTTGAAATCAAACAATTGACTTTAAACAGGCATACAAATTATTAACGTACTTTAGAATGACCGAGTAGATATTTTCTGTTAATTTTCCGTACACGAAATTCAATAAAAACATACGGACCGACGAAGAGAACGAATTGCTCACGTGCCTCTGTCTATCTGTACGCTCGTGTAGGCGTAAGTAGCACGTGCAGCACGTTTAAGCCGTGCTAAATTTACGCCGATTTAATTAAATACGAGACATGTGTCGGAAAGAAGGAAGAAGCAAGTGGTGCTGATCTCGCGAAAATGGAAAGACATGGAAATAATAATAATAATTGCATCAAACAAAGCAAGAAACTAGCAAACTCATTCTCGTCCTGCCAAACAAAGGTTATTGTTCTCCATAGGCTCTATAAACTGGCAAATGAGCGTAAAGGTGCGTAAACATTGTGAAAAAGCCTGAAACAGCACTACATTACGTAACCACAAGTTTTCAAGTAGCAACAATACTGCACTGGCACAGAATTGACAGTGACAGGAATTAAAATTTGAATTCAACCAAGATATAAGAAAAGGATTAAATCATGTAGCAAAAAGCGTGCACAGAGTGACAAGCGTATTGAATTAATATGCCGTATGGAATAAAACAAATTATTACAGCAATAATGCGAACTACGCGAAAGATCCTATGAAAACGTTAAAACTACATTCTAGGAGAAAGCTTCGGATATGCAAAGGGCGCTCGAACGATTCGTTTCATCACGAAGAATCATTTCTCTTCGCCAGGTTGAACGTCAAATGATTTCATAACGACGCTTTGAAAGTACAGTGAGACGGTGACGCCGCGATGCAAGTACAGTTAGAAAGTAACCTCGAGAAGCGAGCCGCAACTGGCTGCAGCAAATCGTATAGTAGAAGCAGCAGCCGCGTGTCATTTTACACGGAGCTAGAAACGAAATTGATATCAGCTAATAAAAACTTTGTCTCCACCAACCCGATCTCAGTATTACATTGAGACTCGCGTATCCATATGTAATTCTTTAAGGCATAGAGACTTTTCGTGCCGGAAGATACGACGTAAAGGAGACTGTATATTTCCATATCCTTGTGTCTCTGACAGTAATAAAAGACGACGGGATATGAAAGGGAAACACTTGTCATTCTTTTAACAGGATCGATAAATTCAGCTGTGCGCTCGTAGGAACTTCTTTTTCTTTAGGAGTAACGAACTAGTCTGTTAATTTTACCTGTGACGTGTCAGTGAAAAAATTTATCTTTCACCCTGGTGTGTGAACGTCGCACTATACGTCGATTCTTAGTATCGCGGCTGAGGCAAATAATATATACGTACAATATACAATGATTGTTAAAAGTAATCTGACTGTGAGAAATAATTCTATCACGCTTGGTGGTTTCGCGAGACTTTTCGCGGTCAACGAAAAGTGCTTTCTCACTGGGATTAAAGAACGATCGTGTTAAAGAAATAGCAGAAAATAAGAAGCACTCGAAATATACTACGACATAACCTTAAAATCATCCTGAAGATCAACCTCACAGTTTACTTTATGCAAGCAATGCTGGTGGTAGTAGTATAACAGTTATCTAGTTGAGAAACCGAAGGAAATTCTTTGCTATAACGGTAAATCATCCAGCGCTAGCAAGAAGAAATCTTTTATTACTTATTATTAAAGGAGCGATCCTGTAGTCGATTGAACGTCCGCTTAAAGAAAACCGGAAACGCAATAGAAGTAGAAAAAGATATAACGTATCTTACAATTAGCAACATAGAAATACTTCTTGACGTCATTACAATGCAGAGACACGTTAGATTACAAAACAGTGACTATTTAGACACATGTCGCAATGGAAGAAAAAGAGAAGTGTAATTCGTGAAACTACGTTTAATGGAATTGAAATTATTTACGTACTATTACATGCATTATTCTTCAAAGATTGAACGTCGCGCTTTGTGAACCGATTGTCATCAGTGACGGACAGTCAAGGAAACGAGTGTTACCCTAAAGAATACGAAGGTAAGGGAAGAAAATGAAGGCAGAATATAAAAAGTAATGAAAAATAAAAGCCGATAAACAAAGCGTTTCCTCGAAGGAGACCATCGCGGTCAGCACGTCGTCGCTCCGCGTGTTGGTGGCAGATCGATCGGAATTAGCGTCACACTATCTTCCAGTGTGGCAGCGATGTAAATGAACTTTAAGTGAATGCCAGTGTAATGCACCCTTACAACAAGGGTAGGCTGTGCGTCGCATTGGAAGCCAGCAAACATCATAGTGATAATAAAATCATAACAAATACGAATAACGAAATATGACTAACTAGTGCATGACTGTTACATGTGCTTTACAGAACTCATGATAAAATTAATTTTTAATGACTATAATCAAATCTAACTTACCATTTCTTGACACGTCGAGTTCCACGAGGTTCTCAAAGTTTTGGATGTCAGGAGGTAGTCGGTGTATCTCATTGTCACTAAGTCCCAGCTTCCTGAGCCGTTGTAGTCTGAAGAAGTTCTGTAAGAATAAGAAGCATTCAAAGATAAGAAAAATACACAGATATTTTCACAATAAAGACAGTATTAGAAACTGTATTAGGATCTAAGAAAAAGGAGTGACATGCAATTTTTCAAAGTATTTAGGTACTACCTATTGTTAACACTCAATGTAGTTACAGTAGCACTTCACATTTTAACCAGACAGGAATGCCATTATTACTCATGTGAATAGAATCTCGCCTACCTTCGGCAAATCACGAATATGATTCGCATCAAGGAGAAGTTCCTCAAGACTTCTAGAGTATCTCAGGATGTCATCGGGTACGCTTGGCAGAGAGCAGTGACGCTTGTCAACGTATTCCACCTGCCTGTTACACCCTTTGAATATCGGAATGCAGCGGAACATGGCTTGTTTTTTTTCTTTTGTTGCGTCCTTGTCGATCACGCCGTATCAGCACCGAACATAATTGGTCACGCGTTATTCGCATGCACTACGGACTCGATTATATTCTTTTGTTACACATTATTCCAAGACGATGAGGGTTATGAGCTTAGGAAAATGGGCGGCACGACACACACTTTCACGCCCTACTCGGCTTTAAACACGCTCGGCTTGTGCCTCCTGATCTGACGTCATTGTGAGGCTCCAAAACGACACGGCGAGCGCAGCGTACTAACGACTATCCCCACCAAATATTATACGGTTCTTCAACGACCTCTGCTGCATAAATTTGAAAATAACTTTCTAGGGATTGTTGCAATATCGCCAACAATTCCAATGAAGTTGAATAAAATTTCTAGATGATTACTGAATCGGTACAGAAATTGCTTGCAATGGTTCTGAGTGTTGTCGCGAGATGGCACTACTCGAGTTTTACAAAATTTAGTATACTGTGTGTCAATATTTAATGGTATTCTTGATTTTTGAAAGTTCATGATAAAGTCTTTCATTTGCTGTATATTAAAACAGTATATGCGGTGTTTATTTATTTGTGAATAATCAAAGTTAATGTTAAATGATATTGTTAGATTTTGATTTTCAAAATTTATATTTATGAAATTGCTCAATTGTTGTGTAAAGTTAATCAGAGATTCTTATTCATTTTTACTTGTAAGGCTTATCAATATTTATCATTGATTTAAGCACTTGTTAGGTGAACATTATTAGTAGTGTTAGATTTGTTTCATACTCCTCCCATAGAAAATGAATCTTGCACTTATATCTGAGTATTTGAATACGTATCCTGGACGGGACAAAATGTTGAGAACTCTTTCGTACGCAGCTAAACTAATTGCAGGATTATCAAAATCTCCAGAAACTGCTAATAAGTTCAAGATCATTGGAAGTCAGATGAGTAGCTGCAGAATGACATTAAGGCTGCTCGATGATATTCCAATGTTACATTATGCCATGTCGTACGGTTTAGGAAAACAGGTATGAATTATCATTACATCAAATATTATTTTGTTAATTAAATAATTACATTGATTTTACCTCAGAAATATTTTATTAAACTGCTCTGCTAATACAATTTACTTGAACCTGTTTCAATAAAGACAATTTACATAAACTGATTTATAGCCTAAACATATTTTTCTAGAGACGAGTAACAATACGTATCTGATCTAATAGGAACCTGACTGGTTGATAAGATCGATGGAATTAATACAAATTGTAGTTGATACAATATTCTATCCTGTGGAGCATATCTGCTGGGCTGGAGAACATAAAGTCATCTCAATTAATACAACAAAATGGGACGATGCAAGCACTTGTTTCTGGATTGTATCTCTTTATCTGTCCTTAATCAAGTAAGGATAATGTAAAAAATTGAAGTATTTTTATAATTTCATACTAGCATTGGAGTGAAAGTAAATCAGTTTTATTATATAGGTCTATCCGTAGACTGAAGCAGCTTGAAAAGCATAAAATGTGTTTAAGTAAAACAAATTGTGATATGAGGTATATATATAAAATCATTCTACATAAATTATTTCATAATAAAATCAAAGTGTGATTCATGATCACTTAACTTTTACATAGGGTTGCTATGGGACTAGTACGAGGACAACAGCATAACGAATTATTAACTTCCCTGAGACTAGTTCTGGATGTGAGTTATGCTGTTAGCTACTTGCCACCTGGAGTGCTCTGGGGTGGTCGATTTAAAACCTGGCACGTAGGAGCACTTGGCACAATATCGTCTCTAATTGGACTGTATCAAGCATTTAGTAAACAAATAGCACAAAAGAAAAATGTATAAAAAAATCACATATTTTAATCCCTTAACGTAACATATGGCATTTCTACATATTATTATTTAGATTCATTTTGAGAATTTTATACCAAAATGATTGATGAAACGTTAAGGAATTAAATGTTACAGTATCTTATTAATTTTTTAATTTTATCCTTAAAACAAAAGGTTGTCTAATATATATAAAAGGAAATTATTTCTATTAATCAGTATGGTGGAAAGTCTTTTTTTTTTCAACAATTAATAGTCATGATTAACGTAACTAAAACTGGATGAGTTATTTCTATTGGATTTTTTGCACGTAGAAAAAATGAATAGCAAAGAACACTTTATTGCTTCCAACAAATTGGTTTGCATTACATATCAGGCTTCAACAGGGATATAATGTGAGAGGCTTAAAGCGTGACAAATCGTATTGATTTATCGAAGCTTCATTGATTTTGTGGGAACGGATATATTATCTAGTTATTATAAATTATCACCTTGCTAGCTTCTCTAGCACATTATATATTGTACATATAGGTGTTAGTAAGTCGTTAATACCGTTTGTAAATTAAACGTACTACTTATTATAAGTTATTATCGTTAATTAAAAATTAAACAATCGGAGAGGCACTTTCTTCTTTTAACATAAAAAAAATACTTTAACATCGTCCTTAACCGATTCATGTTGGACCTATTTTTTTTCTTTTTAAAACTTTTTTTCCCTAGGGAAGCTTGACGTTATGCGTTCTGATAAACAGTCTTTCTTAACAATATTTAAACGAGCACCCTGTGTGTTTGCATGTGTCTGTGTGTGTGTGTGTGTGTGTGTTGCTTTTATTTTTTTGTAATGATTTTAAAAAGTAATTCGTGTTTCCTTCCACATTGTCGAATAAAAAACTCATGCGGATTACGTTTAAAAGGCACGGCACGTTAAAAGTTGGTAAACGAGACGTTTTTTTCGAGTGAAAGATCTTTAAAAAATGTTTTTTCTTAAATTCTCGTTCAAACAAGTTCAATTTTTTCTTTCCCTTGTTCCTTGATCTGCCGAGTATTGTCACGCAAGGCACGAAAAAAATTATCTCTTTCCTATATCTAGAACTACAGACGAAAAACGTATATCCGCTTTTTTCATGATTCCAATGTAAAACAATTACAAGCACGCCAGTACGCCGATGTTAAATTTGTTTGTTGATTACTTGTTAAAAAGATTACGTCGGTAAACAACTATTTAGCATTTAACAGCGTTAATAGTGTACAGTTCGACGTAAAACGCATTGATTTCTTTTATATTCCCATTTCCTAATATTCGTTTAGTCTTGTATTTCTTTCGTGACTTTTCTTTTGTTCTTTGTTTTTGAAAAAGGAAAGCGCCTATGCACTTTACGATGAAGTATACATTTCAAAAAGAGATTTTAATTTTTTAAAGGGACCAGTTAAAAAAGATGCACCTCGACACGTTAAACTGTCTAACAACGATTTTATCGTTTTTTTTTTGTTTTTCCTGTCCACATTTCTGCACGATCTAAAGATCACTTCTAAGCAAACAAGCATCCCATAATTAATGACGAAAATATTAATACGATTTTTCGGTTGTTTCTTTTACAACAACGCCGGTTATTTTACGTTACAGATTTCGTTTACTTGCCAAGATTCACTAGCTATAATAATTTTTATAAATTGCTGTTCGGTGAAATGGACAAGTTTAATTGATAAAGCCACTCGTTTACGTTTTTAAACATTATTCGCCATTTCGCCACAAAGATACTTTTTCACATTGTTTCTTATATGTGGTAGCAATCAAATATCTCATGCAAAACTGTACCGCGACTATGTTATTATATAAAATGTACAGTACAGTACATTTTTTTAGCAATTTTTAAGCTCACCAATAGTACTAAATTTATACGTCAAAGTATTGTCAACGTCCCGTTTCAAGTGTTCTTCATGGACCTCGTGACGTATTTGCAGTATGCAATAGACATTAGGATTGTTTAATAAAATTTTTTTTAACAACTCACGCACAAGATAAGAGACACGCGCAGCCGACAAGAAGTTTAAAATTGTACCGCGAAAAGGAAGGAAGGGAATGAATGTGAAAAAGTGGACGAAAAACAGTAAAACGTGAAACAAGGATGATAATAACGGTGAGAATAGTAAGAACGAGCGAAGTATCTGCAAAAATTCTGAATTTTAATTAATTCAACAAAATCATATCAAAAAAATGTGAGAAACATTAGGGTGGGTGGGGAGGGCTATTTTTTTTTCTTTCAGGGCAAGGGTATATGAGGACATTTGTTGAAAAAATATCTTTTGGAAACAAAAGACGCAACGCAATAATAATAATATCGTAACAAAAAATAAAAGCATAATCGATTCACTACAATCCAATCCAGAATCGTAGACCGGGTACTACTCCATTTCGTCAACAGTTTAAACAGTCCAGTGAGCCACGAGCTCCGACTACTAATGGTATAATTTATATAGCCATTTTGTGGCTTATAGCGTGTTCGAGTATCCTCCGTTGTTATTATTAATTATTAACGCCTCTGCACTGTACAATCTAACGTAAAACTATAACGGAAGGCAATACGATATATTAACTATCTTTAATTGGGAGACAAGTAGTGGGACCTATGATGGGATTAGTGGCCTGCTAAATCGGTGGTATCAATTAATAATAGCTGTACAAAATAAACGCAGCATCGCTTACAATTAGTGTCAATGCAGACACGGGCGCGACCATTTGAAAAAATTGGGAGCAATTGATTTCAAATAGGAATTAATCGAAAAATCGATTCAATAATGGATATCTGCATGGTGGACATTAATGATCAACAAACAGGTTTGCGTTCAGATTCCACCGATCGCGGATACTTAATTATTTTTATAATAATCTATAAATAATAATGCGATGTTCGCAGTGCCGATTAGAGAAATTAATTAATCGATCAATTAATGAATGACTGGTCGATTGGTACAAAGACGAATTTTTTTGTTTCTTTTTACGGCGTCATTATTCTTTTTTGACTCGCCATTTTACCACGTAAAAAAGTATTGTCAGTATAAAAGTTTGATCGAGCCGACAATTAAACAAAACTACGTGTGCTTGCTTGTTTGTTTGTTTTTTTTTGTTGTATACGTATCGATCGCCGCGTGATCTCGCGTCGATTTTAAGTACCATCGACAACTCTGCTTCTTAAGGATAAAAAAGAATAGTGTTAACGAGTGAGAGAGCCAGTCCCCATAAATAATACGTACCAAATAAAAGCACTTTCGTTCGCGGTGACGTCCACAACGCGGAGTCACTCGCGTTATACATAGGAACTTGAATTAATCACGATTCTTTCTATCAACTACACGGCTTATTTAGCGATTGACAAATATAAATCGCGCAATAAGAACAATAACGAACAATTAATCGTTGTGCTGCCAACAACCAGCTGCCAAATTATGCATATCTCTATTATTACTACTGCATCGTCAGACCAGCTGCCCTACGATAAAAACTTAGTTTGCACCGCACCAAAAACAAATCACATAATAAGGTGCAACGTCTGTGCACGGAATAAGTAGTCAAAAAAAAAAAAAGAAAAATAATTCAACCGAACGCGGAGTTAATATTGCGCTTGCATCGACTTACATTTCGAGTGCGTCGTGCGCTCGCGAGCGCACTAATTAAATCACGATATTGTTGAAAAACGTAGGTTTCATATCGTCACCGCCGCCATTCATACCGACACTGGCCGTCAATCCAACTACCCGGTTAGTTTTAGAATTACGCGACAGCGGGTTGTGTCGACGCATTGGCTCCACTGCGTGCTGCCACTGCCAGCAGCTACGACAGAAGTATCTGAAGCACAACTGCAAATAAAGGAAGTTTAACAGTGTTAAAATATTGTTTGAAAGTGTAACAGCCTATAGATAATCACTTACCGGTTCACGACAGAAATAAGGACCCTGCTGCACAGAACATATTGAGCACACGGAATCCTCTATATAAGGGTCGACTTGAACCTGTAAAAATGGGGCAAAAGATTAAGTAAAAAAATTTACATTCGATATCATCTGCAACGAATGCTAACTTTTTTCGTGAACTTGACGGTCTTGATTTCAATGAACGCTGCTGACACGGCGTCCATGTAGGAGAGGCTGTCACTGAATGTCACACGCCCCGAACCAATGGGATACTTGTATTTATCAGTGTCAATTCCTGAAATGAAGGAAAAGTGTCACGAGGATGATGTGCCATTGGGAGATTCCAGATAATGGCAGTAACTCACCCGCATAAATGACGCCTTTGAAGAGATCATTCATGATCTTAGCGAGGCCCTGTGCTGTCAACATACCATGAAGGGCACCTACAAATACAGTCTTGTGTGGATCCAATTTTTGTGATGAAGATTTTACGTAGTTACTGTCACTCAATATCCACGGAATGACTTGGACCTAAAAAAAAAACATTCATTGTACTTTATATGTTCAACAAATTCGGGGCAATCCGAATACGCACTTCCTTGCCCTTCATTCGTTTCGAAGAGATCTTGTAATACCAACTGCCACCATTGGTAAAGTCATGAGTGCAAGAAGCGAGTAAAGCCTTCACCTATGACAATAAATATGATTTCATTTGAAATATTCTAAAAACGAGCAATAGCAAACGAACCTGTTTTTCGGATTCGAATATAATGTACACGTATCCTTTCGGTTGCGAAGCTGACTGATCTTTGCCAGGCCACTCGACGCGTATCTGTCCAAATTGTTTGAATGTTGCAATCAGCATAGATTCGGTGATATCCCACGGGACTCCACCGAGGAAGACCTTGGAAGAGTATCCCGAAGGTTTCTGAGTGCGATTAGGTAAAACGCCACTCCAGGTGCAGGTAGGATTGCAGACGGCTAATTAAATCATTGACAAACAAACGACAATGTCTATCGCCATACAAAATTAATGTCAATCAGGACAAAAAGAAAAGAAAATTTTACCAGCAGCATTGCGATGAAAACGTGCAGCTCGATCGAGCGAGATAGGCGATTCTGGTGGAAATGGATTCGAGGTGCATGACATGAACCGTGGATTCCCAGTTGGCCAACAATTCGATGAGGGCTGATGCTGATGATACTGCGACTGTGAAGATAGGTACTTCTTGGCAGCCAGTCGTTGATACGCAGCAGCTCTACTTCCAGTGTACATGTCCATATCCGTCGAGACAAGTGATCCCAATGAAGGGGAGTAGCATGAATGCGTTGTAGAGCCCAGTGACAGAGAATTCTAGAAATTAGCAATTATTAATAATGCTTTAAGATCATCAAGTACTGCTCCAATTCAATGTGTACTCTTTAAAGTTCTGAATCGCTTATTGTATACTACATCATGTAGTGCTCTGGATCCTAATACACTATTCCACATTCTATTGCCTACTACTCTACGTATTTGCTTATTGCACTATTCACCATAATATCAGATAGCGAACTGTCCATGCTGCTGACTCCGCTGATCTCTGAATCAGCTGGCGAATTCGAACGAGACCCACCACATCCTAGTGAACGATTGGCATATTCCAATGTGGGGCTGCCACAGTCACTGTAAATTAAATAATTTCCAATCACTGACATGGCATAGAGTTTAGATATTGTCATGAATTCTATGTTACATGCACCTGATCCGTTGGACAATATCCTAGAACAAATGTTTAAGTGTATGTAATACCTGTATGGTGGCGAACCACGAATAGGCCTTCCATAATACTGTGAGTGGATTGGCGAGGAGGGTGAGCCTCCCAGATGTTGTAAATAGGAACGATTGTTCGGAGAAGACGTGTGTGTGTTGCTTCCTACTCCAGCCTCATAAGTGTAGGGATTGGAGTACACACTTCCTGGAGTACTGGGTGTTCCTGGAGTAGCCAATGAGTTCGGTGAGCCTGGCATATCCTGATTTGTCGACCCATAGTAACCATGACTATCATCGCACTGTCAAACAATAATAAATAAATCACCACTCTGACTAAAATTTGTTAAGGGTATTGAACAGTTCTGGTGGGTCGTCGCCAAGGAAATCCTGCTTCTTTCGCGTCCCTCGTTAGAGCAGAGGATGCTGTTGGAAACGTGCCAAGACGATATCCTGGCGTACCAGGAACGATGAACTTAGTCCGTACAAAAGAACCTCCCTTAAAGTGTATCTAATCTACAAAAGGGATATCCTAGAATCCTGCAATTTTTTCTTCATTATTGAAAAATCAACACACGAAAATGTCGGTCCTTTATCAATGATTGAATTTGGTCGTGGAGTATCACCAGGAGTACTGAGAGACTGAATCATCAATCGGGTGAAAGTTCTTAGCCTCTAGTCACCATAGCAAGACCAGCTCTTGACGTTATAGGGGTTCCTGAAGGGAACGGATACGATAAAGCCGTTTGGCTCAAGCTGGCAAATTCTTGGCTCCGTTTGAAACGGGGTCGCTTTAACGCGTCCGCCATGCGTTATTTATTTCATCCACCATCATCGTGTCGCCTTGCCTAATACGCGCGTTTTAAATGCACTTTAAGTAAACTATGTTCTAGCTACAACAGCACTTTCTACTTGCCCTGTTACTATTATGGATAAACAATGCATTTAATATTTGCAATCATTACAGAGATCCTATAGGATCTCTGGCTAAGTAGTAATGGGCTACAGAAACTGATATAACCAGACGATAATAATAAAGGATGCAGTATCACTAGTATGCAAAGCTTGTAGAAATGCACGTGGAATCTGGGATTATTATATAATATACAGAAAATACTCTCTTATAAGAGGAGCAATATCCGCAATGATTCTATCAGATGATACAAATCCAAAGATTAATTTCATTATGGTTGATATGATTGATGCGGAAACTCTTACAAAGACTAGTAGTCTAACTATTCGCGAACCAAATAATTCTCCAATGCCTTAGTGAAACTCTTGTAATAAAGAACTTCTAACTTGAAGCAGTTCCATCAGCAGGATGTAAATTCCTTCTGTAGGCTCTTAGTAAAGTGTTAACTGTAGTCTTTACTTTGACAAGTTGTCATGAGGTGATTTCAAACTTTATTGACAAAAGAAAGCATAGTTGACGTTAAAGATTCAACACAATCTTTTAAAGTTTCACCCTGTTTGGACTAATTTCAATTAAACAAAAGTGCCATCTGCAAATGACGTAAGTGCACTTCGGATGCAAATATAAAAAATCAACTGGCTTCAGATTGCTTGAAGTTCGTAGCGGTGGCAGTTGGAGTTCATCCAATGGGGATGATCATTGTTCCGGTTATTGCATTGGCAGAGGCCAGACGTCTGAGGCACACACAATACTGCCTATTTCACGTTTGACATTTTTATCGCCACCCGTCGGGTACCTAATATTTACCAGCTGCCAAAAATTGGTAGGAACAGTCTCGATTAATGTTTCAGCTCGGCGCCATTTAATCGCTATACTGTCCGACGCAATATAAATTTTGTTCCTTTAAATATTTTACGTAGATACAGAAGACAAATATTCGACGCTCACATAGAAATACGTTTTATCGAAGAGAAAATAAAAATAGACTAACCTGATAATGCTGATGATTGTACGATGACTGATTGTGTCGCTGTGGATGATACTGATGATGTCGAAAGCTTGACGAGCTGCTCGATAATTGTTCACTCATCAGAGAACCGCGAGGTAATCCTAATCCGAATAAATCGGAAATCGACATGTCTCCTACCAAAAAGAAATCACTATTATGTTCTTTCATTCTTATAACTCTTGTTTATGTCGATCATTGATTTCCAGAACGACACGAACACAACTGACTAGCAATTGATTTCTAAACGCTTCGACTGAACCCCATTGAAACCATTCGTTTGATGTGCATGACATTATTAAAGGATAAAGACAAAGGAAGAAAACTGTTGTCCATACTCGTACGATTGGTTTCAACTGTCTCACTCGACCATTATAAGTTTGTATTAAAAAGAGTATAAAAATTTCGATAATTGATCTCTGAAGAACTCGCAATAATTGCTATCTAAAATAGTCAATGCAAATGTCTTACCGTCGACTCCAGGATTCTTTAAGTTCGCTACACCGGAAGTGTCACGCGATTGGCCCTGAAGAAACGGAGTCGAAGACGCTGGCGTAAGATCTAGCAAAAGATTATTAATCGTTTGCAATTGATGCAGTTGCTCGCGTTCGCGTTCCTGTTCTCGTAGCTGCTCCCTCTGTTGCAGCTGCTGCTGTCCGCGTTGATGAATCTGCAATTGTTCACGTTGTTGAAGCTGCAGCTTCTCACGTTCCCTCTGTTGCTGCTCGCGTTCCCGATGTTGCTGTTGTATTTGCTCCCTGTCTCGTTGTCGCAGCTGAAGCTGGTCTAGATCGCGATGCTGCAACTGCAGGGGATCGCGCTCACGCGATTGTTGCTTTGGTTGCAAACTGATGGTTTCACTGCGATCCAGCGTGTCTGTAGAGTTTCCTTCAGCATCGTAAGACATTGCCAACTGCAAAGCAAAAAAGGAATTTTAATTGAAACTGTATTATAAATCTGACACCTTTATCTCTCTCGTTACTACTTGTTTCAATGATTTATCCGAAAATGTATTTAAAAATCAATCTAAATTTTATTCACAATTTTTTATATTATCCACTGCGCAAGATTTCATTGCCTTTCAATTTGCCGATATCTTGTGATATCGGATGGATGCCAATAACATTTCAGTAAGAACGGAACGTGTAGCTGCCGTAACCAACAAAAAGAATGAGGTCCGGAGAAGAAGCAGTAGGGCGATGGGAATCGAGGAAATTGATATCGAAGCAGAGTGAGACGGAGGATAGGTAAAGCAGAGGAGAAGCACTGAGGGAAGACTGCAAGAAAGTGAGAAAGAAATCACTAAGTGTCAAAAGGTCAACAGGATCGGTCGATAATTTCAAAAGCCCACCAAGGTATTATTGACGTTGTTTCGACTGTTCTTCAGAAAGCCTCAAGATTATTATGAAAATTAGCAGCAGTATCTCTATTCGAAAGGAACTCAGAAGAGGGAAGAAGAGAACCTATCAGAGAAAGAAAATGAGAGACAAACAGATAAAGCATGGAAAGAGTAGAGCGAGAAACGAAAACAGAACACGAAGGATGTAATGCGACTAGTTGAGAATTTCTTGGAATTTGAAGAAAAAAAATTGTTCGACCATTGCTAACGGGATAAGAAGTCGTTTTGAAAAACATACGTACACAGCCATACTCTGGGAATCTAGTTTTGTATTTCGAAAACTTCTTGGAAATTCAACGCGTTCAAGTTCGATATTTAAAATTTTTCTTCCAACTTCACATTTCTCCGAACTATTGACAATATAATCGGTTATTTGAAAAATAATAGAACCAACGTATTTGTGCGCCCTTACGAACGGATACGAACGGCTGAACACACATATACACATCTACAATCTGTGTTCCTTGCTTTTCTTATCAATTCAGTAAATACAAAATATTTTTGTATCGAATTTGTATCGTGAAAACAGCCATATTTGAATATATCTTTGCATAGTTTTCCGGTCTCGTAGACAAAATTTGATTCACACAATTGCCAACCAACCGAGTCAACAATTCTACTATTAAATGTTTTAATAAAATAAACGTGAAGATTACTACGGAATATGTTGTTTCTAATTAATTTTTAGATAAAAATTAAATTAAAAAGAATAAGATTTTACATCTTCATATACTAACGAATTATACAGTCATACGCAATACTAAAGGGTGGAGGTTATTGAAGAAAGTGGCGTCGCGGCGCCATACACGGCGACGTCGAGACGCGAACGCATGCTGGTTAGTACAACGTGTTTTCCACGTGGATAAAGAAGATACGTGATATCAAACTGTATATCAGTTTCTCAACTTGTTTACGTAATATTATGTTAATTAATGGATTTCTGTCGTTACAAGAAAATTATTTTGCATTAAAATTAAAATGTACAAATATTAAAACGAAAACCATTCAGTTCTATGGTAAAGAGTTCGATAAAATTTTCAACTGACTCATTTGTTCTTCGTATCCAATAAAATTGTCCCTTTCACAAGGTCACCAACGACACAGAATACACAACAGAAACAGAAATACAAACGATATTGCCAGCGAGTAATTTCCGGCTTTCACGTATCTATGTGTGTACCTACTCGTATCGAACGAGAACGGCAAAGATTCATCAGAGAGAACAGAGTAGCCATAAAGATGGAAAAGAGCAGCCGAGAGGAAAAAAAAATACTTTTCTCATGAAACTATAAATTATATTACCAAATATTTCTCTGTTAATTTTAAAACATGAAACTTAGTATAATGTCGTCATACCTGTTGCAGCAGAGTAGGCATATCGAGTGGCTGGTCTGATTTTTCGCGATTATGCACAACGATTCCGAAGCAATTCACGAGAGAATTACTAAAAAAAACCGTAGAGTTAATACGAATCTTCCAGCACGAAGATCATAAGAAAAGTGAACACGATTTTCCGACGAACGATCTTCTTACGACGTTTTCGTACAGAAACAAAGGACGACTTGGCTGTCGTTTAGAGAGGCGTGAAAATGGACGTTAATTTAATGAAAAATTAATATATAGATTTGAATAAATTAATAAATTAACGGGAACGTGTCACATTAAAATCAATATTAAACGTGGATCGTCCTCACGCCGGGATTATTATCTCGATTTTAGCAAACACGTCGTTCACGGGGACACATTTATTAATTAATTTGCAAAACGTGCGTCCGTTTGGTATCTGTTATAGCTTTGTGACTACGCTTGCTATTATTATCGCAATACGATTGTACGAACGCGATTCGTGGTTTAAGAATCTCGACGTAGCAGCAACGATGGAGACGGAACGCCCATTCTTCTCCACGTTGCTTCGCTCTGCAAACTGAATTGAATATTTTCCGTCTGGACCGGACGGATTCGCGAACCAGGACTGGAAATTTCGAACACCAGCGCGAATGCGACAAATTACGCCCCCTTGCGGAATTTGACGATCCTACTGAATTCAAATCAAGCACCCAGTTGAATACAACTTAATTCAATTGAATAATTCAATCGAATTCATTCTTTTACTTTAATATGACTGTTGAATTAATTCATTGTAAAAATGATAAATAACTTCTTTTAATATATGTCCCATGTTGGTAGTACACTAATAGGACACATTTTTCCTACAGGTCTGTAAGAGGTAAATAAAGCACTATATTTGTTTAATATATCATTCTGAATAGAAAGTTAATCAATACACCGTAAAAAGTAAGCTTTTCTAATTCAATTAAAGACGTATCTTTAATAATTTATAAGGCGGTAATAAAGTTGCCTTAATCAAACACTCTACATACAAAGGAAGATTATTTTTTGTGATATTTATCACAAATGCCAACATATTCGTGAGAAGTGTCACCGCATATGCTGGATAGAGAAGGAATGCTGATTAGTAAATAAATCAATAATATCCCAACAATCATGCCATTACAATCAATTTAATTATATTCAATATGCGCTGTAGACGAATCCAACATCTCGACTTCTGAACTCATGTCGTTTGTCGAATAATTGACAACTACGTGATCTCGATTACTACGCTCCATTTTGCTGGATGTATTTTCCTCACTTTTTCCAGAATCTTCGCCCCATCCAGAAAATAAATTTACTCTTAATTTATCAATACTTTGATCTTGCAATCCTGCTGGAGCTGCTACAGGATTTTCTAACGCTGACGTAGATTCTGGCATTACTCTGGCTTCCGGAAACTTGTATTCTGGACTTTTGTCTGGGGCACCTGCAAAAATCGAAATAATAAATAATTTCTAAATAATGTAATAATTACACCTATATAAAAGAGTCAATTATATTTTATTTATATATAATTATACGATTGATAGTATGTACCTGGATAAGGAGGTACTTCATCTATAAGTTGTTCCATAACGTAACCCAACATGGTTGTAGTAAACGTGTCGTCTCTTTGTAATCCTAGTGCCCTGTGGAAGGCGTCTACAGCTTCCTGTGTATTGCCCATAAGTGCGTGAATGAAGCCAATTGCTGAATAAGTCGATGGATTCAGTGGATTCAGTACAAGGGCCTGTAATAATGTATTAAAATAAAAGAAAGTAAAAATAATACATTAAAGGGTATAACATTTAAACTTATTATATATTGTGTACATATATTTTACCTGTTGATGATAATCCAAAGCCTCTTCGTACTTTTTCATTTTTCTACAAGTGTGTCCCAAATTATTGAGCAATGCCTCCCATTTACTTGGAAGTACAACATCTTTTAGGTCGCCCTGGACTCTTTTCATAGCTTCTTTGAACTGCTTTTCGGCGGTTTTGTATCTATGTATAATTATCGATATTTATCATAAACATACGCTACTTTTATTTTAATTATATATGTAATCTAACTCACTCCATATTGTAAAAAGATATAACGGCCGTCTCGTGTATAACAAATGGATCATCTGGAGCTATACTTTGTGCTTGTTGGAAGAACTTGTCGGCCAGTTTGAGATTGTTTGTTAAGCCACATTCTAAACCTATATAGAGTAATGGTAGATGACAGCCCTTCATTAATTGAGAAGCTTTAAAATATGCTGCCATTGCCTGATCATGTTCGTTTTCTACTGCAAATGAATGGCCGTACGCTAGCCACGCTGGACCGAATAATCTATCCAATGCTGTTGCTTTCGCCAAATATCTTCTTGCCGGATCACTTCTACCTTTTAACATGCAAATTTTAGTTTGATTTCTTTTTGCAATTAGGTTTTTGTATCATTATAATCATGTATATATTTTACCTATAGCATAGTAGTAACAACCAACAGCAAACCAGGCAAGCGCCATATCAGGATACAAGTCTACCAGTTTGTGCGCTAAGTAAAATAATGCTGTGAAGAAAAATATACAATATCATAAATAAACATTTTCCATGATTTCCCTACGTTTTAAATTCTAACAAAAAATTAAGTGTACCGTTAGTTTTTTTTAATTCCACTAAACAAGCTATGTGTACAGGTAGACAAGAATTATGGTACGGATCCTTCTTAAGTATTCTATAAAAAAAAAGGCAATTACAATCATCTCGACGACAAAGCAAAAACGACTTATTCAATACAAAATCTTCTCGAAAAATTTACCTTTCTGTAAGCGAGAAGCATTTGTGGTAATCACAATTATAGTACAGTCTTTCAGCCTTCGATACTTGCATGTCTAGATTATCTAAGAGACGATCCGTAACAAGAATACCATTTATACTGCATGAAACAATTGGTTGATTTTTTGTCGGAACTTGGTACTTTTTCAGTTTGCTTTCATATAATAGATATAGTAATTCGCCTTCCGCTTCTGTACACTGTTCACTGATAGGAAGGGAGTCCAGAAGTTCCTTCTCTGGTACGTTTTACAAAGGTTTGATATTATTTTTAAAAGTATTTTTATTTGTTGTAAAAGAAAACTAAAAGAGAATGCCTTACCTTCAGCTGCAGAAAGCATTTGATTCTGTACGAGTGCCTCGAAAGCTTGATAAGAATAGACATCACAACGTAATGCCTGTTTGTAACAACCTGATGCTACTGCTCTGTTGTCCATTGCTTCATACACTCTTCCTTTTACATATAATATTGAACTTTGCACCTATTGGAAAATAAAACATACGTAACTAGGCAGACTTTTATAACCTTAATACACAGACAAAATCAAACAAATATTATATTGCATTAGTATCAAAATAAAATATACATACATTTTTTGGGGCATCTTGTAGAATATTGGCGTGATCACTATAGCTGACTCCAGATTGTGAAATATTTGTACACATTTCAGTCTCGTTGATTATTTGAAGGGCCTCGGTAAATTCTTTGGCTTCAAGCAAACACCGAACTGCCAAATAATGGCACATGATATCTGTCTACATAAACAAATAATAATATATGAAGATATTCAAAAATATTTCTTTCTAAATGAAAGAATATATAGAAATGATCAAGTGAGTAGCTCAAAGATTGCTTATTAAAAAATATGTAGTACGCTTTAATATTGGAATTATGATCTGTAATATATTATGCTCCTATATTAATCTTAGTCGAAAAATGAGATTGAATAATAGTTAACGAAGTGTAACAATGAGTGCTTGTAGAAGAAATACCTTCTCGAGTCCATGACTCTTAATAAGATGTGCAGCTCGATGATATTGTTTCATGAGAAACATGCATTGTGCCAAGGAACACACATCTTTTGGATTTCCATTACTTAAAGATAAGACCTTGTCAGCCCAGAAAAGAGCAGCACTATAAAGATGCTGTAAGAAGCAATGAAGTTTTCATAATAGCATGAGAGATTTCAGAAATACCCAACTGTCAAACACCATGGTTTAGTCAACTTACTAAATCCAAATACGACTTAACCAAATTTCTGTAAGTATCCAGATCGACACTTTTACTTTTTAATAGATCATTCATTTTGTCGCAATCGATATCAGTATCTTGCTGTGCCATACTTTATTTTAAGATTCGTGTTGTTCAAGACACAGAAAGTATCAGTTAAATAAAGTACGACATTTAAAAACCCACCATGAACTGTAAATATAAGCAATACTTATAGATAATCCAATCTATTTTGAAGTTTCAAAAAGCTTCTCCATAATATAAGTCATCATATCTTTCTTACCATCAGAGCAATGAGTGAATAAATAAAAATATTAATCATAAAGTTTTGAGATTATAACTGTCATTCGCGTTATAATTCTAACGTCTGCTCTAAAACCTTATATTCTATAAATTTAAATACTTCTAATCTAATTCTGCTAAATGACAATCTTTCAATTAAAACAATCTTATAAATGAAGATGCCAAAATGGGAAAAGTGTAGATAATATTCCAATAGCAGCGCAACACTAGTTCAAATATGGTACTATTAATTACAAAATCCTTCAAGGGATAGCGCTGTGCGTAGAATTCAAAAATTCCGAATCCGTATCCCTCTGGCGACAGGTTGTAGTAAGTCGTGTCGATGTCAGCGCTGGTGGGAGATAATAAAGATGGCAGCAAGGGATGCGCAATTCGCACGCCGCTGAGATAAACCGTGTGAATCTCATCTTCTATTTCGCGAATCTGGCGGCGCTTTTCCGGTGTTGCACAAGAGAACCGAGAAGCAGGAAGAGTTCCGAGCGGTGTGCGCCGTATTAACGCGAGAATGTGAGACAGGATAGATAAGTAGAGGGGGGGGCCAAGCTAAGCACGGCAAGCAGAAAGAACGAAGATCAGGCCAGATCAGAACAGGCCGAAACAGCCAGAGGCAGCAGAACCGGGCGACAACTCGTGTAGGGCACGTAGGTGATGTCAAAAATGCGGCGAATAATATCGCGGATTGGCGTAAGAATTCCGCCTCGCGTTTCGCCCCTAATTCGTCAGTGAAATCTTTGTGCCAATGAACGTGAATATATATGGCGGCGCGAGTACTTTTGCTCAGCATCTTGTTTACGGAAGTGCTAAAGCCCGTGTGTACCGCAGGTTCGTTATTTTCGTTATTGTTATCTTCTTTTTATTTATATTTTATGAACGTACTATCCTTCGTGCATGTCACTATAGAAAATACATAAGTGCGTGCCAATGCGTGCGTACTTCCTTGGCTGACTGCCTAAATACTTAACTATTTGCATGCTTTGCCTGTCTCTACACGTCACGCTATGCCCGCCTTTTTCTCAATGAACTTAGTGTTCACTTTTTTTTATTTATACCTTTAACAAGAATTTGCTAGCTCTTGGCGTGATATTGATTTGTAAATAGCGCGTTGATACATAACCACGAGATTACGACTACGCAGGAAATTCTTCGGGTCACTAAGGATGATGAATGATTGTTAATATGTAGTATCTTTTCCCTTATCTAGTATTTCATAGCGTGTTCATTGGCGAACCTAATACAACCTAATACAACGCATAAGCCTGTTAGGGGACTAATATAAACTTTCTTATATGCGTCTTATTTTTTGCAATTCTGTATACAAATTAAGCGGCATGCTTGTCGCATGAGATGTGACAGACCTCGTTTTACTTTATTATCACGAGATATCAGTGTCATGTAATATTAAAACATTAATTAATTAAAATTATAACAGGTAATGAATGCAGAAAATAACGAAATAATCGTTCAACTCACAAAGAAACTACACAATTATTTGCATGAATGAATGTATCGATTAAATGACTGCTTTACTGTTATAATATCTTTGATTAATTCTCTCTATCTTTGATGTAATTCTTATTCAAATGATTTGTCATAGGAGTCAGAGGAGTTGGTAGTGGAGTTAGTGGAAAGAACGGGTCTAAGCCAGAGGGCTTAGACGCGGATCAGAACAACGTTTCGGCAGCTAAACTGGAGATAGAACCCAGTGGACATGTGGTGTTAGGTAGGAGAGGTATTACACTGAATTGTGTAACAGGGGCAAATTATAATGTGTCTTGGCTTTATAATGGAGCACCAGCACCACCGTGTGGTATTGCACGGTGTACACAACTGCCTAATGGCTCACTTCACTTTTATAAGGTATATAATGAAATATAGTATAACTTATAAATAAGGTAAAATTTTAGAAATAATGAAAGTACAAACATTTTCTTATAGTAGATTAGTAATCAGTATCTAAGAACCAAATGTTTTAATGATATTTATTGTGTAGAAACAAAATTTGCAAATGCCTCAGAGACACAGAGGATGGAATCTTAATAATACGTCAACTAACAAGACTCAAGAGAGGAATGAGTATCGTTGCATAGCTCGAACTAAATTTGATGGTTTGTTAAGATCAGCTCCAACTTACGTACAGATTGCTGGTAAGTCATAAATTGCTGCATCTGATTTATTTGATCTTTTCTTTAAAATTGTTCAATTTAACATCCTTCAATTTTTACAGAACTCTCCCATCTATTCAAAGAATCGCCAGAAGATTTAATGATGCGGGAGGGCGAAGTTGCACGGTTCTCTTGTGTCATTGACAGCGTTCCTTTCCCACCTAACATAACATGGCAACATAATGGGGATACTGTAGTGCCCGATCACAATAACACAAAGTAGGAAAATAAACACATTGAAAAGAGAAATAACTTTTGTCAGAAAAACATTGTTTTTACAATGAGAAGTGTTTTTGTATGGAGTATTATTTTTTATTCGTTTAAAAATCTTCTAATTACAGATATTCTGTGGTACCACCAGGTGTTCTATACATAAGTGCAACGAAACCGTCAGATGCAGGTTCTTACAGGTAATTAATTGTTTACCTCTATGAATAATTGTTTTTTCTTTTGCGTCTTGAGCTATAAATATTTTTCTCATGTCCAAAGGAAAAATGTATAAGCTTTGTTATTATTGTAGATGCGTGGCGACTAATGATTTTCTCAAGAAAACCAAAAAGAGCAAAGAGGCAAGATTGACGGTCACTTCCGAGTCCGGCAAAGCAGAGTCGCGCATGCCTACGTCATTATATCCGCAAATTCGATACAATCATTGGTTAATCAACGGATCGAATCTTGATTTGGCTTGTGCG
Source organism: Syrista parreyssii (assembly GCA_030142615.1). Lineage (NCBI taxonomy): Eukaryota > Metazoa > Arthropoda > Insecta > Hymenoptera > Cephidae > Syrista > Syrista parreyssii. Next base: position 881,071 of record JARQTG010000316.1, read on the forward strand.
GCTTCAGGTTATCCACCACCAGTTATAACCTGGACATTTATTCCACGATATCCAGGTACATGCATACACTCTCCCATAAATGGCATCAATAACTTATAAAAATCTTATATATTGGACAATAATAATTACAAGTTACAATACTTTTCTCAAGATGGTACTAACGTCAAACAGCCACGAGTGTTGCTTAATTTAACAGGCGGCATTGGTATCCTGTCGTTGAAATCTATAGGCGTCGCAGACGCCGGTATTTATCTATGCGCCGCTAAAAATTCCATCAATGAGGCCCCACAAATTCAGGTATTCAATATGAGACCATAATGTTTATCTTAAAATATATTGACCGGTTATTTCATTCATATATATATATATATATATATATATATATGAATATATGAATATGTAAAATAATCTCTGTATACATGTATTCTATATCTTTTCAGAATATAACAGTGGACGTAATGATCCCACCCACGCTTCGTAAAAAACCGGTAAGTTTCGTGTGCCCGAATGGTAGAACAGCAAGATTCGAATGCCAAGCTGAAGGAATACCAACACCTCAAATTTACTGGTTGAAGGATGCCTTGAACATCAGTACTATAAACGGTACCAATAGGAACAAAATTTGTCACTTTATTTCACTTAATTCATGATTTCACTATCACTTAATTCATCAATTAATAAACGAACCTCGTATTTCAGGACGTGGGACTACGTACTCGAAAGTTTATAACAAAATGGAACTAGCAATCTCAGCGACGGTGCCGTCGGATTCTGGTATTTATCAATGTGTTGCCGTGAATTTGGCTGGTGAAATTTGGGCCGCTGGTCGGCTTCAAGTGAATACATCCCGTAATAGTCCAGCCGCTCCTACCTCGATGAAGTGCCATGCCCTATCTCCATATAGGATCTTTATATCCTGGGAACATCCCAAGTCTTTATCGCCCACCAGTATTACAGCGTACACCGTCCATTATAGTGCTGTGGGTAAGTACTATAAAAATAAGAGGCGTAAACCATTCAAAGCATATAGGTTTCTTTAAATCCTTAATAAATTTATAAAATTGTATTTCTTCAATTCAATAGACATTTTCGTATGTTTTCTTATTATTTGGATTGCAGTTAAATATTTGTTCTTTGTTATTCGATTTCGTTGATCTTGATTTTGTATCGTGCTTACGTCCTTTTCGTATGTGTCGTTGCATTCAAAGAATTTCTTCTTATCTTATGAAAAAATATAAGAAGGCGGTAAGGAAGAAGTAACGCCACCAGAACCAGGAAACTCCACTTCCGTGGAAGTCACCAAGACGCTTGAACCACTTACAAACTATTCCTTTTACATACGAGTATGGAACAATCATGGAGCCAGCAACCAGTCGGCCACCATTGTGTGTTCTACTGCCCCAAGTGGTATGTTACTATCAGTATTATTATATATCAGACGTCTTGTATCAATGATTCTGTACACTGTATCATAATTATTTCACGAACATTAAAAAGAAAACAATTTTATTTTAGTTCCTAAAGCAGTTCCAAAGATAAAATTGGACGTGATCAGCAGTACAAAGTTGAACGTCTCGTGGGTGTCCCTTACCAAGAAGGAAGCACAAGGCGTTGTAGTTGAGTACAAACTGCAGTGGAAACTTCAACAACATCCTTCAATTCATGTGCTTTACATTCCATCCACTACCGAATACTACACACTCACAGGTATCCTTGATGATTAATTAAGTGACTAACAATTAAATTGTTGAAGGACGCCTCTTACGTTTTTTGCTCTCTTCTTTATTTTAATTGTTTTATAGGCTTAACACCGGGAGCGCAATATGACTTGCGCGTGCTGGCCAGGACAGAACAGGGTTGGCCGAATGTCAGCGAATCGGAACTTAGTTGGACCAGCGTAACGATGCCATCGGCAAAATCAAATCAGTTTACAATAACGAATATGGTGAATGTTCGATTGACAACCATAAATTCTTCGTTGATTGAGGTTTGAATAGAAGTTGTCTAGTTAATCTATAAACTTGATAACCATAAATAATTATGGTTGCTGTTAACTATTGTATATTTCTTATTCAGGTTAAATGGGAAATCAAGGAGACCTATCAAAAGAATAAATTTAAATTTGATTCATGGCGTATTTACTGTGAAAATCTAAAAGGCAAAAATTTAGCCACTGTTTTGCTACCAGCAAATGCGACGGAGTACACATTCAATAATCTTCGTAAGTTATGGTTTTGTAAACTTTAAAATTCTATTATCAATGTTGAAGTTCTCATTTGATACCAACAATTTAATGTTGTAACTTTGATTTATTATGTGCTTTATTTCCTTGTATTTTAGTGATTAACGAATCGTATATTGTCGCGTTGTGCGCAGTCAGTTTTGGAGAAGATAAAAGCTGCTTGAGAAAACTTTCTGACACCGCAAGATCCAGCACGAGTAAGTTCACACGAAAATTAATATTTTATATAATCATAACTAAGACTGTAATTACATTGTAAATAGTGAGTATACCAACGGGTTTGGAGGCTACACCGCTTTCGCCAACGTCTATAAACGTAACGTGGACTGTTTCTGATGTGATTGATGTAAATTCATATGAAATCTGTTATCATTCTGTTCATCCCATAGAACCTGAAATATCCAACTGTCTTGTCACGTAAGTTGAACGATAGTACGCAAGTCGTGTAAACGTAGACAAACTTATTCTGCATAATATATTATTCGATATGTTTTTTGTAGCAATGAGACACATATAACGGTTGACCATTTAAAACCTTTCACACTTTATCAATTTAAAGTGCGAACACTTTTTAATGAGTCAAACGACAATGGTAGTGATTTTAGCGAAAGCATAGAGTGCTACACCAATGAAGACGGTAAGTTAAAAGATATATATTTACTTTTACAAGGTATTATACTATGTATTATCCTCGAATATTAGTTCCTGGAAAGGTGGAAGAAGTACAGTGGTTTCTGGGAAACGGATCGAAAGTTCGAATTGCTTGGAAAGAACCGGAAAAATTAAATGGCGTATTAAAAAATTACTCTGTCGTTTACACAATGAGTCTGTCTGATTCGTCATCGACTTGGGGCAACATGACTGTGCCTGGAAACAAAACATCTACGAATCTACCTGGTCTCATTCCAGGAAAGCGTTATTTCGTTATGGTAAAAGCAGCTACTAAAGCTGGTTACGGCAAATCGTCCGATCCGATATTTATTATAACGGGTGGAACTTCATCCAAAGTGCACACGACGTCTGATAACCGAACACCGCCACCAAATCCAAAACCGGATCAAAGTCTTGGTAAGGAATAATTATATGCATACAATTTGGATTTGCATAAGTAAAAATAAATATCCAAAGTAACGCTCACTGTTGCACATGACATCGAAACGACTTGTATTCTATTTTTTTACCCAGGCGTGATTCTTGGTGTGAGCATAAGCATAGGTTGCGTAATGATTTGCTTATGCAGCATCTACTGTCGTAAAAAGTGTGAAAGCTCACGATCTATGGGCGACACTGTGCAGCCACTCAAGGGACGTGTTCTTGTGCGAAACGGAAATGGATGTTGCGTCGATCGATCTTCCGTTTCCAACAGTCAACACGTAAATACAACTCCTGGCAATGAGATCGAACTCGCTGTATTATGCCCTTCGTCTCCGATCATGACAGATCCACGTCCAGATACCAAGGTATTGACAAGACCAATTAATATTAGCTAGGAATTGTAGCATTAACGTGAATCTAATTGTTTTCTATTTTGTTCATAAACATTTTTGCCTCAGGGTGGGTACTCTAATGGCGTTCTTGAATCGTGTGCAAAGGAACCTTTACTTGCGCCATGGAATACAACTGGTGATACCAAGGATGTCCGTATCACGGAAAATCCACAGGTTTGTTATTATTCGATTTTATAACTAATCGAAGCATTTTTATTGCGCAAAGTTTTTATACCAGTTAATTGAGTATCAATTTCTGTACTTTTGCTTGTGATTACAGTACAAACAAAGAGTCAGCGCTATGTCAAATCAACAGCAGCAACCGGATCAAGAGAATCAGGAACAAGACTTGGAAGGAACGCAGCTCACAATGGTCAATTGTACTTTAGGCAGTAGCAGTAGCAGCCTAAATAATAACCTAGGATGCACGGAGGCTTCGTTGTCGTCATCACCTAGAAAGACGGCATCGACGTCAGTTCCAGTGCTGAATCCGAACGGGTGAGATAAGATTTGTCCAATATGATTGAACGTCGACGTAATTCCAAATAGTGAGACGTGCCAGGTAAGACGATAAAAATTGTGTATATTAAGTTCTACAAGATCCACCATTATGCGGCTGCGAATTGATGTAATTAAGTGTAGGAGTGTGTGCGTACGCCCGTACACAAAAAAGTGTAACAACGCACACGCAACTATGGGGTAATCTATGATTTCTCATTGTCGCGCATGATTAGTCCGCGAAATAACGTCGACATCATGTGGCGTCGCCCTATCCGTGTAAACGGGTGCCTGAGCGAACAACTATTCAACATCAAGCACAATGACCATGTACATATTATATGTAAAACATAACACTTGATGTCTCGTAAGTGTTCAAGTTTTCAAACTTGGCGACTCTGTCGCAGATGGCGACACTGTTTGTTCATGTGCCGCAATGTTCAGTGTAAACGTTTAAAAAGGGAAAAACTCAGCATTACGTTATAGCGCGACGTAAACGTCACATTGCAATGTTACGCGTAGCGCTTCGTGAATGAGCGCATTATAAACGCGTAATAATTATTCTTAGAACACTTGCTCACGTTTGAAAATGATCGTTAAGGGCTGGACGAAAATGAAAGAATGATGCTTTGAAGAGAAATGAAATGTATAAAAAAAAAAAAGAAAAAATATTAGCCATGCCGTAAATGATTGGGAAGAGGTGAATGTGTGCCGCGAGTGTGTCCGTGTCGCTCTTGAAGTATGAAAATTCGTAATATTACTGTACATAATATTATAGACGTTAATTGTGAATATGTCCATAAGCGAAACACGTCCCAGTTTTCTTTTAGTTCCGGATGACATTAGCGAACGAGACGAGGAGGAGTGAGATTGTTGTGTCATGCGATTGCAAATTAATATTGTACTGATCCACTAGCAGCTCTAGTTTGAGGGGCCAATTTTTATGGTTTACAGTATAAGACACATCCGAATGTTAAACGTCTTAGAGAATTATTATATGTAGACACTGACTATTTTCATGAGCATTGAACTCTGCTTGAACCGCTACATCAGTCTCATTTTTAGGGCGGGGAGGTATCTGTTTGCGACTTGTAGCAGAAGAGCATTCTGACTATGAAACTGGTATTTGAAAGTAGAATTTTTAACAAATACGACGTCATTGAATGAATTTAACTATTCATATTCATTTCTTTCTTTACTTTACACTATTTTCTTTTTAGTACAATGATCGAAAGCATTCAGACTAATGAGCGCCACTCCACTTCGTCTCTACGAAAGTTATTTTCCTTGATAACCGAAACGAGCTACATTTCCTTTAATTGCTTCTCTCGTAATCCGAACTAAATAACAAGAAATTTGTTTAATAGCACTAAGGGAACAAGCATACATTTTAATCAGAGACACTATCCATTAAGGGGTGGTACAACTAATCCAATTTCTCTTTATTACCCTTTGTCACTATTATTTCGTTTTTCTTTTACTTTTTTTTAATACGCATTAGAATGTTAGATTTAATATTAACGATTCAACGAAGGAATCTTTTTTATTATACGTATCGCGTTAGGACTGCATATTGACGGAACGATTTCCCGCGAGTTCGAAGTGTTATCGATGAGTGATTGTGTTGCCTCCTGCCTTTTACTTTTTTTATCGAGCGACACAACAAGAAATATACAATAAATGTCAATAGCGGTATTCGAAATCGATCGTGAAATCGATCTGTAATATTTGATCGTTAGAAGTTTTATTACGTCTTGTCGTTCCATTCGACTTTTATTCCACCGTAAACTTTTCTTCTGCTCGTTTTACGTGTCATTTTCTGTCGTCTTTTCTTTTTCATCCTAATAATAATTACATTCATTGTCTGTAGTTACGATTAAACGTAAGTTGAAGGTCGCGGCGATGACTTCTCACAAACGGAAAAACGACGTGGAACAATACATTAGTCTAAAGACAGCTATGACGTTGCACCTGGTGATCTTCACCAGAAGTGATTCCAGTGGATATTCATAACGCTAAAATTATCGCACAAAGAGTATGACACGCTCGTGATAGGAGTGTAGTAAACGTCAAAAAAACTGAGACTAAGAAAGCGTAAAAGAAAGCATGAAAAGTCGTAAACGACTGTCGAAGTTTCCTTACGCATTCCGTTGCTTTCCGTTCGTGACAATCGATCGGATCCGTTTATGTATACAGCGATCATTCACAACCGCCATTAATCACCGACACCATGTTTTAACATTATTTGGCATACTATTCGACACGTCACATTATAACACGCAGGACACACATTATGTTGATTAAACAAAAAAATCACTATACTATATACATGCTACATACTATACACATGCTACACTGTGAAAAGGATTAGAGGGAGGGTAGAACATACACATTCACACACACACCAGACTGGTGCATGTTACCATGACAGAAAAAAAACCCAACGCAGTACCTGATATAGACTAAGTTATGTCGTTTTAGAGTGAGACGTAGGCATGTCAATGTTATACTGTACCTCCATTATAATTGTTATTTATTACTTCGTAACATTCGACAACAATGTGTTTCGACACGATACTGAACTATAAATGCAATAATCTAGCTGTTACAGAACACATGATGAAATCGAACGAGATGAGCGTCAGTTTCTTTTTTCTTTCGTTTCATTTTTTTTTTTTAAATCTTACACGTTAAAGTTTTTCAACCCTTTTATGTCCGTTCTAGAACCGCTTTTTCATTTTACTGTTTTTATTATCATAGATTACCTGAAATTTTATTTACTCTTCTCGATCCACTATTTTCACATTTATTTTACACTTTTTTTTTATTCGATTGGCGATATTGTAAATGATATAATGATAACATTTTATTTTCCCTCCCTTTTTTGTAAACATCATTCACACTCGTTTTTTTCACCGTTATTGCTCGTCCTATATAATAACAGACTGCCGTGTAATGATCACAGATGAGACTGAACAGTTTTCTTTTTTGTTTTTCCTAACAGCGGTTCTAGAAAGCAAGTAAAGGGGGGGGGGGGTGAAGGAGATTGTTACAACTATGTTTGGTTTAATAAAAAAATATGCACGCAAGACAGACTGCTGCGAATATTTTTCTTCGCGAATAATTCCAATACGTCAACGTGTATCTCATAGATGTCGCAACTCGACGGATTCCGTTTAAAGAAAGAATACGAACTCGTTTGTTGCAAAAATGTTCGACATGCATATTTAACGCGTACACGTGTTATATAATCGCAATGGAAAAATTCCAATGTACTCATCACGTTCATTCATTGATTCGTTCACTCATTCACCGATTGGCTTCCATAGACTCAGAGCGTAGTACACAGCTACGCTATATTATTTTTACACACCTTATATACCGGGTGTCGAATGAGATGCGCATTATATTGAAAGACGTTACTCGTTGCATCATTTCGTATACAAAGTTCCTTATCACTTTTTCTATTAGCAGCTTCGTACTTTGGATATTGTAAAATGCATTAAATCGGCTCCGCGTATTCGCTCATAGGGGACTCAATTATTCATTGAATTCCAATCAAGGACTTCAGTGCGCGTCTTATTGTCATGTTATAATTCATTTCGAATATGTGACTAAGAAAAGTATAAAATATATATGAAAAAAGGATAAAGAACTTTTATGTGCAATGATTCGATCGTTAAGATCTTTCGGTGTCATTCGTTCTCTTTGAGACACCCTGCATATTACAAATTACCACATAGTACCTTCTAGTTAATTCCAGTTTCCAGTCTGACCTCGAAGGCATTAAGCATACGTAACATATAGTGAACCTAGGTGCGTCGTAATAAATAATAATATAACAGTGAAGAAGGAGGGAGATAAAAAATGTTTTTGCGAAAAATCTGCGAAAATTAGGAAGACAATGAACTCGCTGTTCCGTGTTTTATCCGTCGCGCGTACAGCCTGTTTCCAATGTTTTACATTCGCTACATCCGCATCTCTGTCACTATTTTCTATTTGCTTCGCGTAAGATCGAAAGAAAAATTTGCTCGGTCATTCGAAAGAAACAACGAAGGATTATCCGCGCATGCGCAATACGCGTGTGAATAAGCTCTAAATACGTGTATCCTGACTGTGCATACCGGCCGTATATGACCAACGTATTGACGCTCTAAATGCGTTTGATATAGACGCTAATTAAAAAGAGAATTTAAGACTTTTTTTTTATTCTCGTAAAATCCTTAGCTGATCAAAGAGCGAAATTGTTCTTTTGGTATGAAGACGGAGAAAAACTGAAACAAAAAAAAATGCATTTCCGTTCGCACCGGTTAAGAAGACCCAGTAAATTGCTGATTACAACAAAGAAAAGGCGTTAAGTTGTAGTAAGAAAAAAGAATCAAAGATAAATAATCAAAGGAATGTAAGCTCGAAATTAAAAGGATTTTTTCTATTATTAGCTACGGTACGTTGAGAGAGATATGGCCGCAATTTCATATGATACCGGTGTAAAATGAGCGAAAAAAAAAACAATTACGCTTATCAAACTATTTTAATCTCTTTTTTTTTCAACTATACTAGCCGCATAATTTTATTCAATCCCCGACGGTGTCGTCGTCGTTCGGGATACCGTATTTCAGTGAAGCGTAATTTTCGAAGATTCTCTCTTATGTATAACGAGGATGCGCATTGGACACAGAGGGAATACAAATGTAAACGGCGAAACTCTTGTTGAGACGCGCACGTGTTGGATGACACGAAAAGAAAAGATTCCGTAAATTCGACCATTAACACGCTTACGCGAAGGACATGTAATATAATAATATGAAAAGACGTAAAGTTTTGCCTGTTTTTTCTCTTTGTCGGGCATCTCCCGAAAGATACGAACTGGCAGGGTCGCCATGCTCGATGCATTTCTTCAACATTCAAAGTTAATTGAAAATATTATTTTTTAATTGCGAAAATCCACGCCGGTCAAGTACAAAGCAATAAACGTCATTAAAATGGCGGGTGGCATTCGCGAGCACGACTATCGTTTGGAGAATAATTTGTTTTATTATTAATGAATTATTATAATGATTATTTATAAGAGTTTCATCAGCAGTAGTTTTATTCTGCGTGCATCGCGGAAACTGCTGTTAATTATTATGATGATTATTATTGCTATTATTATCATTATTATAAATTGCGAATCTTCAATGAGGTCGCTTCGTATTACTTTTATTATTGCTTTATCAGTCGATAAGTTAAATCATACCGATTAATCGATATCGATCAATTTCTTGTCATGCCACGTTGCAAGGTCTACAAACTCCAAATTATTTTGACATCGATTATACGTTATGTGGTATCAATTATTTAGTATTTAATGCTCGATGAAGTATTATCTTACTAAGCATATTGGATTTAGGTAAAGCCGCGCTCTCTCTTGCAACAGAACCCACGGTTACGTCACGCGACGATGTTGCAGGGTCTTGTTGCAAGTGTGTGCGCGGCTTAAAAAATGACAGGAATGTGATTTTTTTTTACTCATACGTCACAATTAAATTTTTTTAATTTATCAATCATGAGTGACGGTGATTTTTGTTTTCTTTAATGATACCTCGACGTTATTTTATATAATTTGAATTGTTTATCGTAGAAGCTGTTATTATTAATATTATTGACAATGCTATGTGCTGCGCACATAGAGGACGCGCGTGTAATGGTTTTTTATATATATATATATATGTGTGTGTCTGTGTAATCGAAGTCAAAGAAATTCGAGTTTCGACCAAGCAAATGTGTCACGGATCGAAAATTACTAGTTACTTTAGCCATTAATAGATAGATTACGTAGGATATGTAGAATGTATCCTTAAATTTCCCGCCCACCGTCTCTTTCCTTAATTGCCGATACAGAGCCGAACGTATAGACCTTCACACAATTTGTAGCAGAAGTAATAAGAACGAAAGAAAAGGAAAAGAAATTCTTACACGTACGGCGACTCTAGTCTAACGAATATACCTCCAATAGGAGTCGCTCTCCATAGAGCGACCTTAACATTACTTAACGTTAACTTAACCTCAGTACCTACTAGCGACTATCGTTTAGATTTTTATACCGCTTTTTTTTTTTTACATACCTCACAGGATTATAGTTTCACGCCGGCGATTATGCGTAAACGAGACGTTTTTTTCCTCTTATATTTTTTAATATATTTAAGTTTAACGTTTATTCGCTTTATTTACTTTTACCGCAGAGCAACGACTAATGTGCGAAGAACCCGGTAACTTTATTAAATTAAATCTGTGTTAATTATTATTATCGTTAATAATCATGTAGCGACTTCTACTGAACAACCGAACAGCATCTATGTAATAATTTATTTCTTTTCTCTCTCTCTCTCTTTTTTTTCTCTCTCTCTCTGTCTTTCCAGAAATCGTAATTATTATTTACCGTATACGCCTAGTTGAATATTGTATTTCACGATGATTAATGACATTCTTTAAGGTGCAGTTACTTTGTACATACTTTTACCCACGATTGTACATACGATTATATTACCAACTTGAGAATATTAAAAGTATATATTTTAATATATTATATATAATTAATTACGATGAAATTGTAACCTTATTGTTTAAAAGGGTATTCAAATTAAAGCGATACACGAGATGTTTAATGATATTGTTGACCCTTCTGAACGCAGCATATTGTTGTACTGACGGTTTAATAAAATTAAGGCAGCGCATCGTTGTTTCCATTTACGAACCTCCTTTTTTTGTAATGCCCGCGCAAGGAGACGGGTCTATGTACGAATTGTTCGTGATCGCGTTCGCGGGTTTGAATTATGAAATATTGCCGTGTACTTCGTGAAACATATTAACTCAAAGAGCTAACTTATGGTTTCAGGAAAGCTTTCAAATTTTTCTTGGTCTTATTGTTTACTGCGTATTGTATGTACAAACTAAAGGCAGTCGGTATTGATGGGTTTATTTTATTAGCGTGACAAATCAGCATATACATACCGTAATTAAGTAATTTATGAATCGATTCGTCATTCAGTTGTTACACGTTAATGCCATGTGCTACGAACGCATTAAGTACTACTATAGATCATGTCCATTTGATCCGGTACGGCTATTAGGCTTGTTTCATAGGCGTTACAATCGTAAACATAAGAATGAGACATGTCTATACATTGTATGCATACAAAAACAAAAAATTTCGCATATCGCAGAAGACACTACTCGCCTAATTCATTCTTAATTACAATATATACTATTTTTGTACTCGACTTAATAATGTATATATATATAATTTCATACCTGTACAGGCACTGGAATATAGTCGGTTTTTGCATCGTGAGTATAATTGATTATCGACGCGAAATGTAAGCAAGATATCGACAAGCAAGATATCGAAATGAAATAATCTATTCTCTACCATTTCCTCGCGACGAAGACAAATAAAAAGTAGTTTTCTTTTTATACAAATTTTCTGTGGCGTTCGTTTAAAGGGTTGCATGTGCCTGTCGGTATCGATTCTTTTTGGCACTGTTGATCCAAATTCACGTATACAAAAAAGAAAGAGTGCCGTTACAACGAAATTGTTCTATGCTCAAAACACTAACTGTATCACCCAAAATGCCGACACCATTGCAGATGGCGTTGTTAGCGACATTTTTGAAAAACATGGTAGTCCTAGATGCGCGATTTTATATTTAATTGATTCGCTTGACTCTTGCGCGGAGTCATCATATACGAGTCGCGATTTGACTAGCGCCGTTCATGGTCTCACGTGTCGAATTGTTACGAAAACCTAAGTTAGAGTAAAATTAAGTACATACATTGCTTCTTTTATCACATATGGCAGTTTAGACCTATAATTCTTTATCTAATATCTTTGTTAGCGTCGTTTGTTCTTTTTAAATATTTTTTGTTTTTTGTTTCATCCTATAAGCCATCATAATATCGATTTTAAATCAGCGGACGCGAAACATGTTTGACGCGCGACGCGCATTGAACCTACGCGAATTCTTTTAGGCACAACGTGAAACGGTTCTGTAAAAGTTGTTAACTCGATAAATTCTATGATGCTTCAGCGCGACGTTGATTCAAGTGTTTAATCTGTGTGATTATTCAACATAGTGATCACAGGACTAAGGAATGCGGGAATATCTTCATGGAGACGCAATCGTCAAGAACCTGAAATAAGGCGCAGTTATTGTTTCCAAATTTTGTATTTTATGGATAAAAAGGTATCATCATTATCGACTTTACTTACCTCTTTTAAAGCTTCCTTGGTCAACTTAGGATAACAATAGGTAAATCCAGTCTCGTTTGTTAACTTTCCTGTCTGTAAGTACAGGTGTTTGTTGTAAAGCAGTTCCTGATCTATATAAGGGGATAATGGACTGTTCTCAACGCCATCTTTACTACATGCTTCCGCCCAAGGTCCCATGTGTTTGTCATTCACTTCCTCTACCACAGAACTCATGTCCGCCTATAAAAGTACAATAGACAATAATTTTCATAAACCGAAATTGAAATACGAATTTTTATGTTTATGTACTTTTGCTAAAGTTGATAGAGCAGTGCCCCAATAGTCATGGTTGATGTTGAATAATTCTGAAACAATGGCACTAATTGTTCCTTGCGTAGAATCGCCCTCGTCAACGAGGTTGTAAATTTTGCCTTCTGATTCAGATCTGATTGCTACATGCCAGATCGCGCGGGCTACGTCTCTCACATGGACAGTATTCATGTGAAGATCTGGTCCCCAAAGCAACTTCATCATTTCACCTATATGTTTGTATACTGCGCCCACCACTAAACGAGGTGCTGTAAATTACATTGTTATACTAATTATATTGTCACAATAGTTTAATGCGAATCTGATACTGTGATCGTTCCTTATTTTAATACCCAATGTTACATTCATAAACGTTTCAGAAATGATTCAATGGATTGTAAAGAAAGTGCATGGATAATTTATAAATTATGGATATAATTATTGTAGTTGATAAAGAGAGTTAATTGTGTACAACATAATTAATATAAAGTATATTACCTAATCCGTTTCTGTCACCAGGACCATATACGATTGCTGGTCTGAGTACAGTATATTTCAATCCAGGTATATTCCTTAAATCATGTTCAACTTGCACTTTATATTTTGCCACATATGTCCATGGATCTACAGTGTCCTCCTCCTTATGTGGAGCCTGTTAAGTAATTCTTCTTAGCACAAAGTATATGCAGCATGAAGTGTTATCATTTCTTTTATTGGTGTATTCTTTGTACTTTAAGTGAATATGCAAAGAATAGCAAAATATATAACAACTGTTATATATGAGAAATAAATTTTTTAAATCTTACCTTCTCTGAAGAGTTTAGATTGCCTGAAGAAATTTCAACATATTTTTTTACTCCAAACTTTGCTGCATATTGGGCACAATTTATACTGAGCTTGTAAATACCTTCCTTATAAACAGGATCTGTTTGTCCACTTTTTGTTTCACCAGCACAATTGAATACATAATCTATAGGAGTATCTGATACAAATGCATTCTGACACGAGACTATAGTTCAAAGAAAAAAAAATGTGGTTATCCTCATTGAGATTAGTAAAAGTATTAATGCAAATTATCGTATTAAAGCTTACCAGGATTGATAAGATTAGCACTTCTAAATTCAAGAAGCGGATGTTCAAATATTTCCTGGTGTTTAGCATTTAGCCAAGCTGTTTGTGGTGGAACCTTATCAACAACTCTAACTGTAGAAACTAATTCGTTTTCTAGCAGGTATTGAACTAGGTTACGCCCAATGAAACCACATCCTGCACGAAAGATAACAATTATTGGCTGTACCTAATTCATTTCGATTTCATTAATAATAACGAAGTGGTCAAAAGTATATTACCTCCCAAAACTATAACTCCAGGCTTTCTGTCACCTGCTGAAGATGCCATTGTTCCTTATCATTCAAATACAAACTGCCGTTGTTTTTTGATAAGTTTAAAGTCAAATAAAAACGCAGCTCTTTACTTGTACAACACTTATCAGCTACACCAAATGCGGAATTCTTATCAGTTTCATGCAGTCCATTTAACCTTACAGTTTTAAAAAGATAGACCGGTCATAAGTGGTTATATGCTTTAAGAATGTGATCTGGCTAATTTCTAGCACTTGTTCTACACCACTGCCCTCTAGAAGCAGCAAATCAAGAATAATGCTAGAAAAATATTTGCGTTACCGACATCATAAGTATACTGCATAATAACCTCACATCCCCCTACGTTTACACACACGTGCTTAGAAAAGTTAACCAATCGTTTGTTCAGCTTTGTAAACCTTACACGTGATTGGTTAATCCTTTCTAAAAAAAACCCGTCCGTCACAGGCTTGGTTCCAACGTGCAGGATTGAAATAGAGTTAACCAATCAAGTTAGTTTATTCCGTTCAAATCTCGTTTCTGATTGGTTAACTCTTTTTCAACCCTGCCCGGTGAAAACATATGCATATAAAACTTAAAGAAGTAGTTAAATTTTTTGTGAATCTTTAAATTAATTATGAAATAATACCATTAAGAATATAATAGCGTTATGCTTGGATTTATTGAATTTCATAGGTGACTTCTGTGACACGATTCCTACATCATAAATATCGTAAGTCTTATCTAACCCCACCTTGATGTTTGAGCTGCTATAATTATATTTTTTATTATCACACATATTTTTGTTATATTTGAGGGGTTAGGTAGGAATAATTATGAGTTGCTGCTTGTTAATGCGGTTGGGCCGATCAAAAGCTCTAGACAGATGTCTATTGGAAAAGTGTTTAAACCAGTGGAGACCAAAGCTCTACTACAGGAGTGGCGAAGATCACAATAATGATTCCATCAATAGAGACAATCAAGCGCTGAAAAAAAAACCACTGCGAACAAGATTAATGCGTGATATACGTCAAACAAAAGAAAAAGTAGAAGAAATTATAGAGAGGGAGAACATATGGACCATACCAAATTTTCTGTGTATGGGGCGCATATTCAGTTCTCCATATCTGAGTTACTTAATAGTCTCACAGGATTATACTGTAAGCAATATTTCCATGAAATACTAAAGTTTTTTCTTTAATTTATGGAATATGTTATTGAATGAACTAAAACACCTTGCTTTATAGCATAGCTTGCACTTGAATCATATTCTTTTTATATGAGGAAGATGATGGCTGAACTGTACTATAGGTGGCGCTCTGTCTTCTGGGTTTTGCTGGACTTAGTGATTTAGCTGATGGATGGATTGCTCGTACCTGGACATCTCAAGCCTCAAAGCTTGGTAGTTTTCTAGATCCAGTGGCAGACAAATTACTAGTGGGAACCTTGTTTCTCTCTTTGGCCTGGGTAGGCTTGATACCTGTTCCACTCACGTGCCTTGTTATTATACGAGATGTGGCTCTGGTCATCGGTGCCTCCTATGTGAGGTATCGCTCCTTACCACCACCCGTAAGCATAATTTATTAGCTGGATATTTACTCAATGAGATACCAATAACAAATTCATTTGCAGAAAACATTAGCAAGGTATTTTGATCCAACACATGCAACAGTGCAACTTGCACCAACGCTCACCAGCAAGTTAAATACTGGTGTTCAACTCTCTCTAGTAGCTGGAACATTAGCTGCTCCAGTATTTCACTTTGTAGATCATCCATTATTGCAAGGATTGTGTTACCTTACGGCATTTACGACTCTCGCTGGCGGAATCAGTTATCTAATATCAAAAGACACCTATAAATTTCTCACAAAAAAGAAAATTACATCGTGACCATGATTCTGATACTATGTTATTGCTTTTGTAAATTAAAGGTACACTACTTTTACTTTTTACAACAGGTGTACCTGATTTATTTATGAAATTGATTGATATGCAGTATCTATATTGTCACTGATCATTGCTTGCAATATAATACTTAAGATGGATATTTTAACTTGACAGGGTAATAATCAAGTTTGTTTAAAGCACGGTCTACATTTATTTATACAAATTTTTATACACATTTTTTTCGAGTTTAATCTTAGCCTAAAATAAATGGATCAACTTGATACGTTTCATATGCAAATTTCTCCTCATGAGATGGATCATATTGTAGTCCTATGTAATCAATCTCTAATCTATATGATCCTGGAATTGCATCTGCAATTGTGATTCCAAAGCTTTTTACTTCACATAATGGTATTGCAGTTTGCTTGTCCTGTATTCTCCCTTTACTTGATAGGAAAAATTTTGAAAATGGTACCCTTACATATTGCCAATAAGGACCTCCCCGAGTATACATTGGAAACATATATATATCATTCCACATAAGGTCATATGAAACCTTTGTAGTAACACCTAACATATATGTGCGTCCGTCACCACGTACTTTTAATACAATATGAGTATACATTCCCCAATCAAAAGGGTCTTCCCGTTGAAATGATTTTCGTGGTGGTAGTGACTTCATATTGCAGTATCCTGTTCGTTTCAACTGTCCATCTTTTGGAAGCTTTGTATCCAAATGTCCAGTGAAAAGACCTTTACCCCCTGGTGACAAGTCTAGACTGATTTAATTTCAACTTTAATATAAAATTTATAAAAATTTTATAATAAATGTATATTTTATAAGAAATTTACCTAACAGTAGAAAATCCAGTATTAAAATCACTGTCACAGGTTATCACCCATTGTTTAAGTGTTTTTGGATCACTATGAAATTTCCATTTGACATCAACTGCATGCTCCTTGGGTGCTATTATTGGGTCCATACGAATCAGCTCTTTTATTTCATCCTTGAAAAGACTAAATTCTTCGACTAACTGTTGATAACCACTACGTATTTTTTCCAATATAGAAGTTTCTGAATTTTCCAGACGATCATATATCTTAGGATATCCAGCTTTCGGATCCTTCTCGTAAAAACGTGACAAACATTTTGTTATGTGAAGTTCTCGTCTCCCAATTTTTATGTTAGACGCCAGCAATCGAAGTATTTGGGAATTCATTTCATGTAAAGGTTAACATCAGAAGTAGCAAAAATGAGCACACTTTATAAATATCTTAAAAACTTCAGAATGACCATATACGCAAGCTGAAGTGAGCTATATATACGGACTCATATCAGTAAGACAACATTTCAGTTGTATGTCCGTTCTTTATAAAAAAAAATAACTATGAAAATTAATTGCATCGTACAGAAATAATAAATTTATACATGATAAACAATTTGCAACAAAGGAGTTGTAATTATCCATGATAGAATACAAATTCTAAAATTGAATGATCGCTTGAAACGTTATTAATTAAGAAATATCAAATACTGCTAGGGAATATTATTTTTATGTCGCAAATTGTCATAATTTAATGTAACGACCAGTAACAATATTGTTTTTTTAAATATTTTTAATCAATATGTGAATTATTACGAATTTATTATAGAATCACTGAAAGTTCTCTATCTTTTTATATCTGACCATTAAATTCTCACATTGATATATAAAGTGTTAATGTAAGAATGAAGTAATGGATGATTTTCTAATGATAACTGACAGTGGTGTTGCATTTTACGAAAATCATAGTTGATCGTAATCGATTTCGTTTGTTGTTAGCTCATAGTAGTAATAGGCTTTATTGAGAGTTATAAACCGTCATAAGATAAGAAAAAGCAAAAAGTGAAAAAGGCGAATAATCACACGTGTAACCGTGAATGCGGAGTGTGAAGGCCGTTAAGCAGATTAGAATCCAACTGATAGCCCTAGGCTTTATACGTGAAAGTGTTGCCTGTGAAATGCCACTACGGAGGAATTCCATGTTCATTGTGGTGGGAGAGACTTTGTTGGAAACCAATAAGTAAAAAGAAAGAAATTTCTGCTCTTTCTTGCAAGGATCTAGTGACTCTAGTCGAATATAACTTCTCCAGCACGCAACATGGCTGTTCCTCAGGTTGTAAGTCCATATGGTTTAAACGCTCTTCATGTGTGCACTTAAAGCCATACTCATTGACTTGATTTAATGTGAAAGATAAAATTAAACTCTTATTGATATATCGAAATGTTTGCTGAAAAACACTACCATTCTTAGAGCAATCATATAATAATGAAATAATAAAACAATATTATTACATGACATTTCATTGACAGGGTAACAATCTATTGGAGGATCCTGATCTATTCAGCAAAACTCTTTTGGATCGATTATCAAATTCAAAGGATAATGATCTTGTTGTTAGACCACTTTCTATTAAAGACTATAACAAAGGTAGTGGTATTACTTTGACAAGTTATACCTGTGTCGCTTAAAATCAATTTTTTAGATAATAAATTTCTAGGATTCATTCAACTATTGGGTCAGTTGACTGAAGTAGGAGATATTAGCCATGAACAGTTCCTAAGTAAGTTTTTTGAAGTAGGGATTATTGATCCTTACTTATCCTATTTATTTTTTAATATAAGATTACATTATAACGAGATATGATTGACATGTATTTATGTTTATAGATACATTTCGAAAAATGAAAATTGCTGGTGGTTATTACATTGTTGTTGTGGAAGATATGAATATTGGAAAAGTTATTGGTAGCTCTACCCTTGTTGTAGAACAGAAATTTATTCACAATTGTGCTGTGGTACGTAATAGATTTTTCTTTTGATTAGTGCATTAAGTTTGGAAAACTAATTATATTATGTTCTAGCGTGGAAAATTGGAAGATGTTGTGGTGAGTAATGAGTATAGAGGTAGACAGTTGGGTAAACTGCTTGTAAATAATATCTCTCAATTGGCACGGCGTCTGCACTGTTATAAATTGTCATTGGATTGCCGCGATAAATTAATACCTTTTTACGAAAACTTAGGATTTAAGCGAGAACCTGGTAATGCAAATCATCTGAATGCTCGCTTTCATTATGAGAATCCTGCTGAACAGTCACACTTGTGATACTGTATAAAAATGTTATTTACCTATCATTGATATTCCTTTCAGTATATTAAGATTCCTTTAATTTTGAGCTACGTTTATGAAACGTAACTTATGAAGTTGATATATAGGAGGCATGTATGATTTTTATATAATATGATGAATCTATGTCAACAAATGCAAAAGACTTATATAGTACGAAGATTTTTGTAAGAACATTCAGATGATCTGCAGGTTTGTAACATATCTTGAATACCTGCAGTATTTTTTAATGGATATGCTCATGGCTCAATATTATAAGATATACAATCACAAATAAAAATACAATCAGCTGCAATATATTTACATATATCTTCATAGTGACGACATAAGAAAGCAAATAAAATAGCAGAAATCTAAGTCTGTAAATGTCTCAATTATTGTATTAGGGTACGTGAAACGTTTATTCTTCAGTTCGTCGCAGATAATAATTCTAATATAATAGTGCAATTGATTACTTAGTAATGGTATTTAATTAGTTTAACTAGATCTTCTTAGCTGGAGCACTGGTCCGTAATTTGGCGGCTCTTTTAGCCTCCATTTGCCGTTGACGTGCAAGTTTTCGTTCTTCCCGTTTCTTTCTAGCCTCCCCGAATTTGTTATTTGCTTCTGATACGCCTGCGCAATTGAAATAAATCATTTTTCATCTTGATCAAAGATCAAAAACAAATATACTGTAGTAGTACAATACCAGATTGTTCCAATGGTTGAAAATCTTCCAATGGCTGGAATTCGGAATCCTCCCAGCCAGTTTCTGATTCCTCAGTTTTCTCTTTCACATTTTCAGCAATTTCCTCTTCCTACGTGCAATTAATAAAATGTATTCCATTATTTGCAAGCCAGAGAAACAATTCTCAGGCTTATAACCGTAACAAAACTTATCAAAGAAAAGAAAATGAACTAAAACGCCACCAACCGGTTCCTCTTCCAAACTTGTCCACTGATCGTTAGCCTTGGGAGGAATAGAAGATGGTGATAAAGTACCAGTTGCTGTTGCGTTTGGACCTGTAGGTTGCTGTTCCATATCACCCCAGTTATCAGCCTCCCAGCAATCCCAGTCACAATCAGAATTAGTATTTGCAGTATTCTGAGTATCGTGATCATGATCATGATCAAGAGAAGTCATACTCGTGGCGCTACTAGTAGTTGCAGTTGTACTAGCACTACTCTGTGAGCTACTAGCTTGTTCTGAAACAGTAAAGGTGATGCAAAAACTAAGGATAGAAAAGATAGTTGAATATTAAAAAATATTTTTAAAAATTTATATTTACCCAAAGAAGCTGGTTTGCTAAGTAAAATTCTGGACGTATTATGAGGATTGGAAGATTTTGGAGTATCTGATTGACTTCGATAAAATTTTGCAGTAACAGCGGTGACTGCCCAACCAGCCCATGTTGCAGCAGCATTGCTGAGACTCGGAGTGGCAGTGTTTACATCTGCCTCTAAAAGATTTTTATAGGATTTCATAAGAGGATTGATAGAAAATTTGTAGCACAGTCGAAAATTAACTTACCCATAGATTCACGCAGACCAGGATCCTCTGACACTCTTTCGAGTTTCGAAAGAAATCCACGTATCGTACGGAATGCATTATCCCTCACGCCTTTATCTATATCTGTAGTAAGAGGACACAGGGCAGGTAATATTCGATTTGCAACTTCTTGAAGTAAAAAGTATTGCTGAGTAGCTGCAAGCGCTAAGACACTTGCACTGCGAGCAGGTGCAAACGGGTCTTTGGTCCCACGAATAAATGCGCCTATTAGTACCTGTAATAAATTTTGTATTGACATATCATTTAATAAATTATCTAATCGACACGTACTTTCTGTCTTATCTGAGGATGTAGGTGTTGAGCTATCTTTCCTAGACAGACCGTCGTATTAGTGCGGATTCCACCTTGATCGTCTTTTGATTGGAGTCTGGCAAAATACCTCAACGTTTCTACATTGAGATTATTATAATCTAATTTTGGAGCCAAATGAACGACCGATTTTATTGTCTGTTCACGAACAGCAGGATTTGTATCTAAAAATCCTCTCGCTACCTGTAACGTATTAATATGATTAATACAAGAAATATTGGATATCTATGCTAGATCTAGATAGTCGATAATGATTTGACTTGAATGAATGAATGAATGATATACCTGTGGAAAAATAGCCTCATTCACTGTAGCTGGTTGTAAATGATTGACGAATCGATCTAGCTGCTGCAAGAGCCGCAATCTCGTAGCTCTGTCGTTGGATGCGAATAATTTAACAACGCATGGAACTACGCGTTTTTGATATTCAGCATCGGGCAATTGACGTCCAAGTTGTAAAAGTGGCGGTAAAACTGCACTTCCAGCGTCACCGAATTCAAAGGCAGCTAATAATTGTGGTAAAATTTTATATCTTCCTACACCTTCTGGAAAGGTTTCCAATTGACTAGCGAGTTGTGAGAAGAAACGGCCCTTTTCGCCCCTTTCTTTCATCTGAATTTCTTCCAGGAATAGCAGGGCATCCACGAGGTCATTCTTAAAGAATCCTCCGTTACTACGACATCGAGCAATGACATCGGCGGGATTTTGTCTGCCTTCCGGATTGGAACCAGTCAGTTCTCTGTATACTGTCATCAACTGTTTTGGGATCTAAATGAACAGTGTTACATATTACATTTCAAACTAAGTCTATAAAATTGAAAATAATTTTTACGTTACATAAAAATTAGTGTGTACCTTGTCAACAGCTTTAAGATTTGCAGTGGCAGCAAGCGGTCCATTAAATGCCTCCCAGATCAGACACCCCAGACCCCACATGTCAATTGAGCTGTTTTTTTTATTCATTCATCAGTTTCATAGCGTAAAGATTAAACCTAAATATTTAAATATTGAAAATTCTAATATCGTTATTTAAACGATCATCTGCATTCTATTACTGTTGTGTAGTTAATTGACATGTGTCTCAAATTCCAAAATACTGTAAAAAAATTATTTTCATCAGCTTTGACATTACCATTTAGTTGGTGGTTTTGCATTCTCCTTAGCTTCTGGTGGACGATACACCTGTAGTGTTGGATGTAAGAAAGTGTATAAAGAATCTACTGTAGTCATATATTCTACTCCACCAAGTTTCCATTCTCCACTCTCTTCATTAACAAACACAGACCATAAATTGACATTGTTGTGTCGCAAGTTGCCATCATTATTTAAAAAACTTAATGCCCTCTATTTGGAACAAGATTAAGAAATTAATTAGTTTCTCTTATGAGTACACTTGATTAAACTACAAATATTTATTATACATACAGTAATTTGAAATATTCCCCATGAAAAGTACAAATCCCTTTGATGACCCTCTCCATTATCATTCGTTCTAGATAAACGACTATGTAATGGCTCTACTCTTTCAGTAGCTAGATACACCATTTTGTCCGTCTAAACAAAGTAAACCATAAGCAAACATTTTATAGTGATCCTACTACTAGATTTAATAAGTAATATATATTACACCTCTAGACTGTCCAGATATGCCAATATACTTGGATGTCTCAGAGTTTTAAGTCTTTTGACTGCTGAACGTGCAATTTCTAGTTGAAACTCTCCACTATTTTTAACATCAAACACAAACACAGAAACATCCTCCCCGCCAGTAGCTCCCTATAAAGAAATATTATTTCGAAAAAACTAATTAAGTTGTTATATCACATAATAATCAGCATAAAGCTGAATAATCATGAAATATGACAGTGGCAATCTTATTAGAATATCCTTAAATTACCTTTCTCTTAGCTCTATGCAGAGTCCAAATACTTTTTCCCTCAAGCCCTGATACAGGCTCTCCAATTTCGTAAGGGAAATCCTTAGTAGGATCCCGTGAGAAAAACGACCACATTCTCTTAAAAATATATTATCTGTGACTTCGAGAAAATGTATTCATCTTCCAACTCTATGGTTTCTCCTGACAGCCACGCATCAATCCACAAACGTCACGGTCTTTTGGATGTCATCAGATGTCATTGGTTTCAGGCCTATGTATAACCACAGACCACTTACAGCAGATACGATATTCCTATGTGTAGATTGTTAGCACAAGCAGCATCGCCACCTAATGGTAGGTTATATTACTAACGCGATATAGGTATACACTCATAAACAGCTACGAAAGTTTTCTAAGGTATTTTAAGTTATACTTGCACCCATGTAAAACAGTTCTAATTCTTATAAGCACAAATTGCTTCCACCCAGACCTGTAGAAACTCCAACTCTTTTGGGAAACAACGGGATTCCATTTGCAGGCACACTGATGCACATCCAGGAATCACCGGGAAGACGAAAGATTTTGCTTCGAAGAATGTATTATGCAGGGCTATCGTATAAAAGTAGAAGAAAGAATAGAGTAGACATATAAAAATGTATTAGATAGAAATAGCCTGGAAGGATAAATCTTTATGTATTTGTAATCTTTGTTAATCGTCGTCCAAAAAAATTCCATCAAGTGATAAATTTAAATATTTCACAAAATCACGTCCAAAGATAACTCTGCACTGAAATTGCACTTAATACACTTCAAAATTCAGCATGATAAATTTCAGTATTGCGAAGCCCTCAAGGAATCAGAAAATAGTAACGTATTTTGGCGGCAAACTATAGTTCAATGGATTGTCAACACCCTGGCCGGTCTGAGCAATTCACTATACTTCGTATACTTCATGGTAAGAGCTATAGTAATGCAACTGCACACTCACAATCGCAACAATAGAAAACAATAGTGAGTTCCACTGAATCTTTTTTCGACAATAAATAATTTGTATTAATATTTAATTGGTGTTTATTATCGTTACTATTTCAGTAAGTAATTGGAATAATTTTTGGAAGTTTCTGGTGGGATATATGTTTTTCTAGAGCACTCCAATAAATGGTGAAACAAAATAATATCGAATCCTTTTTATAACCTACAGTAACCTATTAGGTATGTTGATTTTAATTTTATAAATAATAGAGCATTATTGAATATTTCTTTGGTGTCACTGCTACTAAAATATTTTGTGTTTATAGGTAACTATAATTGTAAAACAGAAAAATGCATGCAAAAGGAGAGTTTGGGTCTCAAGGTGTCGACACAGCTTTTGCAAGTCGGCAAAAATTGCTTTTAGAACAGCTCTCTAAAGCAGAAAAAGAATGTAGTAAGGATAAGGAAGTTTACAGAGTATCCTCAAGAGATATGGTGGTTGAACTGAACAATTTAGAGAATCCACTCTTGATATCCACAAATGGACGTAAACGGAAGACTGAAACTAAACAGTTTCGCGGCAAGGAAAGTCTTTTCAAACGCCCTGGCGCACCTGCACCACGAGTTAATCTTAGAAGTATTCCTGATCATCATAAAAATCCTCACAAGTGGACCAAATACAGTCTGGATGATGTTTCCAATGAAGATATGACAGAACGCAGTAATGCTCAGGCTGCCTTCTCATTTTTACGAGAATTAAGAGCCAGAAAGGAAATGGAGGAGGACCATGAAGAACAAATGGATATTGACAATTCAATAACAAGTAAAGAAAAGGTTGCCTTTAAAACCAGGAAAGACAGACCTTCTATTGAATTTAGAAGACCACAAGAACGAGAATCAGAAGTACAGGGTGCTCCTGTGATAATAGAACAGGAAGACTGTGTGACATTTCAAAGCAGTAAGATCATTATGCCAGAATATGTGGTAGGCCAGAAGCGTATTAAACAAACAAGAAAGAAGGACAAGAAGCCTGAAACATTGGAAAGTGAAAAGACTTTGCAGAAACCGAAACCACTGAAATTGAATCACTTAGAGGAAGTTGATGAAGATGTTTAATTTTATTAGCATTTACTTGGACTGCTTACGATGAACGATTTCTTTTACCTTATTACTAATTGTAAAGGTCAGTTGTTAGTGTAGCAGAAAATATTATATGTTGACATATTCAAAGTGAAATGGTTGAACTTTTATTGATGAATTTTCAGCTTTTATTGAATATCCACCATTTACAGAGATGTCAAAAAAGTTCTTAAATATTTCTTTGTGCATACCTGATGCATTAAGATTAGATTATCACAATATATCAGAATTTATAGTAAAGTCGTAATCGATCACTGTAACATCGATTCAATTTCTTTGGGTAATGAAAACTCTTTTATTCAATACTATATTTAATTCTATTATCAATCAATATAATAACGATTCGTATTCCCTTATCACGTTAATTATATGCTCTTCATCGTCTTCGTTATCGTCGTCATCGTTCTCTTAGTTAATACCTAGAGAATAAAACGTCTAGGATATCGATGCGTTGTTATGAGAATTGCCGAAAAATTGGCAAAAATTGCTAAAATTTGCAAACGACGAAAAGACGAGAAGGATAAATACTCTCCTTTTATTCTTTTCGTTCATTTTAGCAAAAGGTCACTTGTTATGAAGAATCTTGGAAGAATCTCGCATGACCAGCCCTTCTGCGAATTGGAGAGTGATCAATAACGATCAATAATGATCAATATTTATTAATAGCAATCGAGCATGATCATAATAAAAGATTAGCACGCGTAAAGATACTTGAAGTGATACTAGTTATGTAAGTAACTAGGTCTAACGAGAAGAGATGTTAAGTGCATTGAGAGTAATGGCGTAAATGGTGTGGAAGGCTACCATAAAAGGAAGCCCATGTAAATTGATCGGATCAATGCGATTTGCAGCCACGAGATATGTCTCGATTAAGTCCTGGTACTAACTTGGAGTCACCCTAGTACCAAATTGATTAATCAAAACAGGAATGTTGCCTGGATATGGTGGAATTTGTAATTGTAAGATCATCCTCGAGAGCAAAGTTCATTTCCTGATAGCTCAGAAAATTGCGCGAGCAATACAGTCAATGAATTGTGAGCGCATCTGAGGAGTTCGTGAAACTCTGTCGGCCCAACAACAATAGTTTCCGTTGGCGGGTAAGGATCCTCTTTAGTATACTCGGTGTCCGCGGCACCGCTATATCCGGCCGCGGTGGGGCACTCTGTTACGCGGGTTTGTGCTTTTTTCTTTGTTCCCTTCTATGGGCACCACTTCCAATTCCACTGGGGCTACCAGTGGTAGTACCACCCGAAGAACTACAGCTAGATGCGCCTCCTCGTTCACAATCTGCAGTCGGTATGGGTTTAAGTTCTCTGCACATTATAGATTTTAATAAGAAAATATTAGAGTAGAGTTAGTCGGTACCAGAATTAAGTCTAACTACTGCTGCTGGTTAATAAGAGAATAACGAACCTGTAACTCAAAAGATCCTCGTCATCAGGAACCCGTGAAATCAGGTCAAGGAGCTCGTTATTGGGAACGGAATGGGGCCTTAGTATTTTCCTCGAGAACTTATTGACACCCCAGGCGAGGATCAGATACCGCACCGGAATGAAGTACAGAACAGCGGCACCAAGGACAGCGAGCATCATCGCCACGTAGCTCAGATATGGTACGGTAAAGTTGAACAGATTTTTCACCCTCTCTGCTAGACTGGCGATGTACCCAATGGAGTTTTGCACGGTCTGCGTCACTTCCTGGATCGCCTGGAGTCTTTCTTTCAGACTCTTTTTCTCCTCCTGTAGGAAATCCCCTTATGCACGATCAAAGTCTTCAGCTTGCTGACTGCCTCCTGTCACGCTTCTGATTAGTGGGATTCGCTCCAGGCAACGACTCACCGACCTTGTCCTTGTCATCCTCGTCGTCATCATCGTCTCCAGGTGTTGGAGGGCATTCGTCCGATGCAGGATCCCCATGATCTTGGTGATGGTGCGATTGCTGGAGCTGAAGAGCGTAATGTTGATGAGATAGTGGAGCCCCAGTGACAAGGGCGACCTATTGATAACAAAGCAGTCGCAAACAATTCTGTTCTCTGTTGAATTTCTAATGTTGCTGGACACTTACCAAATAATATTTCATGAGGATAACAAGAGCCGCTGTGGGTATCATATAAGGCTCGAAGTAGTAGCAACCTAGAATGAACAGAATAAGGGCCAGGATGCTCCGTGACTTCTTTTCCCATTCCCAGCAACTCCTGGTAGTGCACAGATAGAATGAAATTATAAAAATAAATATTAATTCAATTATATCGTATTAATGAACAAATTTAATTTACTGCATATATTTGCCCATATTGATAAATATCAGAATTATGGCTTTCAGTCGAAGAACATTCTTCAAGAAGAGCTGTCTTTTAAATTTGATCTCTGGCTCCATATATTTCGTTTCCTTGGGATTGATCGTTCTGATGCAAGCTCGCAAAACATTCCATACGACTGTCATTTCCAGAAGGATCTGTGGTGAGTTACCCTTGGCACGTCCTCTAAGTTTCTTATCCTTCAAGGCATACCATCGTTTTTCTCCATTACGAATTCTCAATAGGGGTATCGCTACTTTCCCAAGGAATTCGACCTTATGATCACGGTCCTCGTCATAGACAGTCACCTCTAGTACGGAGTTGATATCTTTAACGTTGCTAGAAATAATGAAGCCACCAGAAAATGTAAATAACATTTCATAGACATAAAAATTATAAGACCATTAGAACCAAAAACAGGTACCTACAAGGTGAAGATCTTTTGCCAATTTGGAGCCAGGGTCTTGTATTCAGTCTGAGTTTGTAATCTTGCATTTACCAGTTCAAGAACACAAAATGGATCACTCTTACCACCAAGATCGGCAGCAGCAAGTCCTTGTGCCCGGTATACCTGTTCCAGAGGATAATAAAACATGAAAACGTTGTATCAGGAAGAATGAACAAAGAAATAATGTTACCTTGACGGTAAGGTGGCCAACATCGCGTGGTCTTTGGAAGCTGTTCAAAATAGAATATCGTTGAATAAGTTGAGTACGTTCATAAGGATTCTCCTCGTGGGCAGCAAGATCACTAATCGTTTCACTAGCAGTGGTGCCACTTATGGTCAGGAGTAGGAATATGCTACCAGCACCATCCTCAAGCTCTCTCCACAATCGGTGCGTTGTTTCCCGTTCAAGAGTTGCCAGGTCGATGATGGTCCTGCCCATGAGCTCATCCTGGTGACTCTTATCTCGATCCCAGACAGTTACCTCAAGTTCCTGGCCCAGGTAAGGATCTTCGTAGAGGTGAAAGTCGAATTGCTCGAGCCACACAGGATTCAGTGTCTTCATTGCTACTTTCGATTTATACTTTTCCGTACCCAATCGGAATTTAACGTAAGGGTCAGAGAGACCCTCTATATCCATTGGCAGGAGATTTCTTGCTTCCACGAGGACTATCGTCACTACAGAACTCCATATCTGCGATTTCAGCCTTCGATTCACATCTGCCAGCCGACTGCTCCTCTGAAAGTACTGCAATAGACGCAGTAAACGATTACTCGAATATCCTTTCGCATACCTATGCCTTCTCAGTTTATTTCAATTATATTAATATCCTGAAAAATAATTTCCTATACTATAGTCGAAAAGTATCTACCCTGCACAATTCATCCTTTTTCTCCTTAAAACCTTCTTTTATCTTGTCAAGGAGGTCATGTTGATGTGAATGTTTCCGATAGACTACAGCGTTGTTTTCTTCTTTACCTTTAAATAATTCTTGTTGGACTAAGGGTGTTGGAGCGGGTGATAAAGGTAGAGGTAACAGCGGTGGTGGTGGTGGTGGCGGAAGTGGGGGCGGAGGTGGAGGCGGAGGTGGATATGGAGGTGGTGATGGAGATGATGTAGGCGAGCCTGTAAGTAATGTAGAAGCGTCCCAATTTTCAGAATAGAGAAAGCTGGGGTTTCTTTTTCTCTCCTGCTTATTAGTAGGAGTTTCAGTGGAAGAAGTTGTTGACGACATTACACATGTGTCAGTGATATCGCTACTGACGGTATCAGCGGCCGTCGTGAAGGTATCAGCATTGATATTGGCGGCCGAGGTTAACACAGTCGTAGATGCCGTATGTGTCATTGATATTGTCTGAAGCACCGAAGTCGTCGTAGTATGACGAAAATTTTTTAAACGATGTATTACCGTTTCAAGAACATCAGATCGGTCATCAGGCTTTGCTGGTGCGGAACGTCGAAGTTTTTTTAAATGATCGACTACTTTCTTTTCTGTGGCAGTGTGTGTGTCAATAACCTTCTTGTTTGTAAACGTAGTAGCTTCTCCATTTTCTAACGCATCATCCGAATTCTTGGATAAGTTTAAAAGTGAAGCAGCATTGTTATCTTGAGTAGAAACACTTGATTTCCTTTGCGTATGGCCCAATGATTCTGCTGGAGAATAAGACTTCTTGTGTTCGGCTAACCATGTTTCAATTGGCTTTAGCCACGGGTGTTTCTCAATATTATCCTCCACGATCCTCTCAGCCTCATCTTCCATCATCCTCTCGACGAGTTCGATTTTCTCCAATTTGTCCTTGCAGAGTTGCTTGAAGGAAGAACAAGATTTTTCCTCTTGCAATGGTTTTTTATTTTTTGAATCCATGGTAACGTCATTCAAGATCTTCTCCTTTATAATGCAAAAACTTATTTCTGACTTATGCGTCCTTCACCAGTTTATCTAATTACGTTCTCATTTCTAACCTAATTTTTCTTTTCACATTTCACAACACTAACGTACGTCACATGCACTATATCATCATGCAAATTGACTTGATCTATGAACTTGTGATTATTCAACTGGGTTTTAAAAGTAATATCGACAATAGATAAACGATATTTTGGAAAGTTCCCGTAGATAAGGTACACTCCCACAATCACGAGATACCAACACTGGTAAATTGAAAGATCGATGCTTCTCTTATCCCTATGTTTGCCAATTTCCAACGATGATCTCATCACACTTTTTACTACACATATGATCCGCGTAAGAATACAAATAGTAGAAACGAACATTACCTGTTCTTTATCTTGTTGGTTTCTTGGCCATAAAGTCGCCGTAAGAAAAATCTCGCCTAGATGCTGTCGAGGTCGTGCTGGATCCTTTAGCTCCAAAACGATGTCCTGCGAATGGCCAAGCTCTAGTTGAGTTAAATCCAACTGGGCAGCTCCCATAAAATCATCCTGCAAGCCCCAGTCGTAGTCGAAGACCTAGAAAT
Source organism: Syrista parreyssii (assembly GCA_030142615.1). Classification (NCBI taxonomy): domain Eukaryota; kingdom Metazoa; phylum Arthropoda; class Insecta; order Hymenoptera; family Cephidae; genus Syrista; species Syrista parreyssii. The sequence continues at coordinate 911,316 of JARQTG010000316.1, forward strand.
AAATGACACAAAATTGGCGCACAAGAAAGTTTAGCTTTTTTTTGGATTATCTTATTAATCCAGGTAAATGGATACCTTTATAGTGAGAGGTTGAAAAGGGTCCTCTATGGGAAGGGTCACGCTTTCATCCCAGACAGGGTTCAAATCCCTATGGACAGTCCTAGACTTGTGCAACAATCGTCCAGAGCACTTGATCTTGACGTAAGGATCGCTGGCCCCTAAGGAAGTGACGTCAGGATAGGAATGATGAAGGTCAAGGTAGAGAGGCCAAGCTCAAAAATCGCAAATGACTCAAAAATGGAAAAATTCCAAAAATATAAGAGAGATACAGACCACACCTGTCCATAGCGACGAGGTTTGACCCCCTTCTGATGTGCAGTCGTAGTTGGAAGAAGGCATGTTGTCTCAGAGCAAGTTCACGTTTATGGGAAGCTTCATCTTGCAGGAGAATCTCAGTAGCGTCCTGATTCCCTTCACGAGCAATCCATTCTTTCGAACCATCATCTCTGGAATTTCGGAACTCGCTACTGACTCCTCTCCAGGAGCCGTCAGCGTCGTCGGATTGTTGATGCCTGCTGCCGCCCTGACCTGATTGGTTATTTATGACTCCAGCGATCCTTGTCAATGGTGATTCCCCTGAAGAAAATGTATATTATCAATATTAATAATACGATTAACACTATGATATAAGACAAATCTTTATTTACCAGGATGATGACCTAGCGCGTGCCTGGCTGGGCTTTGGGTGGCTGAGGAACTCCTACTGTGCTCACTCGAGTAATCGGCAGCGTAATCACGATCAGATTCTCCTCCAAGAATCCTAGAGTAGGAAGTTCCAGTGGAATCATGAAGCTGACTCGAGGAATCCTTCGATTTTTTTCTCTCTTTGCTTCGACTCCTGGACCAGCGACTCTTAAGGGTCGCAAAAAATGTGTGCGTTCTCTGCGCCACGGTCGCGTGTCGATGATGATGATGATGAACGACGCTCGGATGAACCTCTTGACGTACGGATGAAGAGGAGGACGGTTGTGTTCCCACTAAAGGGGACTCTCTACCAGGTATACTATTCTTATCACGAAGTTCTGTCGCACTTCTTGACAGCTGTCTGTTTCCATTTAGATTCAGTCTCGTTCTTTCTTCAGTTCCAGAGTGATCTGCCAATGAGAGTAGCCGATTTAAATAAACGATCGATCAGCTGACTATCTCTAAAATATATTTGATCAAAAACTCACCAGAACTTGGTTCACCGTCCTCCGAACCGGCAAGCAACTCCACGCTCTTGCTCATCTTACTCGTCGATACCTCTAAGAAGCGTCCGAGTCTGCTGATACTTGAGTCGTTTCTTGAATAGTACCAAACCACGTATCGGTAGCATCATTTCCAAAAGTCACAGTTCAGGGCATCAGGACCACGATGTTATTCAGTATTTTTTAGTTAATAATTTATTAGATCAGTTCTAAATATTTTTCCTAGCGATTCTAATATATTAACTTCACTACACGAGGATCCTTTGAACATCTTAGCACCCGATCGAGTACGTCAAGAGTTTACTCCGGCATCTATTTTCATTTTCTACTATCACTATAAACCACGTCATTCCTATTAAAGTATCCATCGCCATTAGCGTTCTATTCCACATCAGTAAAACGACCCGGCCGATCCTTATCCCGGCTGGATCTTCAGAGACTAAGAGAATCAGTAGAACAAGGAAGTCGAGATGTGTCGAGGAGGTGTTGTACGATCAGATCAATATGGATACACTATTACCTCCCGAACCAAGTGTGCCACTGATGATGACCTATTGTCATCCAACTATTTACACGCACGGTACACATGCGTATTAATCATTTAGTAATGCGTGCACGGATGCGACAATACTTTCTACATCGTCGCATGAATGCCCACCGGTAGTATAATCTCAAACCACCTTCCTCAATCTCTTCAGTTCACTGACACTTTACCACTGCACACGCGCCTCATGCATTAATGCCAATTATATCTCTTTACCGAACTGATCAACTGGAGGAATCACCCTTTGCCTTTGCGTTCTCAATCGCACGTGCTCGCTATCCTCTTGCACTCCAACCTGCTCTGCTTCGACGTCCGAGCGACCACTGACAGCTGCCATTGGTTTATAACACGCCTACGAATAGAAGAGAATCGCGCAATAAGAAAAAGAGAATGAAAGCGTACGAGCGAGAAAGAGAGAGAGAAGGAGCTAGTAGCGAGGAGGTCAAAGGAAGGAGTACGATGGCGGTAGGGAGTCACTATCGACCCATGTGTCTACACACCACGTTCCGTGAATTTCATATGATTTCATCTTTTTCCAAGCAATTTTTATCCATCCACTCGTCTCTCCCACGTCATGCTCTTTGACTTCTTTGCACTCCAAACAGTACCTACGGAGAATGCCGTCAATTAGATAATACAAAGCAAGATTATATAAAATTAATTTAGTATTCAACCAACCGTGTCGCTTGGGCAAGTCGAAAAGAAACCGCCTAAACTCACGGACGTCAAACAACAAAAACAATTTTTAAAATGAATTATGATATTCTACCATATTCTGCTTGTTTTACTGTTCCAGTAGGCAATTACGTCATAGAAATTTGCCGTATACAGCTTCCCTCGTATTTATAACACCTGAGAAACATTATTAACACTAGGAAACGAGGCTGCACATTGTTCGTTGCGTGTTATTCGTCTGCTGGATGTTTTTTAGTACAGCGAGAATCGCATCGCGTGTTTTATAAGGGTGGGACTGAGTCACCTCATGTCACGTTATGATTACATTATATTACATTACGGTAGATTACTTCACGTGAGATTATAATAAGTTTTCTGAAGCGAATGTTAGCGCATGTTAAAAAACGACGTAATAACAATGAATTTTATTAGGCAATGTACAAAATATCTTTAGCATACACAGTATGCATTAACACGGATATATAACTATACATATATGTATGTATGAGTATATATATATATCTATATATATATATATTACAGAATCGCCCTGTGTTCTTTTCAAGACAAACTAATAGCCGGCAGGAAGAAAATTAAAAACATCAGATTGGATCTTATGCAACTCTTCTACAATTCAATTCTGTGAACTGTTTTTCCGTCTATCAGTCTGCTTGCCTGCGCTGTTTTATTGTTTTGGATCGCACAAAGTTGGCTCAAATTATTAGGGAGACAGGGTCGGAATGGGCAATCGAAAATGAAGGAAGAGGGGTGCCTGAGAAAGTAAACTTGAGAGAAAAGAGAAAACAGAGATTAGTTAGTAAGATGGCTATGTAAGAGGAATCTCAAAAGTAAGAAATAAGACAATTTAGCTGAAATAAAAGTCTGAAGCTCGTCAACTACATTGAGAAATGTGAAACGCGTTGCGTGATCACAGGAGCTTATGAAAGCTGAACTATGCATTTCCGGTTGATGGGCCTTTCACTTGGTATGGCGAATGAAAAAAAAAAAATCGTTGACACTGAAAGAGAAAGGACATACATGGAGATCGTTTGACTAGAATGTTTTTTTTTTTGGACGACAAAGAAAAATCGGAAAACGAAATGCTGTTTCCTTGGCAAATGAATGATTAGCTTAACTTTAATCGACGAGATCGGTAAATAATAAAATATCCTATTAGGATTATACTACTAGATGTTCCACTAATAATATTTTTCAATTTTTTATTAGAGAATCATGGTAAAAACTAAGCACTTCTGTCGGTGATTATATCCTATTGTACATTGATCGTATCTTTCATTTTCCCCCCTTACATTTCATAAAAATTTCAAATAAATAGCTCGCGAAGCCACCTTTAGAGTAACCAACAAAGAAATACTTATTAATCCTTGACTAACTAAACCGTTACACGTGGTTTAAGCAACTGAAATTTCGTCTTGCTATTTTCATTTCTTTTAAAAAAAATGAAGAAAATAAGACCTCAGAGATAAAGTACGCATCGCGAACCGTTATTCATAACCTAACGTTACCACATATCCTATCCGATGCATCCGCAAGATGATCGTGTTTAACTTTTTTTTCTAAAAAGAAAAAATGGACGAAACAAAGGAACATCTTGTTTCCGCGTGTCTCTGCGTATACAATGAGAAAGGCGCACGCGCGTGAAAATTAATGCAATGTACAAGGAAACGTAAAGGGGTTAAAAAAATTACTTCTGTAAAGTGTTTCGACAATTTCACCTGCATATTCTAATAATTCTATTCACTGTGTAACAATTAGGCAATGCATTATCGAAGATCAGGGCAAATGCACGAAGTGGAGAATGTGAACACTGTATTTTATTAATACATTTGCAATTTCACGATGATAGCTAAGTAGATAGGTATAAGGAGGTAGGTTGGTAGGTAAGTAGATTGGTAGGTAAGTGGATGGGTAGATAAGTAAGTATATGGATAGATAGGCATGTAAGGTAAATGGACAGATAGAGAGGTATGCAGACTGACAGAAGCGCACGACGTGAAAACTTGAGAGAAAATTGCAACACGCCGAACCTTTTTTTTTTCTAGAAACCATAGCATTGTCAATTAAATAACATTTTTCTTTTTTTTTATAAATCGGATAAATCTTCCTTCCGCGAGTAGTAAACTTCCTCTATGGCGACGGCGTTGATGATGACGGTCAGGGCGGAGTTGTGTTATTATTACTAATATTAATAATACACAGCTCTTCACTTTTATGCCACTCACATAAAGTGGATATCATTTTTCATACTGCTGCCAAAATTGTTTCTTTAAAATATATTCAAATGACTACTAGACGCCGCTAATAATTACAACTAAGTTCAATCAGATTCTGGGATCGACTGTCACTCGTCATACAATGTTACCGATGATCCCGTTACACATTCGTGTTTCTTCTTTCTTCTAGTCTCATCTTATTTCTCTTTCATATTCAGTCTCATACGCAGCAACAGAGTCACATAAACACAATCATACTTGTACAATCAAGCACTCTCTCTGACTTACATATGTATACACAAGCATATGTACATAAAGATAGATGTACGTATGTTAGAAGTCGATTTTCTCTTTTAAATAAGAGAAAAAAAAAGGAAGGAAAAAGTAAAGAGAAAAAGCCGGTGGAACCACGCGGCAACAAGTTCCTGGGGGACTACAAAAAGAAATCCTTCGTGTGACTTCAGGGATGTACGATTACGCGGACCGGGATAAATCCCAGTGTATAACGTGTCTACACAAGGAGTATCACGAAAAGAGAAACGTCTCATTTTCTTTATTGACAGCTCGACAGAACTCATCTCAAAGAGGAGTTCACCAGGTGCTACCACGACCCCGTGCTCTGAAGCCGCCACCGCCGCCGCCGCTGCCTCTGAATTGTCCGCCTCTTTTAAGTCCTCTTGGCAAGAAGTTGCCCACGGGAGGACCTCGGGTAAGACCGGTTCTGTCCATGAGCCACGGTGCACCACGTGCTGCCCCACGGAAGCCTGCTCTACCACGAGGTGGTCCACCTCGCCAGGGAGGAAATCCACTGGAACTGATTGTTTGGGGTTGTCCTGATGTGCCACGTCCTCGAAAATTTCCTCCTGGGGAAGAACTGGCGGTTTCGTATTCGAGTAGCCCTCCGCTGGAATGAATTTCCGACACTGGAGCACCCTGAGCCGGGGAAAGTGTTGGTGGAAGATTAGAAGGCAACGAAGAGAGAGCGCCACCTGTTAAGGAAGGCCCATTCGGCAAAAGAGTCCTTTTCGTCTTCTTCGCAGCTGGTGAACCTTCTGGTTCCTGTTGACTATGCAAATCCGATTCGAAATTACCATTCGCCGATTGTCTCTTTTGATCGTTTCCGGTCGAGACCGACTTACTCGAGGAATTCATTATCGCCTCGAGTTGCTCTGACAATTGGTGCTTGGACCCCGGTACTTCGGTGTCCTCGGTATGAGAAACGTCTGGAGCTGTTGATTCCTCAATCTTCTCCTGTTCATTTTGTTCAACATTCGTCACTTCATTATCTACCACATCCTGTACTGCGTCCGCTGTTGACTCTGTCGTTACCATTGGCGCCGCTTCTGAAGGTCTGCTTTCTAACACCTCTTCATGAATTTTATCAGTACTGTCTAGTGATGTACCTCTATCATTTATTACCGTATCTGTCGCATTTTCATCTCTTACTGACTCCTCTGTCTCCAGTCTTCTGTCTTTCACTGATTCAATGTCAGATTCCTCGTGCCTAACATCCTCCAGATCTGATCTTATTTCTGGATCTGGTTTCTGGTCGGTTTTTGAAACATCCTGATCCTGGTCCGCCGTGTGTGAAAATTCGACGACATTTTCGATATCCTCGAAGAAACAAGGAGACTTTAAACTCTCACGGTGTTCCGTGTTTCCTGTAGGTTGTTGAGGCATTACCACTACAGGAACCTGTTGATTTAGTCCACTACGTATGTGATCCGAGTTTTCTGCTCGAGTACTGGGAGGTGGAACCTGCTGATCTGTTGATTCTCCCATTGAAGGAAAACCAAAGTTCGTTCGCTGATGAGAAGAGTCATATGAGTAGGTATTCCCTTGTTGATGTTGATGTTGGTGGTGATGCTGTTGTATTCTACGATCGAGACCAAAACCCATGGGACCACTGTGATTCTCTCGTACGAATCCAGCATGTTTTGAATAGTCATCTTGACTAATGAGATCGCGTAAGTTGTTTGGTGCGTTCTGCAAACGAGGTTCCATATCCGGCACTCCAATTGGCATTCCCTCCTCGTCCAGAATAACGACAGTGTCTGGGGGTTTCAGTAGCAGAGGGCGATTATTCGGAAGAATCTCTGGCGAAGAACTTTGCTGCTGATCCTGAGATGCTCTGGACCGTCGATTAAGTGGAGTATTACACTGTTGCTGCTGAAGCATATTGTGATCTTCCGAAAATCGGTCACGTCGATTTCTAAGGTAACCTCGAGCACGACTTGAAATACCACCACCTCTTTCCATTCTTGGAAACATAGGGGAATCACGATGGTGAAGGTGATGATGTTGATGATGATGTTGCAACTGTTGATGTTGATGCTGTTGAACGTGATGCATGTGCAGATGATGGTCCATTTGTTGATGCTGTGACTGTGGTTGTTGCAGTGGCGGCAAAGGAGGGGGTGGTGGTAGAGGAGGTGGTGGTGGTGGTGGAGGTGGCGGTGCGACCGCTCCGCTGCCTGGTGCTGATTGTTGCTGCTGCAGATATCGTCGACGAGAATCCCCATGGAATTCCTGACTTGATCGTCTCGCATGTTGCATATCGCGAAAGTCATAGTCATTCTTCTCCTGACGAAAGTTCGGTTGACCTTGACGGAACTCCTGAGGACCACGATGAAACTCTTGTTGGCCGGACAGAAAATTGGGCCCTTGTTGATGCTGATGAAAATTGCCTGGATTCCCTCGATTATGCGGATTATTTGAACGAAAGTCCGACGGGTGGCCCTGGTGAAATTCTGGCGGGTTTTGATGATTCGGATGGAAGTTAGGAGGCTGTTCCTGATGAATGCCATGTACGTCCCTGGGCTGACTATGCACAACGCGCATATCCATGTCCAGACGATGCTCCGATTGTGGCATTGACAAAATCCGTACGTCACGATCCTGTCTTGTGGGTTCCTGAGATCTGACGTCCACAAGAACTCGTGCCTTCTGTTTGCTGTCTGTTGTCTCATCATCAGACATTTCCATGTCGACGCTCTCGACGATATCACCGGGTTGCATTTGTTGACTAAATAAAAAAAACAGTACTAAATAGCCCTTCTTACCCTGTTGTAACCTTAATAAAAAACCGTTAAGCTGAACTTACCGATAATCTTGATCGGTACTCGACCACAAACTATTTCCTGCCGTTAGAACTGTCGGGGATGCCTCGTGCGAATGTCCATGATTTGCTGGACTACCAGTTAGACTGATAAGATTCCGATGATCAACATCGGCAACCTTCATCAACCGGTGTGATAGCTGGTTCTCCATAGCCAAGGGAACAGGAATGACCCTGCACAAGATAAGAAAGTGTCAAGATATGTTATACTTACAATTCATTATCAAGTTGATTGCCAGCTTAGATTCAACCTATGGTCCACGTCGCCAGTACTGCTAAGAAGAGGTTCCTGGGCTCGCGAGTCATCATACTCAACAACTGGTTCTGTAAATCCGGATTTCTCATATATTGGAGGTGATTCTGGCGTTTCTGTAAGGACTTCGTTTTTCCCTCGCAAGATGCTTGACCAGGCAGAATCACTCTCAGCTTCCCATGCTTCATTGGGTCCCTCAAGCCACTGATTACTCTTAGGTTTTTCATCGTCTTCACTAACCCACGATCCAGCATTAACACTAATGTTCACGTTGTTCTTCCCTATAAACATAATTTAACTCATTCCAATTGTTAGCAAATTTACCTAAAATATCAAAAATTGTACTCATAGTTACATTCTGATTATTATTGTTACAGAACTGTATTCACCTTTCTCATTCCACTTAACAGAATCCTTGATGGGTTCATTGGCGGGCATCCACGTGGGGAACTTTGGTGGTAGCTTATTGTAGCAATTCTCATCGTCCAAAAAGATTGGTGGTGGTAAAGGAGGAGGAGGTAAAGGATTGACAGCGTTGCTCGATGATTCAAATCCAATTGGTACAGTCACATTACTCTGACTGTTCTGGCTCGAATATGGCGAAGGTGTATGCGACTCTCCAGCCACTGGATTTCTCATGGAGAGGACACCACCATGAGCAAGTTGATGATTGCTCAGATTTCCAAGACCAGCCAGGTCGGTGGATGTATTCGGCGGAAGTTGACCAATGCTTGGTGAATTTCTATAATCTGGTCGTTGAGGAGACTCCGTCCGACTGCCAGGGAGGTCTAATCCCAACCCAGGTATACCGCTGATATTAGCAGTACTACTATCACTAGACGGCAGGACTGTCCGAAGGAAACTAGATATGTTGAAGTTTTCCTCATTGCCGCTTGTGTTGACGTTCGACTTTTCCATCTTTGATGGCCGCATATTAATCACCTCGATTGGCTTGGCCTAAAAATTTCAATAAAGGTTATCATACCTTATAACTTTTTTAAACGTTTCCCTCACTTTAAATAAATATAACAGTTAACAATCTTTCTTTAGAATGTACTCTGTAAGGGATAAACTTACTTAACTCTGGGAGTTTTAAACAATATTATAATAACTATTATTATGCTTCAGTACTACCTCCAACGAGTCATTGTATTGGCTCGCTCTTGTCGGTGTTGATGATCTGTCACTGAAGAGATTCCTCTGTAAAAAATTAATTAAATTAATCGCGATCCTAATTCTTTATATATCTCTTTTGATTCTAGATCTTTTTTTTCTGTTACCATGTCGAAGTCCATATTGCCTCCTATAAATGAGGCAAAATTGTTGGTGAAGTCCCCGGAGACGTTCCCCTGATTGATATCCGGAGCTGGTACCGGCATAGGTTCATAATCTTGCCGGTAGGAGCCGTACATTGAAGGTGGAGCTACATCGAGAATAGCAGATATATTAGCTTGATTCTCATCTCCTGGAAGATCGATGTCGCTGTCTGGACTTGGGGATGGTGCGTTCACATCCGGCGATGGAATTGGAGAAACCAACGTAGGTAAAAGCTCGTCAAGTTTCTTTTTTAAATTCTTTACACGACTACCGAAGTTTCGATACGCCTGTAATGTAAAGAAATAACTTTGATACAAAATTTACAACCATATCATAGATTCCACTTCCTGATTCTTTTACTAATAGGTTCTCTTTTAATTTCCTTACTCTAGGAGTCACTTACATTTGTCACTATCTTGACCTCACCACGTTGTGTCTCATAAAATTGATCAGCTTGGTCTAATAAATCCAAAACCTGAGTTCTCTCTCGAATTTCAGCCTCAAGAGCGCGGACATAGTTTTCAACATTCTTTACAGCGACGTCAACTTCTTTTTCAGCGTCTTCAACGTGTCGTCGATCTTTCAAAGATGCACAAAGCTCTTCTGCATTGTCTATATCTATATTGCTTTGTCGTAAGTCACGTAATCTAGCATCAGTAGCTTGTTCCAATGTTGCACAGGATCTCATAGTTGAAATCAGTAATGCAGCCTGAAACTCTTCAGCTGAGCCACTTTGTTGGGCATCAAGTTTCTTTTTTGGGGCAGCAGATATTAAACCAGACAAATCGGTGAGAAATTCTTCATCGTACACTTGCCTCTGGTCCCAGATCTTGAAGATCCGTAGGATACGATGTTTGACCTTCTCATCGCGGACCATTGTGGTTGCTCTTTGTAGCGTGGTACCCCATGACTCGACAAACTCAAAATTCTTTCTTTTTGAGTATTGAATAACATCATTAGCCAAATAGAAGAGGGTTAGTCGATGTTCGACTTTAACTAAAGAAAAGGAAATATATGAATGAAAACACCTCTAGAGAATCTTATACAGAATTCAAACAGCCACTCACCCTTCTTCAAAACCTGCAACCAGGTAGCAACAATCTTCTTATGATGTTGTCGTCTCTCAAGACACCACGCTGATAATCCTTGTATAGATTCTTGCGAGTCTTTGAGTGAAAGAAGTCTTCGCTCAAATAGCTCAACATCAAAATCACCTGTAGCCATGGTTCCTGGATACCAGTTACGTACACCAACACGCACACGCACAGGCGCGCGCGCGCGCACATGCACGCACACACGTAAACTTGTACAAACAGAGGTACGCACGCACTCAGAATTACAGCTAGTGCAGGAATTCCATAATACAGGAAGTCGACATCTTAACCCACCGACAGACAGATCTGAATGTGCTAATAGTAGCCCTCATATTATGTGTAGCTAACCCTCAACACTGAATAACCTAACTAAATAGAATCTACTAAGTTGACTGTCAGTTTTTGCTTCTGTGTATCTTTTGCATCAACTGTAGCCTATATTCACTACTGGATCTGGAATCTCGATCTAGATCTAAACGCAGAGGATCATACACGAGGAGCAATCACTTTAGAGTTAGCCAAGTACTGGTGAAGTAGTGAAGATCGTTACTGCAGCGTTCAAATTGAATTGCAAGTGCATGTGAGGTCGACTCACTGATCCTGAAAACCAGGAGATACACCTGGAGAAACTGAAGAACCTTCCGGGTATGTATCCGGGCCGCTTGTGATACTCGCTGATGGAGAGTATTCTTCTTTGAACGAGATTTCAGTCTTCCTGGTTGAGTCGCTGCATATGCACAATGGTAACACAAAGACACTTTGTAATAGTAGCACTAGCAATGGTTGATTCGCTTTTCGATTTTCGCGTTATTACATTTGAAAAACTCAAGTCTTCTCTGATTGTGAGGCCGATCGCGAAAACAAGACACCGCCATCTTTCTTGAAGCAAAACACGAGCACGCAATGGCCGGCGAACGGCGCCAAGGCGCCGAAGCTAGTCGAAGCGCTACCTGAAACTTCAGCCTGTTCTAAGGTTTTAACTTGCTACTTAAGATACTACCAGCAGTAGTTACATGTTGCTATCTACTTTTTAACCAGTTTCGCCGATTATTAGCGATAATATATGGTCCAATAAGAATCTTTAACATAATTGGTACTCTTCTATATCAGTAAAACGAAGTTATACGATTAATAATACTAGGGTTTATGGTCAACGAAGGACGTTCTAGCCTAGCAGATTCGATACTCCATTTCTCTTGTGCAATTCTTCTTATTTATGAATCGAATACTTCACTTTAATCTGACTTGATATATGAGGTAAGTTTATTATTAACATGTTCCTTCGTTTTTATTCTAGTTCATTTTTGAACCGCAACTATGATCTATTTTTTGCCTTATAGAATAACCTCATCAATTGAACAAAGAAGTCTTCTTTCTTGAAAGCCACTTGCAGAGACTGGACAATTTGAAGCATATATTCAAATGAGCATGATAATAGAGTATTGATAACATAATGGAGAATGAATTAATTGATATACTTCAATTTCACTCTGGGAATGATATGGCAACATCTACAGTTTCCAAAGAACCAAGTAGTTCACCAAATGATTCGGATGTTGAGGAGGATAATTATTACGAAGATATTGATTTTGATCAGGACTCTGACGTTGAGAAACAGGTTCATCCACCACCTCTTCTTAGTCCATCACAGCTTTGTGCTTTAGCAAACTCTATACAGCAAGAAACCCAAGCACTGTCATCTGTTTCCAATGATTCTGATACTGTTGAAATGCTTGAAGAGAATAATAATGATCCTAACAATAATCTCGATGCAGTTCAGATGCTTGGACAAAATCAGAATTTATCTATAAAGTTAGATATACTCTCCATAGAGGAATCTCATTCAAGGACAGAATCTGCTAGTTTGGATTCACCGAAGCCAGGTTGCAGTAAGGATTCTTATTACGAAGAATCAGGCACTAGAAGTGAATACCATAGCCTTTCTCAGACTTCAATTCCCAGTTGTTCCTTCACTTCTTCCCATTCTCCTTCCACATCAGCATCTAACTGCAAAATTATTTCTTCATGTTCAACAACTCTTCCTACATCATCACTATCAAATGGACATACATCACTGGATACCGCCAGCATACTGTCTAATAAAAATTTCTCACATAAAATAGATTTACCTGTTCGTCGCTTAACAGAATCTAAGGATTGTTACAATGACACTGATGAAGATGAAGACAATGACGATATCCAGAACAATAAAGTTGACGTCAAATCGAATCCCGCGTTACCTGTAAAACGGAGATATCGTGATGATGTGTGTACAACAAAGCCAAAGAAATTAAGCTTAATTAGTAGAGAAAAATCGCATGAAAGTCTTGTTGGTGGATAAGAAAACTATACCCTGGGACATTATAACACACACCACTAATCAAAATCTTAAATGTCCTTTGGATTCTCAAGAATTTCTTGAAGATCAGGTGTGTGTAAACTCGTTATTATGAACAGCATGCGACTATATCCATCTATTTGGACTTCTAATCCCAAATTGCTGTTCTTGACTATAACTGTCCAAGTCGTTCAACCTTTGATACTTTATGTGAGATATTTCACAGAGCGGGGATAATTACCGCTACAGTCACAGTTATGGCTACTTTCTATTTATTTGAAAGATTCACAAATATTATAGAGAAGTTATAAGTTCGAAGAGAAGACAGTACTACTAAAACATAAGGCGTCAACGAGGAAAAGGGAATCACGCAAGATAGTTCAAGATAATCTACTCCAGGGCGAGACCTCTAAAACCAGACAGAAGATCTAAATCTTTTACATAAAGGAGATGAATTTAAAAGTGGTATGTCATCCGTTTACTGTGAATAAAGCTGCAGAAAGAAATTCTTGAATTTCTTCATCAATTTCCCAGCTGTGTCGGACGATTATCTTGGTCTTCCTAGTCCTGACGTGTCTCACTTGGACTGTGAGAAGTCAAGGACAATCAAGGAGAGGTGAAAGACCCAAGAAAATCTCAAAACCACATCGTATTCCAGGACATTTTTCTGGCGTACGCATCTTCTTCAATCAGTAAACAAAATTAGTGGTACGTGTTTAATGATTAAATAGGCATATATCTCAGAAAACCAATGAAATCTCTCGCTTGCGATGATATTACCAATCCTAAGGTCGTATTTGTTCAGCAAATTAGGAATGATTTTTGCGTCATCTGACAAAGTATTAATAGTTGTCGACGTTCCGGGTATTTCCTTAGTCTCCCAAAAGACGCTCGTACTAGAATACCATAAACTGCGTTCCTTCTTATGGAAAGATGAACCATTCTATTTTCGTAAGTTTTTCTGAATCTTTATCGCTTCTAATATTCTATTTTGTATTTCATTTTACTCCATGGTCGATTTTATCACATATAATTCAGTGTCATATCCTGTACATATTCATAGATTTAATCCTCCAACACTTCCATTGAGGGCCTAAAAGACCGCAGAACTTTCATTTTCCGCACCATACTAAAACATTTTTTTTTCCGTATTATTTATTTATTAATTATCAATGATTTTGAGTAATAAAACAAACTAATTCTCTTAGTCATACAAATAAACAACAATAATTCCTAGTTCAGAATAATATTTTTGCATTGGTCATCAATATATTGCATTACCAAAATCGAGTCTTATGGCCTCCACGCAAGTACTAGTGTTACGAAAAAACTAACGCGATTGTTGAAGGGTTAATTATTATAATTCATTTCATCTTCACTAGAATTGTTTGCGTCGAAATTCTTATATTTAAACAGGACATCCTTCTGTTTTCAGTTATCATTTTGCGTGATATTTACTTTGATGATGCCGCAAAGTGCCTTTTGCCAATTTTACGGAAGACCTGGGATAGGTCTAATTGGATTGGGTATATTCGGGCCACCACATTTTCCTCCTCCACTACCACCACCGCCACCACCACCACCACCACCACTATACTACGGTGGTTACAGACCAGTTTACGTGGGAGTGGGGTATCATCCATATATTTAAAATGGACAAATTTCCTGGAACCAGAGAGAAATGTATAGAATGTTCTGGAGTGTACTTGAAAATTCGCACACTATGGCAACCAATGGTCACATGCTGAATCAATAAATACTTTAAAAACAACTCAGGAATATTAGTGACTAATGTTTAATCAGAAAAACCCATTTAGTGTATATCATACGTAGATGCGAAAGAGGGAAGCAAAATGCCTAGAAAACATATTGTTAGTTTAAAAAATTATCAGGAACTTCTGTCCCTCCTTTCTACTTATAATAAGAGCATCTCCTCTGTGATTTGTCTTAGTTAAAGATTTGACGTTGCGCGAACAAAACCGTGCCTCACTTTTTTTTGATATAAAATACTTTATAAAGGCAACATGAATCTGTATTGGACTGCTAACGTGAGTTAAGATATTATCATACAATTTTTTTACCTAGTATGGATTTGTTCGTAAAGTCTTTAATATGATTTACAGTTTCTTCTCTGCTTTATCCTGATACCTCATCTAGTTCTCTGCCGAGGAGGTGGTGGACACTTCGGAGGTGGCGGTGGACGTTTTGGAGGCGGTGGTGGACGTTTTGGAGGTGGTGGTGGACGTTTTGGAGGTGGTGGTGGACGTTTTGGAGGTGGTGGTTTTGGACGTCCCTTCATAGGTGGTGGAGGACCCTTCATAGGCGTTGGGTTATACAGCGCGAGATATTGCAATCCTTTTTATTATTATAGACCTTACTATTGCAGTTACTACTACTGAATATTCTATATCATCTACCATGGGACTTTAAGTATTACTCAGTGATTAGTTAATAATATTATCAGTTATTAGTAACGCCAAATAATACATTAACATAAGAGTTTATAAGTGTAAATGTAGTTCAGCAAATATCAAGAAAAAAAATAGAAATACTAATATTCTTTTGAAGATTGTATAGAGTTACTGAGTTATGTGCTCAAGTGTTTTTTGATTAAAATAAAATTTTATAAGAACAAGAAGGAAGTATTTCTTTATCATGTAAATATCGCACATTTCATCAGTTAATATAATTAATTATTGGTGCACCCACCAGCAGGCAACTCGTTACAAAATGTTGTCACTGCTTACATCTTACTGTTTCTAATACTTTTAGGATAGCATAAATAATGGACACAATGTATTGGAATTAGATAATTCAAACATTTTGTATGTACTATATTAATCAAGAGATTCAGATATGGCTGTAAAAATAATCCATCTATCCAGAAGATGCTACTTCAAGTACCCAATGTACTACATTTGCCAATTTTCAATAAACTACTTACAAAAAATTGTACGTGTCATTATCAAATAATTATTTTCCTTTTTCATGTAACAAATAAAAAATAGAGGATCGTGAAAGTAGCAATGCAGGAAACGGAAACTGCACTAACGATTGACAATCAAAGCTTCATCGTGTAATGACTTTTTATTAATTGAAAAATCAAGGAAACGAGAATACAGACGTGGGCAGCGAAAAGGTTGTGCGATGAACGTTCCGCGTCCCACTGACGCCAACGCGCATTCTCCTTCTTACAATACATTTGAGTATAGCATTGCACTATATTACATCGCATCACATTCGCGTATGCATTTCTCAATCAATATTGCGCTTAAACGTAAAGGCATTGCGTGAGTTCAATCCGTTGGCATCGACGGGACGGTCGCTGTCATTTTCTGTCATAGGTGTCCATTGTCGCCGTCAGCTTTCTGTCAGCCATTCTTCACTCTCAGGACACGTAAGAAAAATCATAATGCCAAATGAAACAGCTTACACGACTTACGAATACAATTATTATAATTTAAATAGAAATAGCTGGCACATATACAAGGCATCCCAAACATCACGTTCCGGTGTAATCGCAAAGAGTCGTCTCTTAATATAATCTTTCATCTTTTCTTCGACTTTCTCTCAATACGGTATTAATTATAAATTTCTGATAGTTCGAATTTCCTTGTTAAACGTCTAGCTTGTGTACATTTATTTCTTTTCCTATTCTTTCGCATGTAATCTTGTTGTTTATTCCTTTGCGCTGTTCTAACATTAGCGACATCATTTTCTTGTCTTCTCTTTCTCTTATCGCATCAATATTATCATTATTAAAGATTCCTTTCTTAATATAAACCAGCTGGCAGGCAACCACGCATTGACTTATCACCTTTCGCTAAAGTCCACTTTTTCCATTAACGTCTCACATTACATCCTTAAGCACCATTTAAGTTGGCTCTTCATGAGCTTCGAATCTTACTATAATTTTTTTTTCGTTTAATGGTATTCCTTCTTTACAATTTTCTTTATAGTTTCTCGTCAAAATGTTTCTCTCACCCTGAGCATAGCGCAGCCGATTATAACGAAGGACTCTTCGCACATGTCGTCCAGTTTAAAGTAGGATAACCAAAATAATTGTTTTATGTCGCGTTTGGGATTTTATTTCGGCGTGTCGCGCACACTTGCAAAACAATATTAGTATTTGATCAAGATAGGAACAGACACCATGAGTAGACAGAGAGAAAGTAGAGAAGAAGATGACACCACAGCATGCTACAGAATGAAACAAGAAAAATTATACAACAGCGTAAAGGCTTGATGATTGATGGGTAAAGAATAAAGAGAGAGCTTGAAGTAGGACTAGAAGATTATTATTAATATTGAGTCGAGGAATGAACCACCTTAATACATATAAACTAAACAAAAGACTTGAATTTTGATTGCTATATAATATCACTCAAGAGATTCCATTGATGAAAAATTAGAAAGAACAATAGAATGATGAACAAAAATAAAAAAGGTATAGTAATAATTTGTAACATAAGAAGTAAAAGCGCGATTCAGCCTGATACGGAAGAAAGGAATTTTTCATATTTTTTTGTTATTGTTTCTCTTCATTTTCTCATATTCTTTTTCAGGGATAGAAGGAGCGCGCGTAGTCTCTATGTGTATCTCTATCTCGCGTCGCCGCAACGACCTGGCTAGTAACTCTAGGATAATCCATAACGCTCATCCTCAAAAGGAGCTATATTGTATCTAAGTATAGTATACGAATTTCAGCTAACAATAAGCTAACGCCTAAACATCTAGGAATCACTTCAGCTAATGACTTCCTTTCGATAATATCATCGTTTAGTGGATGGATGCATATAACACTTGGTGTACTAAGTGATTGGAATACGAAGTGACAAGGGAGGGAATTCCATGTTTATGTCCCTCATTCATCCTCATGCTCAGAATAGTACTCGTTCAATGTCATTGTCAACGTCAGAGTGCATTTTTCATTTAAAGTCATTATTAGCTATTATTGTTACTTCGTATCTCTTCGTACTATCTTAAGGTACACATATATACTTTTCATCTTTTTTTTCCATATCTTGGCTTGCCGTATTGCCACCGAGTTACATCGCTCGTTGAAAATTTATTTCTATCCATTGCGTTTGCTTGTTTGTCAAGTATTTATATGCCTGACTTATCTGGAAAACTCTCATCAACATATTCCGTACCATTCTACGTATGTCTTAAGTTCTCCAATCCACTGCTGGACCAGGATACAGAGAGAGAAAAGGAGAGAGAAAGAGAGAATGTGAGAATAAGAGAGTGGAAGGAAATATAGCTGCTGAGAGTTTTCCTTGTTTCTGCTGAGAAGAAAAATCTCCACAGCAATTGGCGAGACTTTTAACTAATCATCAAAATTCTATAATCTCGATCACTAATGGTAAAGTTATGTATGTCTAGCTGCGGAGCATCGACAGCGGCATAATCGGAATATCAGCATAAAGACTTGTCGGCTCTGAATCGGCAATACTTCATTTTATCGCTTACTAATAGTGGTGTTGTGTTATATTAATAATATTACAGGTATAATATTTAATAAATAGGTTTTACGCCGAACATATTCAATTCTCAATAGTAATGGTGTTAATAATAATAATTGTATAATAATAATTTAATTCAATATATTATTACCGAATGATCGCGTAATTTTTATAAGCTAGACGTTTAGCTTTACCTTGAGGCTAGCTGGCGTTCCTATCCGAAGTGTCTTTTTTCGTATCGCTTCCCAACGCTGAGGAAATACTCGTAGAACATGGCGAGGGGTCCTGGTGAGACTTCCTTATCGTGTCCATTATCCTGTCTTTTTTATTATCCTTATCGACTTGAGAACTGCCAATCATGCCTATTGCTCCACTGCCACTACCGCCATCACAGTTGTCCGAGTTACTTTTGGATCCCATCAGACTATAAATGCCTTCTTGTGTGGAATCTGATGATCCTGCTGCTCTACTTATGATACCCTCTTTCATCAGAACTTGCTTGAATGTTAAGAGCGTTTTACGTAGCGTGATACAAAAGCCTCGGGATGCAGGTATCAAAGGAAACTCGGGCAAGATTTTCTTATCTGTGAATAAGAATTGATTAATACGATAACACTGGAATTGTTTAAAAATTATATTTGAATCAAAAAGTTTTATTTCAGATTTAAATTAGGAAAGCTTATAAGGTAGGTGTCATATGTACGAACCATAGTTAGCTATTTCTTTGAAGGTCGTTGGCGTCACTGGTGAAAGCGGATGTTGGTTATTATGTTGCTCGGATATCTCCATCCAGAGGTCAAGCCTTTGAAGAAGCTTCTCTGCGTGCCTTCTAAAATGAACTGTGATAATGTCGTTAAAGACAGATGATGGATGCTGGAGAAGCTTCGTCTGAGCTTGAACCAATTTCAAAACAACCATCTCGTTATACATTCTTGAATTTTCACGACCTTGTTGTGAACCTTTCTGCTTCTCGTAACCAGCTTCGTTGAAATAAGGTTCGGAGACAAGAATGAGACCTTGAATTGATACGATTACCTGGAGAAGAGTCGAGGAACTGGTCCAGACCTCAGTTCCACGACCTGCCCAGGTACCTAATAGGCTCACGCAAACCTTTCCATCTTCGTAAAGATTAGGGTTGAGTCTGTCACTACAGTAGGAGATGTAGTGACATAATGGCGGCGCTGCAGGATAGTCTGCAGAAAGTTGGAAGTCGAAGAGAAAAAGACCATCTTCATAGGGTGTTTTCTCAGGACCACGAAACATCACAGAGTATAAATCTATCCTATCTTCGAAGCCCTTCACCCAGATACCTGGAGGAAGTGAGCTTCTAAGCAGTTTTAGCTCTTTTGAAACGGTCCTAAAGAAATTCGAAGGATCGGTTGGTTGAAACATGGTCAGCTTAAATTTGTGGCTATCCGGAGCAATCTCGTCTATAGAGAATCCTTCACCCTCGGTATAAAGGGGTGGTGGGATCTCTATAGATGGTTCGGAAGGTTCTGATGGTTCTGTTGGGAGTTCCACTGGCTTTTCCTCTTCCTTCTTCTGTTTCTTCTGCGGAGATGTGTTTTTCGCAGCATCTGAAAGTGACATCCTCGAGAGGCCGAATCTCTTAGAGACTTCAGTATGAGCCAGAACCAGCTGAGCTTTTATCAAAGTACAAAGCTTGACACACACGTGTGAACTAGCCACGTGCGAAGATGAAACATGCTCTTGAAACGTTGCGGTCTTTTCAATTTTAGTAGCCTCCTCCTTCTCTGGTTTCACGGTTTCCAGACCCGGAGAACGATCTGCCATGTTATTGACATCCTCACTAAGCAAGAACTCACCGCTAGATTCACTGGAACCTGATTCCTTCTTTGAGTTTTCAGCTGAGAAAAGTCCAGAATCCTCAGGATTTTGGTTGATTTTAATAAAAAGTCGATTGATTTCTTCCTCTTTTCCCTGGTTCACTTGATCTTTAGAGTTTGTTTTTTTATTAGCATTTCCAGCTGCTTCCACTGTGTCGGTAATCTTCGAGGCAATCGTCTCTAGAGCATTATTTGCATTTTGAATGCTGTTGGTGTTCTCAATATTATCCTGCTCAGCATCAATCTCTGGTCCTCCCGATTGATGAGTAAACAACCTGTTAACTTGATCAGCCATCCTCTGGGCGACGTTAGCTCTACCCCGTTCTCTTACTCGTTCTAGCAAGCCCTGGAAGTGGCTCTCGTGGAAGAATGAAGTTCCCATCAGTTTATCCATATACCTACAGTCTTTGTAAACTTCAAGAAGTTTCCTCATGACCTCCGTGGTCTGCAAGGATGGATTTTGCGTGAAAATCTCCTCAAGTCTAGACATAGCGATTCTGGCTTTCTCAATATGAGCTGCGAGTTTTGGTTTGATATTTTCAGTTTGCTCCGTGCCGTCGTTGTCGGCTATAAAGCAGTCTTCAAATTCCGTTTCCCACGATCCTCCTGAAGATACATCATCCCACAGCTCTCCCTCGTCACTATCATACTCACCAATTTTATAAAGATCTTGCGGCCAACACATGCTCACGTGTCCATCAACCCACCAAACCTTCACTCTACCCTCGGGGTAATTATCCAGAACCTGACCCGCGGTGCAGCCTGCATCCTCGCCTTCGAAATTTGCTATTCGAATGACCAGGGTGCCCGGTCTGTACTGAAAGTCAGGATGATCCTTGAGATCATAAACACTCACTTCGCGTTCTTCTAATAAAGTCGGCTGGGGACTCTGGCTCGATGTGTACGTCCTAAACCATTTGACTTTAGCTGTGCGACCTTGGTGATCTACATTCTGAACTACGCCGTACATCCTGGACTCTTCTTTCTGATCCACAACGAAGTCTCCAGGAAAGAACTCCTGATCATCAAGATGGTGAATGGGATAAAGCTGTGTGGAAGGAATCCCTAATTCTACTGAACCGTCTTGCCAAACAACGTTAGCTTTAGTGCTCGTAGAGAGTGTCTCCACGACAATTTTAGTTCCTGGTATCAAGGGCACTGATGGCACCTTTTTCTTGGCCTTGCACAGTTTCTTCTTCTTAAGCACCTTTGTCATTAGTGCAGGACCCTTCTTCTTCTTACCGGTAGATGTTACACTGGAACATCCACTGGAGATTGAAGCTGTATCACTTTGAGATCCCGTATCCTCAGAATCCCAGTCATCAGAACTTTCAGCATTCTGATTCTGTGAAGGTGGCATCAGGCTATTATTCGTTGCATTTTGCACATTGTTTGTGTTTATATTATTTTGGGAATTGATCTCCCGACGTTCACCTACGATTTTTGGGTCATTTGATTTTTCCCTATTCTTTTTATCTTCTGCAGGTTTAGATACATTAATATTGACGCGAGTCTTCCTAGGACTGTGCTTAGGAACTTGGAAAATATCTCGTTGTTGCTTACGCCATTGCTCCCGGGTGATGACGTTTTCGTTCCCTTTGATCACGTAAAAATTTCGATCTCCTATCTGCAGTGTGGACGGCTCGAAGACATTCAATAACTTAAGTTTCTTTAAATCCTCTCCCTCCACTACGAATTTGGGTTGAGTTTGATCTGTATTAGCCCCATCCTTTGAATAGGCTCTGCATTGCCAGTGCACTCCTATCCAATCTATTTCCACCTTCTCGACAACCACTTTTGTAATTTTTTGAGGTTTTACCTTCCGCTTTGCTTTCATTTCTTTGCTACACTGAATCCACTGTGCATCTTCAAGACAGTGCACTGGTCCCCAGAGGCTTTGGCCGGGGTAAAACTCAGAAGAGTGAGGAAAATCATTATCCTATGAAAGAAACACATATTTCATAAAATTCAAATATCGTAGATAATAGTATAATAAAGCAATTATGCCCACATTATCTCGTTTTTCCTCAAACTGCTCCAAGGCTCGCGCATCCATTTCATTTAACACACATCGCGAACCATCTGGGGTAGCCAGCCACAACTTGAAATGAACCATCCTAATACCTCCGACCCAGGAATCCATGCACACCGCAATCTCTGATGCAAATTCCTGTAGAGATAGAAGTCCCTGTAGCGTGCAACGAGACTCTTCCAGGAAGTTACTGGAGTACTACCGGCGTACCTCCAAGGAAATTAAATCTTCACTCCTGATGTTTGTAAGGACCTGTTTAGTACCGATGACTTGTACACAGGCAGTGAGCTCGATGTCTCTGCAATAACCCCTTTGTGTATCCTTTCCCTTGATCATACGTCTCACAACATCCCCAGGCATCAGTGTTCTATCAGCAAGATGTACCTATAGACAAAAATACGGCAATGCCGTACAATTTTTTTCTCATCTCACTAGTTAAATTGATATTTGAAGCAGGCGCCAGCGCTACAATCACGTCGGACATACAAGGGCAAACGAAATGCTCAAAGTATATAACAAATACGAAGAAATACAATAATCCAATCGTACAAAAAAGTAATACTTCCCAATTTAAACTATATTACACAGGTATTACAAAGCTGCGTGCAAGCGATCAAATCAAACGATGCTTACCTTTTTCGAATTAACGAGTTCCTCGACGCCGGAAGGGTGCCATACCGTGCGAATCTCACCCTTCTTGCGCTTAGGGCTTTCTTCACCGTCAAAGCTCTCCTCCGAAGAATCGAGGTCGTCGTTCTCCATGACGATACCAAATTCGACGTTGCCCCGTTTGTCCACACGATAAACGACATCTTCGTAAAAGTACTGGTGCTCAGCCGTCGCAACATTTGTAGCCATCTTTCCACGGAATCTCACAGATTCTCGTTTCGTCGACGACGGTTGACAGGACACGTTACAGCGCAAGGCTCACGGTTCTCTACGGCGCACCAGCTACGACGCAACCTCGAATTCTACGACCCTAACACCAACTGACCTCAACCCCAAGCCCAATCTGACCCAATACCTAACAGGTTCACTGTTTCCACTATGAAACACAACCTAAGAAAACTCCTTGACTACCGATTAACGTTCAATCATATGCTCGATTAGCCATTTGTCTTAACGATATTTTGAACAGTTCACATTGCTCGACTTATTTTGCATTACAGATCAGGATGAATTCTAATCTTTTGGATGAGAAACTTCTTATTTGAATTCTCCTCAATTTATATCGCCGTTCATCCATATTTCGACAATAATAATATCAATTGAAGCTTGTTATCACTTTTTATTATAATCTATGCAACTGACAATTAATTAGGTAACTGTTATACCGATTGCAGATTCAGAACTTTAGAGTCATACAAATTTTATTATCCCTCGGGTTACAGTCATCAGGAATTTTAGGTAAAGAATTGTGTTTTGATTAATTGCGTTTATTTGGAAAAGTCGTGTAGGAAATTGTAATGTGTAAATACAGTTATATCCCTGTATGTTCGTGGAGTGTAACATGTATTATGACATATGTATAGTGTTTATGAAGAATTATTTGACCTTACTCAGTTAAACTGCAAAGTGGGTACGCTGGAAACCTTGACCTAGGCTCTGGAGAATCATTTGTACTTCTTCTTCGTTGCGGTGGTGAAATACATATGCTTCGAATTTCGTTGCCATGTTACAATTGGTATCTCTGAAATTAATCCGAGTAAATAGTCTAAAATAAAATTCTGAATTCTCTTAGAACACACATTCGCAATTACCCTGCTATGTATGCAAAATAGTCAGGAATATTGGCTGTGCGACCGCATGATGAAATTTTCATGTAGCTGTGCTTCATTATAATCTGAAATACAAAAATTATTTGTCATTTTCATATCACTTGGAAGTTCAGGAATATGAATCGTATGTAAAATTCACCGCATCATCGGCATCCTGAGTGATTCTTATACCGATCTCAAGGCACTCAAATCTTACAGGGATTAACTTTGAGTCCCCTGATTTCAATAGATTCCATATTGCTTTTTCTATTTGTCTAACGTCGCCTTCTATTCCTGTGGATATCGAACCGCAATAATTTACAGGAAAACCAGCATTAAGTAACGTCCTTTCTGACTTCACATGATCCGCATCGTTTTGATTATTTTTTGCCCCTGATATTGTACTTCCTGAACGTTTTAAAGTTCTGCTTAGAGAATCGGTGCGGACACCTCTCATGAGATTAGCTATTGGGCCATATGTTTCATTAGAATTTTTGTAATGATACTGAAATACAAAATTATCATGACAGTTTGTTAAGTAATTAATTTAAATTAAATTAGATCATACATTCGTAACATGGGAATATTTCATACTCGAACGATATGTAGAATTACTGGCTGGCCTGAAGTCTTCTTCATTATTTTCCGCAATTTCCCTTTAGCATTCGTAGTAATGACATGGCCGTTAATCTCATCTAGGACATCGCCGATTTTGATCTTCCCCTAGCAAAGAATGAAAATATACTTGAAGGATAGATGAAATTTGTTAATAAAATCTATAATTATAATTAGCATATATACTGTCCTTACATCTTCAGCAGCCACGGAATTTTCTTCTAGGTTGACAATCAATGCTTTTCCTTTGGTGAAGCTGTGAGGATTCAAAGAAAAGGCGCAACGAGTTAATCTCCATCATGTTGAATTCATTTCCCTTGGGACCTACCATACCGAAATACCAAGATTCTTGCAAGGAACCAGTTCCAAGACTATACAGTGGGGAAGTTGCCACGATTCGTCGAGGAAACTTGAATTTCTGAGATTCAACTTAAAATTTAATCTGCTTATCTGTAGCAGAACCGATAGAAAAATCTCGCCAAGGATTTCATCGCCCAGGATACTGTTTGGCTCATAAAACTCCAGAGACAAGGACGGCGTGCGAACCTGCAGTAGCATAAGGTATAAATATGATGTACCATTTCTTAAGAACACAAAGATGGTGATAACCAGAGAAACAGCTATAGGACTCACTATGAATTCCACAGGTACATGAAGGCACTTCCTTATCAAGGACATACGTATCAATTGACGAAATCGTCCTAGGGGTGTTTGCAACTTTTCATTATCACGTACGCTTTCTATAAGTGAGAAGAATCCGTAGAAAGAGAGTTTCTGTTTCTCAGCAAATTCCTCCAACCAGTACCAAGGCTCAGGTAATTTCGGAAATCCAACAGGATTCATGCGAATTGCTACTCCCTTTTGAAAACATTTTTCGAGACTTATGCAAAGGAATTTTAGTTTCTCGTTGTCGTCAGTAATTTCAACATTGTCTTCCGTCAGTTTGCGCGTCCAACCTGCAAAAACAATTTTTTAAAAGACAGAAAATCTACAAAAACGCGAGTAAATACATTGACAATTTAAATATTCGATAGTGCCATCGACTCCAGTGCCATCTCTGCGTACACCCATGAACCACGTACTAACAGTATCAGGAAGTGACGTTTACCGGCATCAAAACAATAATCCGATTACAGTTTATATCATAAATCATAAAAATGAAATGTCTCGTGCAAACAGTTTATTAATATAAAGACCTAAATTCGGTACAATATTAATCAAATGATAAAAACCAAGGAACTATATTCCAAAAACCAACTACGTCCCGTTAAAGAAATCAATATCCGTAGGTGTACATCATCACAACATATTAAAAGAGATGATGCAAATTCACTGACAAATCTTAATGACTATAAATTCTTCATAAATTAGTATCATCGAGCTCCTTTTCTTTAAACGACAGACATAATGACAACACCAATAGTTTGTAGCATCAATGTCTAACCATCGGTGTCAACATAAACCGTAAACCTGTCACACTGTCACTTCTATTCAAACACCTCACCTTTTAATTCTTTAATAAGAGGATCCGACACAGTCATGTTATATTATTTCTGGAGGAAGTTATTAGTAAAATCAAAGGTATCGCATTTGCTACGTGTCAGCCATAATTCTCTTCATATTTACAACAAGAAGGTAATACGTAGCTCGCGTAACGCTTCACAGTTGGCACTGCCGGTGCCGTGCTGTTTAATGAGTTGTATATACACAAAACACATACACACACACAATATATGTATCTATGTATGGGCGTGCATCTATATAACCCACATACTCACTTAACAAATATGACGTTATCATACATTATCACTGTATACAATGATAACATACTGAAGTATGTTCCAGGGAGCTCGTTACCCATTGGCTGATAGTAGCTTGAGGGGAAACTTATATGAGGGTGCCTAAGAAGATAAGCGTCCCAGTCAACGTATATATTCTGTATGTATCTACATATATACAATGACTTTTAATCTATGCTATTCGCAGCCGATCTCTGCAACGTATAAATAAGACTCAGTATTACCGTGTACTTCGTACGGGATGCATTGCAATTGTATCGATTCTTCAATAAAATATTTACTGAACACCTTTTGATAACTGAAGTTCATTCGATTCGTTATTCATTGTGATATTCAAATAAGATATACGATTATAATGGCTGCGTCAATACCTGACGTGAACGACGTAAGAGTCAACGCACTACTTAGTTTTTCTAAAGAATTCGGTCATGATGCAACTGTCTGCGTTTGTGCACCAGGTCGAGTTAACCTCATTGGGGAACATACAGATTACAATGAAGGCTTCGTCCTACCAATGGTAAATCAAGATGTTGATGTCTGTGCAATTTATCATTTCTTTGTCTTATTCTGAGTCATTAATTGCAATAACTTTGTTCGTTAATGCTGCATTGTCTTATAATTTACAGCTTCAGCATTTTTAATAACTTTTAACGTGTCTTCTTATGTAAGTAAAAGATCCATATCTCGTGTCGAATTCCCAGCTTAATTGCCTATCGTACTCTGTTAGCTAATGGCGCTGATCATATCGAAATGTGTGAGATATTTCCATCGGAAAGGTTTATTATTCCTTTATCATTGATGGATAATATCTTACACGTGTTAATGTACCGACTGTGTATAACATACCATTCCCGCCATTTGTTCGAAAATGATTCGACAGTTTAAAATATGCTGTGATGGTATAAAGGAATCATTTAATATTTACAGGCACTGCCAATGGTCACAGTCATTGCCGGGAAGTCAAATAATACGACAAAATGCACAATTGTTTCTCTGAGCGACGCCATTGGCTTGGAAAACAAAGCTGAGTTCGGGACGAGTAATAAAGATCTTAAAGTTTGTGAACCAAAATGGGCGAATTATGTAAAGGGCTGCATTGCTAACTTTCCTTGTACGTTCTTCCCGTAATATTAGCAATTAGTTCTTCGTCAAATGTAGAAGGTTATGGCTTAATTTATATTTCAGGTACTGTGCCCGGATTCGATGCGGTGATTCTCTCCACGGTACCCGTTGGTGCTGGTTTAAGTAGTTCAGCTGCTCTGGAGGTTGCGACGTATACATTTTTGGAAAAGCTCACTGGTTGTGTACCTAAAAAACAAGAAGATAAGGTACATAATACAATATGGATGGCCAGTATTAATATATTTAATTTGATAATTAATGCCACTACTGATTTCTAAAGGCTTTAGCGTGCCAACGTGCAGAACACGAATTCGCCGGCGTACCATGTGGAATCATGGATCAATTTATATCAGTGATGGGCCAAGAGGACCACGTCCTCTTACTCGATTGTCGTGACCTTTCCACGAAGCAAATACCAATGCACGATACAAATGATTTTCTGTTTCTTATAACAAATTCAAACGCACCGCACAAGCTGAGCTCTAGTGCTTATTGCGAACGCAGAGATGCCTGTAACGAAGCAGCCAAAGTACTTGGGAAAAAGAGTCTCCGGGAAGCCACTCTAGATGATCTTCACGGTAAGATATTTCAAGTATATTTAGGATGCTCGAGAGTTAGTTTCGTATTCCGATTTAATTATTTGCAGTTCTCGAGACTCAGAAGATGCCAGAATATATGGTCAAAAGAGCGAAACACGTAATCACAGAGATTCAACGAACCGTCGATGCAGCAGCGGCTCTTGAGAACGATGACTTCATGAAGTTTGGGGAATTAATGAACCAGAGCCATGATTCTTTGCAGAAGGACTACGAGGTGTCATCTGTGGAGTTAGACACTCTCGTATCAGCTGCTAGAGAAGTCAAGGGTGTCTTGGGAAGTCGTTTAACTGGTGCAGGATTTGGAGGATGCACGGTAACGCTTGTAAGAAAGGATGCCATAAACGAGGTGATTGACACCATTAAAAAAAGGTTTGTGTAGTTAATGATCGCACGATATTGCTGCTTCTTTCATTTGGCATTTCAGTGTAGGAATTTTTTTATTTCTTCGTTTTTTTTTTTCTAGATATCTCGGTAAGGCTACTTTCTACATTGCAAAACCCGCCGGCGGTGCTCGGTACATGAGTACGGATATTGCAGTCTGATCTTGATTCCAATCTGAAAAACGCTCCAATATAGACTGTACACTAAAGATATTTTTTCAAACTAAATAAAATGGTGCCTCACTATTCGTATCTTATAATCCTAAATTATTATTTATTAACAATAAAAGCTCCGATTACACGTACTACTCGTACGGCTGTCTATACATACACGAGTGCATGCATACATACACGCACAGTCAAACGCTGGCTCAGATAATTATTCATATTCTTTTCTTCTTCTCGTACACTTTCAATCAATAAACTTAACGTACATGTTGCACACTTATACAACACTGTGACTTCGGAGAAACATCATGGATAAAGTTGGTCGTTAATACTGCTACTTCGACTACTCATGCTTATGTAGTTTCACTTCGTCGTCCATTTTTTCTTTATCTCTACACATCCATTGCGTTCAGTGTCTGCTCACTATATTGTTTGATAAATTTGAATACTCTGAAACATACAATAAATATTAAACTACTGTACGATAATCCTATTAAGTAAAAAAAAAAATGGTATCAGAAGATATCATACCTTTTAAACAATCATTAAGTTCAACTTCGTTTGAGCAACATTTTAATCCTGACGGTTTGACACCCTTAAAAATCTCGCCTACACTGGCTTTGAGATTTTGAAATATTAAGGGTTGACCCCTGTTGGCGAAGTCTTCTATAAGACTTTTTATTCCCTGCAAGGATGTACAGATGAATGAGTTTTATCCTAGGCTGAAAAAGATTGCGGGAAGACGCGTTTTAAGATTACCTTTGCCGTGGTAAAGTCCGCAGCCTGAATGTGTGTGGAGTCGATTACCACAGGAACAGTGTTACCTTGACGAGATCCTTGCTTACTAATCACAGCACGGACGTACTCTACACTTGGGAAAGCGAGACTTCTGTCTGGAGTGATTACGAGATACTCATAACCAGCGGTACTCTGTAGAAAAAAGTCAATGAACCATCTAGATGAAAGGTGATAAGTAATACCGACGCAATAATCACTTACCGTAACTTTGTTTACTCGCAAGGATGGTCTCGCCGATGCGTAAAGTAGGAAAATTAAGTTTATTCCTATACCGATGAGTATACCAAGTTCCAATCTGACAAAGAGACAACAGAGGAACGTGGCAACGGAAAGCACAAGGTCTATTTCTAAGTAAAGAGAAAGGACAATGCAGGTGAAAATAATTCTTAAATACGTATGCGTCTCTTAGGAGACATCCGAGAGACGTTACTTACTCTTAGTGCGCCACATTGGCTTCACCACGTGAAGTTCAACCATAAATACTACGGCCGCGATGATAACAGCAGCTAAAGCGGACTTGGGGATGTAGCTGAAGCAAGGTGTGAGAAACTGAAGGGATAAGAGTACCAGGATTCCAGTGTAGACACCGCCAAGTGTTGTCTTAACACCGGAAGAGTGATTAACGGCACCACGGCTGAGACCTCCGGTGACTGGTATGGATGAAACAAAAGAGGAAATGATGTTGCAGGCACCCAAGGCCAGCATTTCCTGGGTTGCGTCCATCGGTTTGCCTTCGGCTGAAATTTTGATTAGTGAGAATGTCAGGTCTTTCAGCTGCACACTGAATACGTAATGTTTGACACTTACAGAATACTTTTACTATTGCGATGCTCTCGAGTAAACTGAGAATAGGAATGACGAGGCTTCCGGATCCCAGGGCGGA
Organism: Syrista parreyssii; assembly: GCA_030142615.1. Classification (NCBI taxonomy): domain Eukaryota; kingdom Metazoa; phylum Arthropoda; class Insecta; order Hymenoptera; family Cephidae; genus Syrista; species Syrista parreyssii. Next base: position 941,601 of record JARQTG010000316.1, read on the forward strand.
CACGGTATCCACAAAGCCATAAGTCTGATTGCCAATTTGAGACTGGAAGGGTGGTAATTTCAGTGGCGGCAAGCCTTGCTTTACATCACCAGTTAGAATAACTGGCGATGCGCCTAGGTGAGCCTTTAACAGCCAGGAGATCAATCCGCAGATAACGACCACCAGAATATTCCTGGCTGTAGATAACAGCCAGAGAAACTTAACAATGGCGCGTTGCATTGCCGTTGGCTCCTTGGTATTTTTCGGTATCACGGGTAGATCCTTTATTTTCTAAATCAGAAATAAGTCAGTGTTACAAGAGGAAAATAAAAGAACGATTGAAACTTTGAATTAATGGGGACATACTCTAAGGATCAAGAGGACAATCATACAGATGCATCCCATTACAGCGTCCCAGAGTCTTGTCTCTCCGATATGCTCAAATATGTTTTTCCAAACTCGTAGAAAGTTTGATTCATTAAAGCTCAGGCCAAGAATGTCTTTAACCTGACTGGTCGCAATAATGATGGCTGCTGCGGATGTGAACCCAATGGAAACAGGTCCTGAGATAAAGTCTATAAGGAATCCTGAAAACAAGTAAATGTTTTATGAAATAACTAATAGCATAGATACAACAGTGAATATGCAAAGGAAAGACAGATATTGAAAATAAATAATATAGGAATAAAAATGACATACCTAACTGAAGTATACCCATTATCATGGAAACGCAGCCTGATATGAATGTCAGTAGTATAGCATAATTGTGCCCGAGATGGGCCTTCTGTAATGTTTCTCTAGTGAGGATGGCTGCAATGGCCGTGGGCCCGACGGGGACGTCCTTGCAAGATCCAAAAATCATGTAGACGAAGCAGGCCATGAAGGACGAATAGAGTCCATACTATAACGGGAATATAATGACTATGATCAATTGCAAGAGCGAAGGATAGACAAATAAGAAATCGAAGAATAAATAAAGTTGAAGGAGAAAAAGACAAATACAGAGAATAAAATAAAGAGAGGACGAAAAATCAATGCTTTTTTACCTCGGCAGGAAGTCCTGCGACGTTAGCATAAGCTATCGCCTGAGGAATAACGGTAAGTCCCACTGTGATACCAGCAACCATGTCGCTCACGACATACTCCTTCCGATATTTTGGTAACCAATCAAGTATCGGTATCCTCCTATACAGAAGTTTCATCCTGAAGGACCTTCGTAGTCTCTGGTAAATCCATTTGGAACCTGACGCACAGACAAATCCTTTTTCCAGGTCGACCGCCTCTGAAATGTTTAGATCAGATAGATTATTTATGATCGAATAATTTCAGCACGTCAAAGACATGTCACCTTAACGTCACTGTAATATTCTGTCCATTCACGACACCCATCCATTTTCATACATAGGAGTGGCTAATACTATTCGGAATACCAGGTGCTCATCCATGATTCACTAATCCTAATTTATACACCGAGAATCTAAGTAATTCAGAACTTTCAAGTTTGCTCATGCCTTTTGCATATTGATCCTAGCGAATTATATATCCTATACTAAACATATGCGCAAACAGGAGAACAAAGTGTATATGCAAGTAAATAAGCGAAGTAATCTCGTAAAGTCGTGGTGGCACTCACTACTTTCGAAAGTGTTTGATAAACGAGCTGAGGTATTGGAGTATATTCATTTTTCAACAGTCTCTTTACCAGGGAATATGTCAAAGAATTAATTGGAATCGAAGCAAGAAACTAAAGTGATCCCTGGAGGAATCGTCCCCAGAGGTTGCTATTACAGCAGACCCAATCGAATGGGGTCAAATGTAATGAAATCACGACGAACATTATTGATAAGTAAACGATCGATTCTGAAAGAGAAAGGATATATTAGCCTGGGGTTTGCAGAATATTGAACCTGCTGGTTCTACATATATGGGAAATGTACCAGTTACCCGGATTAGATGAGCTTGCACTAAAGGACCAAAGCTATCCTATCTCTGATCCTGCAATTACCTAGACCGAGGACTAAACTCGCAATATCTATAATTGTTGGGTTGAGACGTTCCTTGGCCGTGGAGGACAATAGACAAATACCGAGATTCCTTAGCGCAAAAAGTCCTTGTGCCAAATTCAGTTTCTTTGAGTCAACCAGGAGTCCGAGACGCCGCTACCGTTGTCGTGGCTAATCATGGATAACTCACCAGGTGTTTGTTTGTCGACTTTTTGCAGTGGTAATCCGTTCAGTCTGTTATCAAGATCCACAGTAGCATCCCTAGACTCATGGCTTGTTGTGTTCTCCATAGATCTTTCGTTCACTATATTCTTGGTGAATCCGGTCAGTCTCACCTCACGCTGAGGCTCGTGATCCCTAAGATCGTATCCTGTCATATTGCCGTAGTAAAAGTACTAATTCTTATTTTGGATATCCTCGATGAAGGGTCAGGTAGGCTCCATTGTACACTGACAGCGGCCTGTAAAGTTTGTACGTTTTAAAATCAACTGTACAGGACACTGTTACTTCCGTGTATTATCTGTCTTAATATATCTACTAGACGTTCGACACAATCGCACTGGTCTGTAGACCTTTTTACAAATTCTTGTTTTTGGGTTGACTTCACGCCTAAAAGCAATGTACATAATGTTGTACTAACGGAGGGGTGAGTCAGTAATTGACGTTAGGCATTTTCGAAGCTTTTATGTGAATTAACACGTAAACTCATTTACCCTCTGCACTTTGACGAAAATACAAAAAGACAAGAGCATTAACGGTACTATGAATCATTCTTGGAAGCGATTAACAATTAGAGTTAGGACGGTTAACGGCTTCCTCTTCTTGGACGTTACAATTTCAATGCCAGCTAATCTAGCAATACGTGCGTAGATAATCCTATGAAGGTCCTGCTAGTGTTACGGTATAGAGCTGTATAGAAGCACGTACGAAAGACGCGTGGAAGCATCCAGTAGTCGGTCGACGACTGAATAGAATCCCCAGTAAAAAATCAGATTATGAAATAATGAATCAATCAAGTTAAAGCATCTCGAGTATGCTTACCAAGATTAAGTAATCTTCGCTTTAGTTGAAAAATTTAGTAATAAATCACACACACTGATGATGTGTTAACAACACTTATTCACTTTTCAACACTTTCCTGGCAATATGCTTCTTTCTTCGTCCGATTAAAAGTCGTACTGCCACATACGAAGCTTTCTCTAATCCTGAATGATCGACGAAACAGTTCTAATTCATATGCGTAGAACGTCTTTCTCTTAGGAATTCTTCGTTATTCTCACTAGATCCAGAACGATAATAACGTTCTTGTAGTCTTGATTATCTCAGTCGTATCGATACTCATTTAATCCAGGATATAAACCGATGAAGTTGTGCGTTTTAAAAGTTGTGCGGCTTCACGATATTGATAGTTGTCTTTCTTCATCAAAGGGCTCCTGGCGTTCCTTTCTGCGACGCAATCACGGTAAATCGTCACTTCCTACGCAGGCCCTTTACTGGTACAATAATAAAGCTTGATCACAGATGTCGAAGAGGCACAATATTTACCACGTTAAAATCTTTCTTATATAATTATAAAACAAAGTCACACACGACTTGGGAGCAATGTTCCTGGTTTAGGAGGTGCCTCTGACTGGCACCAAGCCGGACAGGCTGGCTAGCAAGCAGTCCAGGTAGCCAGGTAGACAGGCAAACAGGTAGAGAGGCAACCAAAGAGTGGACTGACAAGTGTAAATTCGCCTTTACACGGTGATCGTATACGCATGCGCCTTTCGAGCAGATTCCACTCAAAACATCGCCACGTGCTCTCCACCCACTACTGGGACCGCTTCATGTTGATTGGTCGTTACCAATAACAGGAGCCTCGAATCCTTCCTTGTTTAATCGGCAACGGTGTCACTTACACCTAAAGAGTAACAAATCAATGATTCTAAAGAATTATGGTACGGACTGCTTACCTAGAGTCGTCATCCTGGCACTACACTCTAGTGAATCTTCAAGGCTAGCATTCCTTAGAGGGGATCTATGTAGAGCATGCTTGGATTCACCAGGTGGAATGCGTATCGTCGTCATTGTTTAGTTTTTACAACCGCTACACTTCTTGTAGCTTGTAGTCAATTCCTGTTTACTCATTCAGACATTACATAAACGATCCGGCACCTCTTATGCATATGAACTTTTATTCCTTCTAGATATTTGGCTAATGCTTCTCGTCAGCCTTGTAAAAATAATTTGGTATAAAGGATGATCGGTGCATGGTGCTACCAGCATTTTTCTTGTCACGCAATCAATACGCTACAAACCTAGCATTTCCTTACATCAACATTGCATGTGTAACGATCTTGATTTGCATGGCGGAGTAAATTATCTTCTTCCTGGAATAAAATTGATCTCTCGGAATTTTCAGGATGCAAATCTGTATAAAAACATATAGATTATTAGTTTGATTTTCGAAATTTCCATGGGAAGAATTTAATTACTTACATAGTTCAGCGATTAGTTCTCTTCCTCTTTGACAGATGCATGATTTTTTCGTAACGAAGAGAGCAGATTCTACCTTCATAACTTTGATTACAAAGTGAAGGCACAGGAGGTAGTATAAATCTAAGCACGATATAATGACATCGCGATGTCAAGATGGCGAATCGAATTGATCGCATTTTTTCAACGTCAACGCCAACGCTGGCCTTTCATTAGGGATAATCATTCCTTGTAAATAGATAGACAATTCACAGCACTTATGAATGCTGAACTAAGTATCGAGTTCCTGGAGTCATTTCCGACAGTGTTCTACACAAATTCGTTGCAGATAAGAGATATAATTGCACGAAAGACCAGGTTGTTTCATGGGAGCTTGTTAAGTGGTTAATTCTCATAAAAAAAGGAATTCCTTTGAAGTATACCTCGGAAATTCTGGAAACCATAATTAACAATGTATTAAAAAATAAAATACTCCAACCAACGTTGAGGCCCCGGGGGGATTCGAACCCCCGATCTCCTGTTTACTAGACAGGCGCTTTAACCAACTAAGCCACGGCGCCCTTGCTACGTTGTTATAACTAAACCACAAATAATTGGTAATAGTTTTTAATATCATTCGGGCTCACCCAGTCTTGTACTAACACTGTTATCTCTTCCAATACTTTCTTGCATTCTTTAATATATATGAAATCGCGTGTCTCACGCTTTACTTATAATGCAAACTGTGTATGTACAAGTGCTTCGCTTCAGAATTGCAGCCACGTTGGCTAAATTCTAATTGAGTTTTCTAACCGAATATTTAGGCCATCCGTAAGGTGTCTCTGATGCCTAAAAGAGTCGAAGTTATGCGTTATGGATATGTTCTTACGTGAATCCAGTACCATAAGTATGAAAATGTTAGCTGATGAAAGTATGCAAAGTCCTAAAGCGACAAGAATTCATGTATTTACGTAGCCAAAGCGACAAGAACGTTCCCAATGATTCTAAGTATGTCGTTTCTCTCTGTTTTTTGAGAAAGTATATTACCAATCACTCTATACTGGCTTGTGCATAGTTGTACATGAGTTTCATGAGAAAACAGAAATGAGGCCGTGTATACTGTTCAACTTCAAGATATTAGCGAACTTCTACAGGATGCCATTGAATGCGTTCAACGATCTAGCAATAGGTTCCACTTGAAAGGATGTTCAACGGAGTTTGACGTGCTTCGATTTGAACCTGCAAGAAGGATTCTCGAAGTTAATTCTGATGTTTCGCATAATTATGAAATATAATGACGTAAGTAATTAGCAATCATGTAAAAATTTCTTAAAAAACGAATCAGCTTACTTTACAAGTTCTGTTACAGTTAATATTACTTAGTTAAAATACCAGTAGCTTTATACATATATGTATCCCATGCATATATTTTTCTGTGGTAGCTAATAGAAACTGTTGTACATGGAATGCTACATAAGAAAATTCTAGAATTACTTATACTCAAGTGATTGTGCTCTATAATCGGCATAGTTCCAGTATCAATGGTTCTATGCTGGTTTTCCCATACAGTCAATGTATTTTCATGTGAGAGAAAGGTCGATCGGACGATCGGCAGCGGAGCGTTCGATCATTCGTATCCACTGGGACGAGACGATCGATGCAGCTATTTTCTTGTTGTGTAAGTTCGAGGTCATAGTCTGACGCTCTACTCATCCATGCGAATCCATTTGGCTCATTTGCATCGATGACCAGCTAATCATTTGACCCTAGAAAATGTGAGAAAATGTCATTGAAATAATTCAGGGCGCGAATGACGTATCATCGGACGAGGTGGCCGAGTGGTTAAGGCGTTGGACTGCTAATCCAATGTGCTCTGCACGCGTGGGTTCGAATCCCATCCTCGTCGAACACCTTTTTTTTCTATTCTTATTTCTCGATCACCTTTAATTGGAATGAGCACCTCATAACTGTTATTCTAAAATCAAAAAGAATAAAACGTGATCTTCGCACCAGGAACCAACTATTATTAAACGTTACGTTGCCCGTGAAGAATTTAATTGGTAACGAGTACTCAAGGATGTTGCATAATTATTGCGCAACCCACGGAATTTGTTTTTCGTAAAAGACACTTAACCCTTTGCACTCAACAATTTATTTTCTACGAGCAATATGTCGTCGTAACGGCGCCACTAGAGTGCAAAGGGTTAACTCTTCTTTTTTACCTTTTTTCCTTCACATATTTTTTCGATGTTTTCTTTTACTCGCTTTCTCTCTCTCTCCTTCATTCCTGTAGTACAATCTCATAACTATGACTTATCGTGTTGAAGTCAAAGGAATGCGCTTTTCTGCTGAGATAGTCAACAAGCTTCCCTTTTCTTGATGATGCATACTTTAAGAATTGAGTTGAAATCGGAGTAGACCGTCCTTTCTGAATTTTAGAATATTAATAAAGGACAATAATGAATTTGGATATTAAAGCGTGTATAACATCCAAATACGGTTTTTACAAAAGTATTTTAATATCTGCCGAAATAGCTCAGTTGGGAGAGCGTTAGACTGAAGATCTAAATGTCCCCGGTTCAATCCCGGGTTTCGGCAAAGTGATATTTTTTTTTTGTTTGCCTTACTTCCAAGAGTCAATCGATCTTGAGACGGATCTTGGCTCATCTAAAGGAAATTGATGTGTTCGGCTCTACCTAGTATGCCAGATGAAGCTATACTGACTATAGCATCCGGTATCCCGAATGGTTATACCATTGGGACGCTCTCTACTATTTCCTAGCTTCAAGGATACGACTGTATGATCCTTTTACTTTACTGCCTTAAGCGACTCCGTAGGCGACGCCTTTCCCGTTCAATATAGCTTAATGACAGCTGCTTACTACACTTTGTGTACGGAAGCCATGAAAATAGACGGACTTATACACGTAGAGCAAGAAATAAGAATGTCATTATTTTTCTGACAATGAATGAGTCATTCTTCTGCCAATAAATCGCTTCGTCATTATTTTTCAGGGCGCCTATGACTTTCTTTCTTCTAATCTTGGTAAAAGCTTGTTGCATCGTCGATACAGACCAGAGTGCTAATGAACTTTAATGAGCTCAAACATTGTCTAATCAGGTTTCTAACCGTATTGTTCCATGATAAGCGAGAGTCCATCGCGCAGAGAATGCTCCAATGATTTTGCACGATTTGCATGGACAAATGCTTGACCTCCAGTCGAGAACTGACTGCGAGCAGGCAATTGCGTACGTCACTGATGTGAGATAGTGAACAAATGGTGAAAGAGAGCGAATTGAAAAGAAAGAAGCCTAATGATGACTTCCAATCACTCGGAAAGAACTCCTTTGCTCCTGAACGGTAAGACAATAATGATCGTAGCGTAATAAAAAGCTAGTACTAATCCACAGTTTAGTAGGAGATATCGCGTATTTGTCGCTACTAGCGTTCCGCCATTGAATGCCGTGCGAACATATTTTTTTTTCTTCTTTCTCAGTGACGCGCAATGTCAGTGGAGGCCACCGCGAGTCTCCTACATAATTTGAACAAGCAATTTGCATAGCTGCTCTATTTAAACATTCGAAAAAAGCAGTTTCTGGTTACCTTGATTTACATTTTGGTTTCGTACTATCATACCGAATGTTCTTATTTTCAATTACTTTTGCTTTCTCATGCGTGAAGGAGTCAGTGCTTCCGTAGCAGTCGTGGCCGAGTGGTTAAGGCGTCTGACTAGAAATCAGATTCCCTCTGGGAGCGTAGGTTCGAGTCCTACCGACTGCGATCTTCCTTATGAGCACCCAGTGTTCATTTTTTTGAGTCCTGTGGTTCTGCATTAATGTCTTCTTTTTCGGAATGTTCTTCAACAACCAGTAGATTAGCTGTTTGTTTCCTCATTGGTTATATGTTTTCCTCATCTGAGCCGTAACAGTCTTTAAGTCTTCAGATTTTATCTGAGGATAAATAAAGGACACTGTGATCTTATATATGCCTCTCTGTATCTTTATAATACTGTATAGTATATTTTTAAACATATGACACAGTGTACTAATGTTAAAGTAAATAAGGAGTAACAAGATTTTGCAGAATGATCATTGAAGGTGGGATACGAAATATGAATGTAAAAATAAAGTTGTCGAAAGACACTGAATGACGAAAAAATAATTTCCACACAAACCGACACCGCGAGATATAACACGAAGTTAATAAACATATAAGCGTTGTTGCCGCATTTGCTTGAGTACGTGCAAATAATTTGCCAACGTAATTTTCTGTGCTTCCGTGCGGAAACACATTTCCTGACGTACAACGTCGAAACTGCATTTTCAAAGCAGATGACTCGTTATCATTATTCGATTGATTGGATGCAAAGAATACAATCATTCGCTAATGCGTCACGAATCTCTTATCACATTCAGAAACGTCACGCGAGATCTGGCGGAACTCGAAAAAGCTACATCCAAGACAAGTAACCAAGCGTCAACATGTATTTCCTCTGTTTTTATTGTTCTTTTCCATTTCAGGGTCGATGAAGTAATTGGGCAGCGTGTTATCCTGTCCATAATTATCTACATAAAATTAACGTAAATTCAATAAACAGAAATTTAGTTTCCCGAGAGCGACAACTCTAACAGCTAAATGTCACTCATTCTTTATTATTTATACTCTCCGGTTTTTACTTAATTTGATGAGCTTATCAGCCGTCATAACAAGGCACGATGATAATCATTCTGCAATCTCAGAATTTTTCATAGCACTTTTTTATTTGACATTTTATTGATATGTCATGCTTGTATTTTTCTATATAAAGTGGGAGAATCGCGTGTATGAAAATTACGGTAACAGATTGGAATATGTACCCCAACTTACGTAACTAGCAAGAGTAGCCAGGATGCTTTGTTATATTGTCGACGTAATTCTGTGTATAGTTCTCAATTTTTCCTCTGGTCCTGGGAAAGATCCTTATCCTTCGGATTTTTGTAATTACTACTCCTGTGAATCGTCGAGAACTTGCTCATTCTTTTTAATTTTCTGAAATACAAAACAAAGGTATAGGTTTATGTCTGGACTTCTACTATGAGTCACTGTGTATTAAATATGAATGGAAACACTTAACACCAAATCAGACAAGTTAAAGTGTCTAACTTAAGTTTTTTTAATTACCACTGGTAGTCAGATTGTAGCAATCATAAGATAGTACGTGTATATCAACGATTATTGCAAAGAATAATCCTATAACTGATAAGCTTTGTACAATCAGCATCAGATGAGCAAACTGTACTTATATCTTGGGTATCTGTTAAGATTGCTTAGTCGTAGCCCCGTTTCTCTGTCAAAAACACACAGGTTAGACGTTCGTATATAATTCATTTCGGTTAAAAACAGATACACAAATGATCGTGAACTTAAGATGGGGCAAGATTCTGCGAAAGAGGTTACCAATCATAGCCTGGTTACCGCTGTACAATTCGAACAAACTTCTACAAGATATCCTAGCAGGATTAACAGTGGGTCTTACTGTTGTGCCCCAAGGAATAGCATATGCAGTGGTAGCAGGACTCTCACCTGAGGTAAATCTTCAGTATCAATCAATATCAAATATACATATATAAGACTGCATCATTTATCAATGATCACTATTAGAGATGGTTTTCTCATATTTTCAATCTTGTAGTACGGACTTTACAGCGGATTTATGAGCTGCTTCGTTTATTTGATCTTTGGTGGAACTAAGGACATCACTATAGGACCCACAGCCATAACGGCTTTGCTCTGCCAACCATATGTACTAAAACTTGGTGAGGATCTTGCGGTAAGATCCTTTAAAGTTTACATTAAACAGTATTTAATATGAGAGTAATAATAATGATTACTTCAGGTCCTCCTTTGCTTCCTCTCCGGATGTATCATCTTAAGCATGGGTCTACTGCATTTAGGCTTTCTTGTAGATTTTATAAGTATGCCAGTTATATGCGGCTTCACTAATGCTGCTGCTATATTGTCAGCTACCTCACAAATCCATACTCTTCTTGGTATCGCATCGAGTAGTAATTCCTTTATTGGTAACATAATCCAGCTCATACAGAATGTAGGTAGCACTCGTTTATGGGATACTGTGCTGGGATTATCGTCGATCGTCCTTCTCATAACATTAAAGGTATAAAACATGAAGACAATTAATAAAAGAAAAGTTAGGGTAAAGTGTTGACTGTGATTTGCTGTATAGAATCTACCTGGTAGAAGAAGTGGAAATGCCGGCCAGAAGTGCATATGGTTATTGAATATTGGTAGAAATGCTCTAGTTGTTGTTAGTGGAATACTCATTGCGTATTTGTGCTCCATAAATGGACTTACGCCCTTTCAAATCACCGGAAACATCACAGAAGGACTACCACCGTTTGGTCTTCCACCATTCTCCACGGTCTACAACAATCAGACGTACAATTTCATTGGGATGGTTAATGAGCTAGGTACTGGCCTCATTTCGGTACCCCTAATCACCATTCTGGAAACTATAGCTTTAGCTAAATCCTTCTGTAAGTAAATACTATAGAAGATAGATAGTGAAATCAAGTTAAAAAAACATGTCTTACATTTCTTTTCTTTTTAGCTAACGGTAGAGCCATAGACTCCACGCAAGAAATTTTTGCTGTTGGACTGTGTAATGTATTTGGTGGCTTCGTAAGATCCATGCCCGTTACAGCAAGTTTCACCAGGACTGCGGTTAATTACGCATCAGGCGTCATAACGCCCATGGGAGGCGTTGTGACTGGTACTATTGTGCTTTTGACTTGTAGCTTCCTAACGTCTACCTTTAGTTACATCCCCAAGAGTACTCTGGCAGCTATCATTATAGTCGCTATGTATTACACGATGGATCTTCATGTATTCCTCGTTCTCTGGAGAACTAAAAGTAAGTTAGAATTTTAAAGTATCAACCATATTTACCATATTTTTAAAATATTATATCAAATAACGAATCTTTTGAATTTACAGAAATAGATCTTCTGCCGCTTACTGTAACACAAGTATCCTGTATATTATTTGGATTAGAGTATGGCATGTTGCTAGGGATTGCAACGAATATGGTGCTTCTCCTGTATTTTACGGCCAGACCAGGTGTCTCCATAGAAGATAGAGAAGTGGATGGGAAAACAATTCTATTTGTCTCTCCAATGCAATCATTGAGTTTCCCTGCAGCAGAATATCTACGTGAGAAAGTGGTGTTCCAGTGTGTTTGACATTGTATTCTGTCATCCTGTATATACTTCATCATCTGCTGAAACAATATTTGTTGAAATTTTTTAGTTGTGAAATGCGGAAGGAATACGCTACGGTAGTCGTCGATGGGCGTTATGTACATAGAATAGATACCACTGTTGCAAGGAATTTAAAACTACTGCAGACCGACCTGGAAGCACGTCATCAGACGTTGATATTCTGGAACTGGTGTCAAGATACACGGTCAACTCTGACGGAATATGATAATTCCTTGGGGGTTCATTTTCGTTCTTGTGGAAAACTTTCAGACATATTTTCAGGTAAGACAGGATTTGTACAATATCCATGTTCGTGAGTGTCGTTGCCTCCAGCAATTGTCCAAAGGCAGAACTTTAACAGGAAGTGTATTTTTGTAGGAGACAATAAATAGTTCTTTGTATTTTGTTTTGTAGGTACCGAAATTGTCGTACAGGCACCATTGAATGATCTCCGTTAAAAAGTATCCTCTTACGATGTCCTGCAAGTACATTCGTAAATAAAATATGAATGATATCAGAACGAACGAAAATGATAGTGTAGACCAGATGTCAAAATTGAGACACTTAACTTTTATACACATAAAATATAAAGTTGTATTTTCAATGTGGCAGTATCGGCATACTATTAATCTTAATTTGAATTTCTCTTATGCTGATACTCTTGGCGGCAGCGTTTCTCAGATGGAATATGTGGCGCCATCTTTGAATAAGCAGTGGTAATGCTATCAATCATTCAGTGGGTACAAAGTCCTTCCATAGATGGTTTTAAATAATCTACTGCCCAAGAGACTTTACCCACATGAGATGAAGTAATTCAAGAAGAAGATGAAGAAAAGACTTAAAATGTGAACTCTGTATTATTAATATATTATAAAAATCTCACAATTTAAAAACAGGTCGTCCTTATATTAATAACTCTAGAGTAACCTCCCGTGAGGTTTCTATTAATATTGATGGGAAATCTGTAGAAACCTCATGTAACCACATGGAAGTTCATAATAAAACACTTTGAAATTTTTATCAGACACAAATTGCGCTGTAAGACAGACGTCATTATACTTCAATGACCTAAAAAAAAATATTTTTCAAGCACAATTAAAACATAACGTGTAATCTGCCGACAACGAAAACAAGTTTTCGAGGAGTTCTCTTGCTATGGCTCTAAATATAAACGAGTCCTTCAGATTTAACATTTTAACGTGCACGGACATTCAGAGATAATAAGATTGGCTTTGACGAAAAAAAAAAAAAATAAATATATTTGCATGAAACGATAAGAAAACTGTTTGCATTTCGTTACTTAATCGGTTTCGCTAGTCCTTGAAATGCTATCGCATAAATAGTTTGATATTTCGACTGAGCGGCAAGTCGACTTCATTATCCATTATACATTTTAATTATGTAATTTCATGAGACTATACGCAGAGCCTAGAGTAAAGGACTTCTCCAGAAATCAAAAAGGAAGCAACTGTGCGGTTGGATGATTCATCCAGGTCTTTCTGTCTCAGCCCTTCTCCGTGCCTGAAGTCAATAGCGAGTAGAGTACAGCAAGAAGAGTAAAAAAATGCCGCGACAGGAAGAATAAGAGATTGAAGGAGCAGCCGAAGCATAAAGCGAATGAAATAATGCATCCTGCACACTCGCAACGGAATCGTTGCGTTTGCGGATGCGAAATTGGATAGGGACACAGAAAGGGAGAGTAAAGAGAAAGAAGAGGATTAAATAGAGACGGACAAGAGGAATAGAATTCAGTCGATCGATAGTTACCAAGCGCGTTTGCGCGCGAGACGTGGCGCCCTCGACGCCCAGCGACTCACTCTCATCCCACACTCAGTCGTTCCTACGGAGCGAATACTCCTCCATCAGAAATTTTAGTGTTTTCGCACGACACACGCTGCTTGCTAATCGGCTCTATTGTTTTTTAATCCTGACACACAGAATCCTTGTCATCGACCACCTGCTCTTCCCGACATCCTTATCCTCTTCTGCACAGTACCATTAGCTTTGAACTCTGAAACAATTTTATTCTCTTTTATCATAAGAACTTAAGAATTCAAAAATGTGCTAGTGATTTCAAGTTTTTTTAAGCTTCTCGTGCTTTCCTTACCTGCTTCTGGTTCGTTCTCGAGGACGATTCAAAAGAAAATGTCTGAGCGTCAAACGGACTACGTCGAGGAAGATCCTGAGCTTCTAGGCGAGATCCTAGATTAATCGTGAGTAGAGAAAATACTTCTCTCTCGGTGGATCATCGAGATTGCCGGTACCATCTAAACAAATGCGCGCACCGGACCTTCTGACAGAGAACATCATGATTATTCAATCTCACGTACAAGGCTGGTGTTAGTCTGAAAGTCCTCGAAGTTGATTGTAGTGCCATCCTATCAAGTATGCATGATCTTGCTGGGATAGAAGGCAGGTGCTAGTCCATATTTAACTTCCCATTGACTTCACTGAAGTCAACGGCTAATGGATGTTTTCACGTGCATTATAAATCTAATGGAATCATCGTGTACATTGATACTTTTTTATAATGTAACGACTCTTGAAGGTAGTGAAACATGACTTTTGGGCGTAGTCTACTAAAAATAGTGACTACTATTAACATCTTAGTGATAATAGAGAGTTAGGCGTTCTTTATGTTGATCTTTCTTCAAAAAGTCTTAAGAAATATCTCACAAGTAAGAGACAACACGTTTCTGTCATTTAAACGAAGACGTTCATGAAGTCTCGTTCACTAAGTTTCACTATCCCTTAACGGTTCCCTTGGGACAGATTTTTTTTTATTATTACAGAACCGAGCTGCTCATTCCATATGCTCAAGAATGTCGATTCCTGGACCACTGTAGGTGAGTTACTGTTCAACATTCCTCTTTCACTGATATCCGGTATTTCTCCACTCCACATGACAATTTGCTGTAAATGAATGAAAAATTAATAAGGCAGATAAAAATACTTAATCCTATAGCAAGTAGAGCACATCTTGATATCCATGATAATAAGACTTCCTGAAGTAAATTTCGTTTAATTTCTACCGACTCTGTCACTCTCATCAGTTTTCTTCGTCGTGGCTATAAATTACCATTATAGCTTAATCTATAAACTTGACTTAAAAGTCTCACGATTAGTCACGTGCATAGGAAGTAAGATATTGCGGGTTCCTCATATCTTGACCAATCATTCGTGTTCCACTCTTCTTGATAATTAAGCTACTCCCACTAATTTATTTTTATTGATAATAAAACTATCAAAAAGATTCTGCCTGAATCCGTCGATTTATCTGTGGTCAAAGTAAAGTTTATCTATGAACGTGTCACTACGTCGGTCTAAAAGTCGCTTACCAGGAATCCGTTACACAAGCAATAATATACAGTAATGCCTCAGACGTGAGCAACACGAAACCTTGTAGAATTACCACAATCGCGCTAACCGTATAGAAAGAGCTGGTGTGGAGCTGCTCGATGTATCTGAGTGCTGTGGATAAAATTATTCTTTCTGGTATAAAAAATTTGTTCACATAAGTTCAAGATAACAGTTTTTTTTCGAGGCGAGTTTAACTTTCGTTTATTGTGGTAAAAACTGACCTGGTAATCTAACGTGTGTCTTATCGAATCCAGCCAACGTAATCGCTGTCGATGGGTGCTCGAAGAAGCGGCTCCGGAGGGGGTCGTGGAAGTGCTGGTGTTTTGAAGGAACGTGCTAACATGGCCTTCATGCTGGTGGTCATGTTCTTCGCTGTATTTGGACTCATCGTCCTTACAGAAATATTCCTAATAAATGATCGTCATGGCTCCAATCTGGGCGGCACAGGAGCTTTGGGTGGTCATAGGAATGGTCACAGATTGGCTCTTCCTCCGGATCGACCTGACTACGAGGAGATTGGCGTAAGTCATTAATATCAGACAGATTATTTGTGTAAAACTTTAAAGAAGGAAGTAGCGAAACGGACTTAGGGACAAGAAGACGCAAAGGGAAGGGTCGTGGTTTCAATCAGTTAACGTTGATTAGAGACTGTAGTTTCTGATGTAATTGAAGGCCGATTAAATGAACATCTACGACAAAGCGTACAACTTTACCACTAATTACTCTGTAAATTCACATTTTCCTTTAATGAAAGTTGGGAAGAAGTTACTTTTGCGGAGCAATTCCTTTTGATGCTCTGCAGATGATTGAAGCCCGTCATCCTTTTAAATCTATGTGAGAATATCGAAGGAGTGCAGGATACAGAAGAAAGAACGTTTTGCGTCCGCGAGAATAGGGGAACGCGGGTTCGCGATCTAAACTGGAAGTTCGCAGTTCATTTATTGCATATGAAAGAAGCAAATAATTGCTAACGATTTGCCAAAATTATCCTGACACGAACCTAACAAGTAGTGTCATCATGTCCTCATTTACAAAATAGAGTGTGCGTACAGGTAACTTCTACGGGGTATACAGGCAACTTAAATGCTTGCTACTGGATGTATCGAAAACATAGACATCGTATCCTTAACCTTCGAAGCTAATCTGCCTATGCATGAGTTTCTCTAATCCAGAATGAATCTTCACCGATTACAATTAGTGGACGTACTACTAGGTGACCTATGTTTGATCTTAGGCCGAGGATTATGCAGGACTGAAGGGTGGCTTTGATGAGCACGTGGGCCTTCTGGTACGTGGGGACGTAAGCGCTAAACTCGCTCTACCCTCAGACCCTCGAGCGTTACCCAGCTTACCACCTAGCTTCGAAGCTCGGCTACCACAACTCGATCGAAGCTTGAAACTCACTAATGCTGAATGGCTTCCGGTTACCAATACGAGGTACTTCCGGCTATGCCATTCATTCTATAAGCCTTATTTTCCTGTTGTTGCTGTAGCTTTATAAATGGTATTGAAAATCTTTAGAATTAACTAGCCCATGACTTAATGTTGGATTCTTACAAGTATCCAAGAGTATTTTGTAGCGTTTTGATAAAAATAGATTATATTCGATAACTTGACTGATGATCTCATACGACTTATCTATTCAATAATTATGCTGTTTAGTTCTCTGGTTATCAGATCCTAGTCCTGTTTCATGTTCCTCTCGTGGTTCTGCCTTTATTATCAGGTATAAGTTCTTCGTGTACTCTGCTTACTACGATAACAGAGGAGGAAGTTCCAATGGATTGGTCAGGGTGATTGGTGCGACGAAAACAAGAGGACCAGAGCGTGTGTGGTGCAGATTCTGGTACAGAACCAAGCACGGAGGAAATGCCACAGCTTCAGTAACTGTAGCAGCCAAGGTCAAGGTACGGCATGTCATTCTGAAACATATCATCGAATGCAAATAAAGATGTAAATATTACAGGTGATCAGAGAGAATTGGAACCTTAAGTATAGTGCTTGTTTCGTTATTTGTCCCTTACCGAAAGAATCGCCAACCTCAGACAAGGTTCCACATTCTGTAAGTGTCGTAGCAAGGCTAAGAGCTCCACCAACGAATCACATTCTGGTGCAGAATCGACCTGACGATAGACCCAAGATCAGAGAGTCTTTGGCCATCTGTGTAAAACCTTTGCACTACAATTACAATAGAGTACGTTCGTTAGGGTTCACACTTTATACTATAAATCCTGTCATTTTTGGTATTCCATCTGATTTCTTACATCGTCTCCATAGGTTCTACAGTTGGTGGAATTTATAGAACTCCACCGACTCCTGGGTGCGACTCATATCACTCTTTATAACGATACCCTTGGCGTAGAAGCAGGTTGCACCCTCAGGGAATACGAGCGACAAGGCTGGGTTACTCTGTTACCTTGGCATCACCTGGATATGATATCCCAAAGGGAAATCCGCACGGAGGGTCTATTTGCAGCCCTCAATGATTGCCTCTACAGGTCCATGTACAAGTATGATTACGTTGCACTTCTGGACCTTGACGAGTTTATCATTCCTAGACACAACTACACCATACCTGATCTTATAAAGTAAGTAAGAATACGTGCAACCATCATTTATGTACTCTTAAAACTCAGAACATTCGTGGAAAAACGATTTTTGGTTACAGATGGACAAGTAGTCGCATGAATATAAAATCCGCGGGAGCGTATTCCTTCCAGAATGCATTTTTCTATCTTCAATGGGGAGATGATCCCAACGTAGCATTTAGCCGAACACCAGCTGAAGCAGGACTGATTACCCTGAAGAAGACTCGTCGCAGGACGAAACTACATCCACATAAACAACGCTCTAAATACGTTTGCAAACCGGAGGATGTGGTTGAAGCCGGGAACCATTTCGTCTGGGAGTTTATTCCCGGTCACAATACATTGAACGTTCCATCAGATGCAGCAATCCTCCATCACTATAGGGTCTGTGAATTTGGAGGTGACGATTGCATCAAGACCTCCTCGATGGTTGATCGAACAGCCTACAAGTACCGAGACAAGCTCGGCCATAACGTTGCTAGAAAGTGGGACGATCTTCTAGAGAAGTGTCCGCTTCCGGAACTCGAGGCGATCCCTGCACCTCCAGCTCATCCGGAGACTAGTCCTGTGGCGAAGGTGGCTAGGTAGCAGAAGATGACCGACGTCCTGTGGGAACTTGTCAATTTCACAGGTACACCCAAATTGGCTAGGACTTACTTTTACAACTATAACAACCTCTGAAGCTTCATAAATAGAAGGGATCGGATGGAACCGATGAATTCTCTTGGCTGACAATGAGATTGCATCTCCCACTCATAACCAATGGCGTCTTCTCTCGCAATCTCTTCGTTTTCCATTGGCTCTCCCTCTCTCTGAGAGTTTATCTTTCACCTTGTTTACTTAATGAGCTGCAGCCACGAGAACGGGGATATCTGGACGTCGGTACTGCAAGGGAAGGAACCATCACCAAGACAAACAGTTTCAGAACTCTGTCGAGGAGAAAGACACGTTAATTTATGGTGATTAACAGTATTTTTCTACGAGTACGCGATTAAGGTCTGATGGCCTGCGAATGCGATTCTCTTTTTTCACACTCTGTGGTGCTTCTTTACGATTTTATATAACTGTAATATGTATATCTATACACAGATAGACGTCACGAGGACGAATTTATTGTTAAGGAGGATACTTTAATTGTATCATGTATCCTCATCTTTCCTGATGACCTCGTGAACAGCTAGGAACACGGATAGCCTATTGATCTCGGTCTAATAAGCAACAGGAGACTAACTGATCAACGATCTTTGAACAATACCATTCCTTTTTTCTTTCTTCTCTCCTTCTTTCATTCTCATCTTCCCTGATCAATTATACATTGAACCTCATTTTAGAATCAGTCTCACTCTTTGATTCTACATTTCTCTTCCATTTCTACGTTTTTTATTTCTCTGACGATCCGAAAACGCATACTTATCAATACGATTCGTACCTAATTCTAGTACACGTATGTATAACATGATAAATAGGCGAAAATGTAAGTAGAGAAACTTTTAGCGCCAACACTTTATGAATATACATATATTAATGCGTGCGTGGATCTACCCATATAAAAGAATATTGATGGTTTTGTGCTATAAAAACATTGTTATAGAAAATTTTTCTGTTAAATATCCGGAGGTAGATTCACGCAGCGCTAATAGGCACTACACGGTTAATCATCGACAAAGTGGGAATGACGTGCGAAATTGGTTAATAAACGTAGTACCACGTGTAAATAATAACGAAACTGTGAATTATGGAGTATTAAGAATCAAAGCAAAAAAGATATTGTTTGTGTAAACAAATTTGGAATTCTGCGATACAGCCAATAATAAAGTATTTCTATTTCTTGTGGGTAAAAAGGCATGTTTTGGAAACCTAACCTAATCTTTCTTAAAAACCAATCTTTCTTATACGATAACGAAGATAAAAATGATAATTTATCCAAACACTACTAGATAGTAATGTATTTTATCTACTAATTGTGTACTGAATTATTTCATAACCTTTATATTTAAAAATCCTCGTCGGAGTGATCGATCTTGCTAACAGCCCGTTTCTCTGGTATCTTTAAATCGAATGTACCGATTTCAGGATCTCCAACAGAATTAAGAAGGTCGTCCTCTTCATCTTCGTCGTCGTCCAAGTCAGCGTCAATCAATAAATCACTGTCACTATCGAGGGATCCGCCACTATCATTATTTTCATTGATAATTCCACGCTGACGGCCTGACATGCTACCGTAAATGCGTCGCTGAGGTATATGCACCCTGGTGGCTCTCTCGCCTTTACCATAAATCGAAAGTTGCGTAACATTTAGTAGATTGGAGAAGATTTGCTACATAACTAATGAAAAGGAATTAAGCGAATTTGGTACTTACCGGGTTTAGTATGCACTGCCGGATTCGTCTTTTCCAAGGATTGTTTATCTCCTTCCGTAAGACCAAGAGATTCCTGTAGGTTAGTCGCAAATATAGAGTCGTTACCTTCCATCATGCTCTCGAAACTGACATCTTCACCCCTAAGTTGTTCCAATTGTTTTTTCGTGGCAGCTTGCCTAGTATTACAAAGAATTTAATACGTAAACGAAAAAACCGTTGATCCTGTTCGGCGTTCTTTGACATAACTAAGTTCAAGATGGCTGACCTTCTTTCAAATCGTTCCTGTTCCGCTTTAGCAGCATCTTCGTACAAATGCTCGAGGTAAGCCACATAACGAAATTTATGCAGATAAATCTCGTATAGTGATCTCAGTTCGACTTCGAGTTTCTCAAACTCCTCCATGAAAGCTGGACGCACTTTACGTAAAGTCTGAAGTCGCTTTTGATTCCGGTCAAGCTCTATACGACGTCTCTCGATACGTGCGTCTAAACTGTGCTCAGTATCTTTGACACTATCCATTTGTTTTCTGGTGTCCTCAATCTCAATCCTGGTGCTTCCGAGGACATCCCGCAGAGCGTGTTCAATCTCCGAAGTATCAAATTGCCGAGATGTTTTAGTATTCCGAATTTCTCGAAGATCAACTTCTTTCCCAAGCAGGTCGAAGAGAGTAGCGCCGTTGACTGTAAGATGGCTTGCCAGCTGTTTTGTTGATTTTAACTCGTTAATCTTGTCGGAAATATTAATACGCGTGGCGTCTTCACTATCTCCAAGAAGAATATCCTTTTCGTTGCTACGATTTTGAGCCTCGTAAAGTAATGACGTTATTTTCAAAAGCTCTTTAACGGCATAACCGTCCGCCATATAAAGCTTTTTTGTGTTGAGTTTTATATTCGCCTTTATCGCCTGTGAAATGTGAATGAGGTGTCATCTAGATTTTTCTGCTGGAACAAATCAAGAAATTTCGTGTAAAAATATACTACCATAAACTCAGCAACATTGCGGATAAGTGCAACTCGATCTTGTTCGGTATTATGTTCTGCCGGTAGGTCGACGTCAGGATCGAATCGTCTTAGAAGCCATATAAGAATTTCCGCAACTAAGGGAAAGTTTGGAAGACGAAAATTCGATAGCGATATTAACCTAGGATATTCCAACACTCTTGTCATTTCTGTAAAATCTATGAAATTTAGACAGAGTATTAGTGAGGAGATTCATTGAATTATATAAGTAAGACAGGTAATGGTTACACTTCATTTACGTACTTCTTAAATCACGAAATGACATTTTTAACGTATTTGAATGAAACGTAGTCACTGAGCGTGCCAGTACTGACGATACGATACCATGTGGTGTTTACTTTTATACTGCTGGGAAGTTACTATGGAAACCTTAATTGGAAACAATAGATAGGAAATATAACCACGATGGTAATTGCGATTGATTAATACAACTTACGAATAGTATTTGAGAACAATGTTCAGTTTATTTGGAGTATTTGCTATGTACTACATAAATGTATATTATAATCTATATCTCAACATCACTTCCTCGTCTTTGTTGTTTAATGTCTGATCGCATTCTCTTGACAAATACTCTTTGCCTCGCTGCTTTTATTTGACGTTTTCTAATAACCTCCAGTGACTTTTCAGAAATCTCAGGTTTTTGTTCCAAAGTTTTTCTGATTAAAGTTCGTAGTTTTTCCAAAGCATCGGCTAAGTTAAGTTGTTGAGACCTGGTTAGGTCTGATTTGATTATTAAATATCCCTCTTTGGAAATTTTTGTCTTATTCTAAAACAAAATACTAATGTAACTCTACCCACGAATAACAACTATCATTGAAAAATTAAAAACTTACTTGTTTGGTTAATTTAGACCTGATATCTTCATGTAACCATGTGGCGTTAGCTATGTGTAGTCTAAGATCAACTTTGGTATTAACTGAATTAACATTTTGACCTCCAGGTCCACTGCTGCGGCTATATTTAATGTCCAGTTGCTCTAATGGAATGAAACCATCAAACTTGGCTTTAGGATCTTCGGGAACCTGAGGTAAGAAGGAGTTAGGTTATCTCATATGTTTTTTAATATTAAAGCAACTGGAAATATTTTCATAATAACAAATCTTAAGTAGCATATCAAGATATATAATAATATCTTACAAAATTCGGTGTAGTAATTTTTAAAGTACTTTTTGGATACAAATTTTCGAGTGCATAAGCACTCTTGTAAGATAAAGTTCTACCAAGACCACAAATGTATCCCTGGTTAGTAACTTCATTCTTGAATATTTTCAAACAATGTCTACTGACAAAATTCATTGCGTTTGTATTTATATTTTTCACAATTACCAAAAAGTCTTAACAAAATATTTTTCACTACAATAATACACCAAACCCTAACATGGACGCAGCCATGCGAAACTGCGCGATATATATCGTACAACGATATCAAAAAGTATCGATTAACGATATAATCGAAGCAAGGCAATTCGAGATGCGAGATAAGCACCATCGAGAAGTTGAGGCTTGAAACTGTGTCCGCCATTGTTATCCGCTACGCTTCGGCTCCCAGCCTAAGGTGCATTGCAGTAATCTTAATTTTGCAACAACATGATTGCTCAAAAGCATTTTAAAATCATGCTAACGACCATCAAGCTATCTGCCTCTAAGTGGTTAAGTATTGATATCGAATGCGCTGCAAAGAAGACCTGAAAACTCGCCATTTATCACAACAGTTTCTTATGCTGATTTCAGGCTAAATGAAGTAAGGCTCTCATTATTCTTCCTTATTCAATTAACGTTTGTGGTATATATATATATATATATAGAATACTCCGAATTACACAATTAAAAAAGTTCAGTCTTAATCCACCATTAATATTTTTATTATAAAATCAATTATTTTCTTGTCTCCTGAATAAAGTTCAACCGCCAACTGACACTGGTGATATAATTGTATAATTAGCACTCTAGTAAGATATCTACGAGGGGTGCGTATCGCGACACTGATAATTAAAAAATATGAAAATGAAAGCAGTTTTTCGTTCATCCTTGAATATAGGAAGAAAGTATTACGAGTCATCGAGATGTTGCACAATTGACCGCGTGACCGATGCCAAGGAAAAGCATATGATTCTAATGATTATTACGACCAGCATGCGGTTATGGCAGATGGCACGCGAATCAACTTTAAAACTTCTGACTTGCCAGAAAATTCATATAGTTTACTTAAAACTATGTAACACTACCAGAAATAAAATTATAGAATGGAAAATTGTTCACGGAAAGCGGCACCTGCTTAGAATTAAATGACAGCAGTCTCCTTGCGAAGGTCTGAATGAATTTGGGTTAACGATTTGCCGTATAATAAAGATCACGTGGTAACCGACAAAAAGATAAGAGAAGAAAAGAAAAGGACCGAACGGAAAAAAGAAACCGTATTCTTGCACATTCTCGCCGTGGGACCTTCACAACGTTTACATTTTAATACTACAGTTTCCTACAATAGATACTAGTGGAATGAACATTCAGCTGTTCGCATTTCGTCTGCACGTTGATCGTTTACGCAATGATCACTGAAGTGATCTAGCATAAGAAAGCCCTAGTGTGATGACAATATCGATGACTAAAGATTGCACAAAATTTCACAGAGGGTGTGCTGCAATCACGTAGAGTGACCATTTATAGAACAGTGTGGCGAGTAATGGGTCAGAGAAGAGAAAGAAGGGTGTAAAATAGCAATTGTAACGTAATGAGGGAGGCTGTTCGGGACTGGTGAGACTAGTCACTAACTTTGTAAGGAACGAATACATTCTGGTTCTGTCGTGCGTAATCGCGGTAGCCCGTGCGCGTCCAGGCCAAAACTTAGCTCGATCGTTCGAGGAGAATTAGAAAGGACATATGATACGACAGACTGTTTTTGAGCTATGAAGGAACCTTGATTTGTTTTCTCATCTGGCAAACTGATTCTTTTGAGTTGTCGACTTTTTCGCATCTTCTTTGAATATATGTGATATTTATTCTAGTATATGTAGAATGTATACTGAGTATACTTATACCCTGGAGAATTTGTATGCATGAGCATGTTAGTAAGAGGTGAGAACTCGTGATCCAAACCCGGAACCGGATTCGCGCAACATATCTTGGGAAAAGATGATAGAATACTCTAGACGCTAAAGTCTCCTCGTTAAAGGTGCATATGCGAGTAGAGCTAGCGTTTTGAGGGTCAAATTCTGAAATTTGTTTGTGCTAAAGGTAATTTTGGTATACAGAACCAAGAGTCGTTCAGAAAAACTACATAATTTTACTCTGAAAGTATTTATTCTACTCATGTATTTCCCCTTAAGGGTACAGCGAACCTCTTATTACTATGCGAGTAAAATGTAAATGAAAATCGTAAATAACAATGTTTTCACAGAGATTCATTTCCAAAACAGAGATCAGTGCACATTCCGTAAGATTAACAATTATTTTGACATCACTTTCGCAATAATTAATTAAAAAGTGAAAGAGTAATCCGACCCGAATGTTTCAACGTGAATTTAAAAAATGCGAAAAATTTCAGTTTAGATTACTCTTTCATTTTTAGGTTAATTATTTCAAGAGTTTCAAAATGACTGCTCACCTTGGAAAATATGTGCTGAAATTTTCTGTGGGAAAGAATCTCTGTCAAAATCCTCTTATTTTCTATTTTCGTTGACAATTTTCTCGCATGATAAAAAAAAAGATCCCGGAGTTCCCCTGACAGGTAATAATCTTGGAGGAATCCGGAAATTCCATAATAAGACTTTATCGTATTTCCAGTCAAGTTCTCATTTGAAACTTTGCCTAGACATTTTAAACGAGGACTCCTTGCTTTAACTCTTCAGTGAGCGCGTTTTATTTTTTTTTTTTGGTTCCTATGAAATGTACGAGAGTTAGACTGGATGCGTCAACTGAAGAGTTAATGGACGAATCTACATGTCGACTATTGCGTGTGATGTAAAAAATTCATTTGCTCATTATGCACGTGTATGTTGCGTGAACGGTGCATATAAATATGATTTTTGTGTCTCAGCTCACGTGGCGATTTTTTGTGTTTGACATTCTTGTTTGCTCTGTCTATAAATATCTACACACTTGAGTATACTAGTGTGCACATCTTCGTATATGTGGTAAATAATCAAGGAACAGGATTCCCCTCGTGACACGTTGACTATATTATGCGTTACCTGTTGCTTAAAGGCATTTTTGAAAATTATACTAAATGACCATCATGTGATCGGGGTATTTATTTGGACTTCTTGTTTTTACTGTCAAAAACCAGATTGTGGCGTCATTTCAAGATCGGTGATTGTATGTGGATTTTTATGAAAGAGCATTAATTTTAGAGAATTGATTATAAATGTATATTTGTGGTTTTATAGGAGTCATCGCATATCTACGGAGAATTATACTACGCTGAGAGAAGCAAATAAGATATTTCACAAGGCGATCGATTGGTCGCTTCGTGCAAGAGGAGCTAACCCGCTGCCTCTAGTCGTCGGTGGATGTCACATGCTCGGATGCTTCATGATGAAATTCCCTCGTGATCGCCCACACGGATGTAGCTATGGTAGTTACGTCAACCTGGCCAACACCATGATTCTACGTAGGCTCACGCGCATGAAATTTACGCGAGACCATGACCCACCTCGCGAGATTTATTCGCAAAGAAAAGGAGTGAGCAATGTGCCGAGAACTGCGAGCCTCTTACAGGGGAACGGCACTATAGAATAACTATGAGAATGCTAAAATCAAAGGATGTTAGAATGAGAAAATGATATAATGGGATGGTCAATCGAAGAGGATATAGGAAAAGGTAAAAAGCAAGGGACGTCATGTTTGCGTACACATTTGTTCTCTGTTAAAGTTCAGCTACATGGAACTCATTATCATGATGCGTCGAGTAGCAAGAATCGACAGGTTAATTATAACTAGCCGGGAAAACACGTATAACAAAAGATTCCTTTGAATAATAAAAACATTAATTGCCCTATAGTTGTGCATCATGTTGACTTGGTCTCTTAGAGTTTTTGCTTAGTCTCTTTTTAATATTTCTATTACGGTGCATTGGATTTGGCGGAGGGTCTAAATCTTCTCCGGTTACCTAGTGGTATTACTGTTATTTTTATTTCCTTTGCTTTTACCTTTTTATTCATTTTTTTTTTCCAGAGATTTTAGGTATATCGGTTAAAAGTTTGATTAGGAGAAAGCGTTAAGCTATTCATAAGGACGATGCTCAAACATGAAAAAAATATAAGAGAAACCCACGATGGATCTGAATAATAAACACTGTGAAGATACTGTTGTGTTTTGTAGCACTGAAAACAATAGAAAGAATTATAAGAAATATGCAGGTAAGAGCCTTCAGCCCTTCTTTGAGTAGTCTTTTTAGTCATTAAGAATAATCAATAATCGTACAGTGTCTGATAACCAGGACAGAGGAACAAAGGAACGAAGGTCGCAAGAACATGGAGGGTTACTCATTAGAGCAAAGTCATTAAGCTACATAAGAAGAAATGATCTGTGGACGAGTCGTGTTGATTCCTACTCAAGCTAGGATACAAAACGGGACCCTGGACAAACACAATATTCAATCAAGCTTTGCTTCATCCTCGAAAGAAGACAGTATTTGAGTGCCATCCGAGTTCTTGTGCAAGAGAATTCTCCCTTACAGTATCATGGCTGCTCGAATGCTCGACTAACGCAGAGCAAACGTTATGAAACAAGGATGTCTCAGAAAGCAGGTCAGTGCACGGCTCGTTTATCTTTACTCATTCCTAGATCGCTTCGCATCACCTCGCTTCCTTCTTCCTTCTTTTTATTGTACCTTTATTCTTACCTTCTCTTTTCCCCTTTATTCTTTATACTGCTGTACCTTACCTGGTCTTCGGTTCCAGAGACTCCGGATTCTTTAAATTGATCTATACTAGAAAAACAGATTACATAGTCGAATCGAGCCAAGCCCGTCAAAGCGGAGCAGCAAGGAGGAACAAGTTTGATTGGTACAAAATGTCCTTGCTGGCTCTGGATCTACGTCAAGTCCTTGACTACGTAGAATGCAATTTCGCTGAGAATCTATTGAATCTATCTAGCTCACTTAGTACATACGTGTATCGATTATGAACTGGACAAAACTATCGCCTGCTACTAAGCAAAAGTCGCGCGGGACCTTTTCCCAAGGAATGTTCTTTGTCGATGGCGCAGAAAGTGCCGATCTCATTCCAAATCCTCCTAAGGTCTCTATTTGTCATTCAACATCGACTCTACTTGAAGAGGATGCTAATCGTTTGATGGTTCTAAATTGGGAGTAACTACTGGCGCTCTCTATTATCAATTTAAATTACGTACGCGAAATTATGTATGTAGGTAAGGTGTACGTAGAGATAGGTGTGCGACGAGGAGTGTTGTAGGCTCGTGCAAGCCCTGTCACATATGGATCAGTCATTGAGTAATAGCCAGTCACTCTCGCTGCTCATACGGGCTCTCCCGACATACTGACACAAATATAGGTAGCTCCTACGCATTGATATCTAAGCCACGAGTGAACTACCTCGTACATGTTCCTGAGTTTGGAAAACAATTTCCAATAGTCTAATACGGTGGACGTACGCGACTTGTACACCGGTTGCAGAGGCGACCTTTCGAATTTCACCGAAACCTCACTGAAATCTCTCTTTCTTTTCACAGAGGGCGTTGTACAGAATTCTCTCACCAATTTCCTCACTCACTGGTTCAGCAGCTCACTAGTACACTGACAGATTTCCTTGTTCATTCGCCCCGGAAGCCAACACGACTTCTCTGGATTCTGCATCTCTTGGTCAAAGCCTCCCACAAGGCATTCGACTCCTGGCCAAAGCATCTCATTCTTTCTGCGAGGATGTGTCATTAGGGAATTCTAATTTCAATCTAATAAGAGACAAAAAGTATGCACCGCATCATGGTGCAAGTGAGCAAGCTAACTAGTTTGTAAGAGTGCGCGTGAGAGAGGGAGTTCAGGATAGTGGTAACTCGAGGTTGTTTATAACATCACGAGGTTGCCAAGAGAAAGAGGGACGCTTCATGGCTCCTTCTCCGTCTTCGTCCAACACTTTCACTGAGTCCCGTGACTTCGTTCTCCTTCACTCCGCTACACCACTTCTTCACGAGTAATAATGCCGACGTCGCGCTTCCTTCTCGTCTCTCCTCGATCACTACTCGACTCACAATAACCACTTTAGTATTTTGCACTCTACTTCCTATTTTGTAAGGTTTCATGCTGTTGAAGGATACTCCTGAGAATAGGGTTGTGAAAAGAGATTACCATTATTTTATTTTCAAAAATTAAATAGATAGGTACACTAGTCTAATGAATATTAATGAATAATCTATTTGATGAGATATTTCATGTTATAATGAAATATCAACGACTTTTTTAGTATCAGGGTAACCAGAAAGCATTGGAAAAATTCATTTCTATGAATATTACTCTAACCATGGCAAACTTCCAGTAGACTTTGTAATCATACGCATATTTACGTTATTCAGAATCGTACATGATAAATGAAGACAAATCCAATGATCTTTATCCTAAAGTATTCTCGTCGGTGTCACTACTACTTCTTTCTTATCGTTAATGGTATTCTTGTTATTGACGTTAGCGATAGAATCAAGTACTTTGAATACTAAAAATAATGACATGCTGTTCCTCAGGATTAGCAAGACCACTGCCTTCTTAGCATATCCAAATTTGGATTGGAGGCTTTCGGAATATGCACGGCATCAAATATAGCAAAGGTGGTACGAATTATTAACTAAAAAGATAAAAAAGAAGAAAGACAAGGACAAAACGAATAAATAAGGATATATTAAAATGAAGAGTAAAGGGTTAGGAAAACCATCGAGAATAATAGATTACTACCTACTACGGGTTCAAAGCTCTGAAAGCAGGAAGTTGAACCGCGATGAGGCCTCAGGCACAGAGTTGCCTTGGTCTTAGGATCTACAACAGTCATTCTATCTCACTCTCCCTCTCTTTCTTTCTCTCTTATTTTCTCTGTGAGACGCACGCGTACGTGATTGCGCTTTTTGCATAATACGGACAAGGCACTCCGTTTCTTCTTCAGGCTCATTAGAGAGTTCTATTTCCATTAAAATCTACCTTTGGGATGTGGCTGGTAAGTTGCAATGATTAAGAGCAAATGACTAAATCGAATCAAATTGTTAATAGAGGTAAAATGAATTATCCGTTGCAGGTAGAAGGTTCAAGGTTATCCAGCATTGCAAATCTGGAAAAAGTAATATTTATCTCTGGCATCATCGGCGATGTCGGTTCCAGCACTAAATGAGAACGTGTCCCAGTTACCAGGAGAGTCATTGGTGACCCCGATGCGGCAACGTTTACCAATTATCAGATACCTCAGGTAAATAGTCGCAGGACCGGAAGGAGGAGAGCGTGCGTAGTTAGCCATGTTCACTGCATCATCCTGTCACATGAGATATACAAGTAGTTACACAACAAGTGAACAAAAATAAGATAATACAAGAAAGAAAAGTACATTAAAAGCATAAGAATAAATTTCTGGGGATTTAACAAATAGATCACATGTCGACAACCCCACTTAGGGGTGTGTTACGCAGACATCTTTCAGCAGGTGGGATCGAGCAGCTATGAAGTAGGAGGTCTCTTTTCTAGAGTGGAGAAGGTGTAGTCTGGTAAATACGAGAAGCTCACCGGTGGGCAGCAGGCAGTCGAACGCGAGGTTCCTTCCGCGCTGTGCGCTCGCGTTTAATGCTATCGCCGTTTGCGAGGCATTCTGTAATCAGTGCGCTAGTAGCTTCCTTTTCATCTTGTTCTTCTTCTTCTTCTTCTTCCTCCTCCTCCTACTACTCTTAAACTGCTTCTTATCTTCTCTTTTCCCCCTTTTGTTGTACTATAGGTATCCCCTCCTCTCGAGATCCGACACTCGATTTCACCCTCGAGCTGTGGAAAGACATTCTAGCACTGTAGCTCACCGCTGGAGAATTCAGTCTTGACTTGTCAAGGTATCGGATCTGGTCTTCCTATTCCTGATCCTCATGGTGTCCTCCTCGTGGGAAGACAAATGTCCTCAGTGTGACGCGACGTAGAGACAGAGGAATAGAAAGTAATAGAAGAGAGTGTAATAAAGTAGAGAGACTCTTTATCGTGGGAATTTAATCAAGAGAAGCTTCGAGAATGAAGAGGATTATATTTGCTCGGTAAGTTTGCAAACGCATAGATTCTACGTAAAATTAGTGTTGATATCACATTGTTGTTTATTCAATGCTTATATTATCTGCTTAATATTTTGCATCTCTATGAAACACTAGGTCGGTGGAGAACGATACTACTTAAATACATAGGAGAGCGCATTGACTAGTAGAAGAAGCAGACTTTAGTCGGACAGAACTTCTCTCTGTCTAAGATTATCTACTAGTTATACAGACTCCTTACAGTTTCACATCTGTCAGCTTGATTTGGACTTTCTTGACGAGTGCTGTTTTACATAATCGAATGTACAGGCGAACAGAAAAGTCTATGTAGTAGAAACCTCATTGTCAGCCTGCTCTCTAGAGACTTGAGGCAGTTAGCGTCGGTGTGTGGTAATCATAAAGGAGCGTTTGTTTTTAATTGTAAGAAAATCAAGCGAGCAAGCAGACTTTGTCATGAGCAATCTAAAAGTGAGAAAGAAATTGTTGAAGCGTAAGAAATCAGAAAGGACGTGATACTCGGTGAAATTTGTTGGATAACACTCACCAGAAAATATAAGCTTATATCGCTCTTGGTTCATTTATTAGAAACTTCGCAATCCTGTATTTGATAAATATGTTTCTTGTACCGAGAGAGCCTTTCGTCATGTATATTTTTAAATGTTTTTTTTACACTTACCTACATCATTCTTCTAATCATTTTTATTCCCTGTTTATTGCAGATAAACTTATCGTTGGTCAGGGTGGCTCATGTTTCAGTCATTTGCTATGAATCTGCCCCACGAGTGAAATACTACTGCGATTAGTGTGACGTACAATTAATTTACTCTTGTCAGGTTATTCTGGTGCGTCGTTCAGTTTTAAATCTATATAAATTCACGGTAGACTGATCGTGTTTCATACACGCTTTAATTAGTCAGTGCTCGTACAGCGGAAGTTTAAAATTCCTCTCTGTCTCTTGTTCTATCAATTTCGCTCTTTCTCTCACTGTAGTTTATTTTTCATTTTATTTTGTCTTATTACCAGTGAGGCCTACATAAAAGAGCTAGGAATTCTTGTATCTGGTCATTGAGAATAGTAGATGGTGAGTTCATTCAGAAGTGGCAGAATACAGATAGTGGTACTTCTGATTCTTCTGACACTAGAGAATACACAATGGGAGCGTCTTTATTCTATAGCAGTGAACAACATTTCGGATAACCTATCACGATTTACTACCTAGAGTCATCCTGATCTACATGCTCCTAGGCAACGTGTACTTCCATCCTCGTGAACTCTACAGTATACAGAGCGTATCCAGCGTCCCTCTCTCTCTCTCTCTCTCTAGCCTTAATGGTTATTAAGTAATTGAGGAACGTTGTATTGGAACGACCAGGATGACGAAGTCAAGGAGAACCACTTTGCCCCTATCGACTTCGACTCATCTTCTACTTTACTACTACTTGTCCTCCCGTGATAGCTTCTATCTCTAGGGTTTACTTTTGTTATTACTTATTATGTAGTTTTATAAATTTTATTACTTTCCAGTGTCCAGGTATCCAGCAGATTACGTATCACCTGGGTCATTACGAATTATAGTATCAGGATCATTGCCGAAGTTCAAGACAATTGCAGGATCCTTGCGCGACCTTCGCATCATCAAAAAGGGAAATGGCTTCTTCCCAAGTGGCAATCTTATTTAGTGAAGCAAAAGTTCTTCCGCTCTGGTGAATGTGCAGGCCACTTTCACCAGGTTGTCTGGCTGCTCGAATACCTGACCAGTTGTCTCGTAGCCGCGAGCAGCAACAATTCAGGAGCGATACTTCTTTCCATAAGTGCGATCATCGATACAAAGTTATTTTCAGAGTTTCAATAGTCACAAACTAGTACTATTAGCGTTGAGCCCGAAAGTGAAGAGTTTTAGCATATGAAATCTCACCAAGTTTCACGAATGGATCCGTATCGTGGGTCACACGTGGCGCCCTGGGCTCACCGAAAGATTTCTCTCAGATCCATTGACCCACTGACACTGAATTTATACATCGGCCTTATACTTGCTCTTTCGCATAGGGCACGAGCTATGCATTCCTATACGTAAACGACCACTGGCCAACCAGTCGATCTCTGACCTATGGTCAGATCATCTACTAGAACAGAGAGCATTTAGAGCAATAATACCTTCAGACTTTCTTCTCATTGCACCAGCTTATGCTTCCTTTCTTTTCAAAGATTGCCATAATCCACCTTGGCATTGCTCTTGCTCTCTATACCTAGTTATAACAACCGGCTAGTGTGTAGCTCGAATATGAAAGGTAACCCCAGAAACATTGCAGAGCCAAGAGTGAAGGGAGAGGACTCAGTCTGTACCCTGAGGCCTCCGATCGTCGTTGTGAACCTCACATCACCCTGGCTACGCTGCTCCCCCTCCAAACCTTGCCTCGGGGCCAAGAATTTCGATTTCCTACCAGGAAACATACTACATAGATTGCGCACTGCTAACAGCCTACGTGTTTGTCGTTTAAACATTGAATCTTACTCTATGAGTTCTCTTTCTTCCTCGTTCATTCACTATTACAGTCTGAAAATAAAACTTGTTAGTACAAGGAGATACCGATAGATATAGATACAGAAATATGACTTCTCTCATAGCCTATTAGAATATTCCAAAGCATATATTAAGAGAACCAGTAGAATCAAGGGTATAGGAATTTTTGAATTGGTTGCGATGCCAAAGCATACACACACGAAGAATTTTCTTGTGGCGCGAGCATAACATATTCGTCTGTCTCTGTGTCTATCAGTTCAGTCGAGAGAAAGTACGAGTCCAAAGGCATCCGTGAGCTCACCGCATACCAACTTCGACGCGTTCGAGTCAAAGACACGAAAACACGTATATTTGTGGATTACGAAAATTGGACTTTCTCAAGGAGATGAGATGTCTTTTATTTTTTTCTTTACTGCAATTGAACTACAGAAATATATATGCGCATGCAATGGATAACAGGAAACTTCTTAGCCTGGGAACCAGACAGCTATTTAATTTGCTTTTTCTTCTTTTCAGAACCTGCGTAGCTGTGCTGTCTGCAGTTTATATTGTTGCTGCACTTTCCCCAACGCATCATCGGTTCGACCTTTCAGGTAAATTTTCGACGAGTCGGTTCGAGTTGAGATTTCATTCCATCCAATTAGCAAATCGTCTGCCTAACGCACAACGTTAAAGTATACTCTATCGAGTCCTCTCTTGCAGTATATAAATACACGTATAAGAGACGGAAAATGGACAATACTGAGATAGCTCTCACGAGTCCCTCATAGAGAATCACATGACTTCGTCGTGATTAATAATGATAGACATGTTAATGTCGAGTTAGTCTTTTGTATTATGAACATCGAGTATCGTTGAGAAGCCAGACAACTGATTTGTTAGGGTAATCGGTATTACACATTTTTCCTTTTGTTTTTATTCATCTTTTATCTCTTTCACTTTGTAAGAGTGTAGCTACACGCCGCGTTGACTCAGGTACTTTTCTGTTATAATAAAAATGAAAGAACTAATCACGTGAGTCTCGTCTCACCTCATTCGTTGTGATTCGTTGTCTGATTTCATTTCGAATATAACAGCAAAATACGTCTCATCATTTCATGGTGCTTATCTTATTCGTCTCAATCATCTTTTTTATCTCGTTACGTCTTAATGAATGTGAGAAGTATACGAGAGATGTCGACCTTGCCTGAGGATGTTAATAGCGAATATTTGTCTTGTTTCTGGGGAGCAGAGTACGTGTACCAAGTGGATCAGGACCTGCAGGCAAGAGCACGTGTAGCCCTCGAGGCTGAGGAACAAGTTTTCCAGTCGAAGACCTGGTAAGTCACTAGGTTCCGTCTTCTATTCGCTTACGAGGAATATCTCCAGGAAGAGAGGCCAATGCGATTAATAAATTCCACGTGTTCCACTCCTCTTGAAATAGAACCGCTTCGAGTAGTTCAGTATTAAAAGGACCACTCCTGGAAAGAGTAGTATCCATTTCAGCTCTCTCGACTCTTACAACTCTCTTGACTACGAGGATTCCTTAGACTCTCTCGAGGACGCCTCTCCGGGTGGAAATCTCGCAACTAGAATTTCCTGATCCCGTGCATTTTCTTTGACAGGATACTTGCCTGTGGCTATCTGATTGTTTTCCTGAAAACTCAAGAGATTTTGAGGAAGTCGCCAGAGCAGAGTATGTGCCAACCGGTGTCCAGGGGATTTTATAATGATCAGTTATTGGTAAAAGAATAAGTCAGGGAATAAACGAAGCATAATTTGAATCCGGTTGTGAGAGCACCAGGAGCACGAGAGGTCCAAAAATAAAAAAGGAACAAAATAGTCAGACTTGCCGAACAGGATAAACCTTCCTCGTCGGCTACTACGAATACCGGCCAGACAACTGTTCTTTCCAACGCGGCCATGAAAGTAAAAGTCCCGGAAAGGGAGGAAAATAAAAAAAGGCAGCGCTAAAACGGGAATCGTGAGTAGTCTCGGTTGATTGCGGTCGGAAACGGTCAGAGCCAAGTGCTGTCAGACGACAAGTTTGTTGCCGCTAGCGGCGCTGGCGGCGTCGCGACGTAGGAAGGAAAACGCGGAAATCGGGTAGATCAGGATGTCCGAACGATCGCTTAACCTTCTTATTTTTCTTTTCTTTAAACAGGTTGCAAGACCGTGTTGGGACCAATGGAACCCCATGTACAGTCAGAAACGAACGGCCCTGCCCACCAAGCAAATATCGAGCGCCCTCAGGAGCTTGTAACAACATCAGACATCCAGCATGGGGTGCCCGAGGATCTCCCTTCTTGAGATTTTTGCCTGCAGCTTACTCAGATGGTAACTCATCCAGTGAATGCCTCGACTACGATTTTTGTAGATTCATGAAAACTGATCTATCTCTGTCACTCTTCCTTCCCCACTCCGAATGATTGGGTCAAGAATGGAAAGTGAAACTTGGAATGCAAACTAACGTGGGGCACAAGCCATAAGCAAGACCTGTGCTTATCGATTACAGTACTCCCATGTACTTCCTATTTTCCTTTCGTTTAACGAAATGCTTGCTAGTGCTCTAGTCGACTAGAAATGAAGATTAAAATTCAAGAGCCACCTTAGCTGAAATAGAGAGTTGCTATTGCGACATGTTTTAAAATGAGTGACGTGTCCATGTGAGCGCACGCGTGCATATATGCGCGCGTGAGTTTCATTGTTATGGAAAATTTAAACTATTGTTATGAGGCCATCATTACCATGACTTTAATCGTGTCGTGTAGACTAACAAGAAGCCATTAGGCTTGTAGTAAAAGTGAAGGAGAACGATAAGGCGTGTGTCCGCCGCGAGCCATTCTCGTAAACGATCCCGTCGAACGAAAATATGAAAGTGAGAAGAGTGAAGAAAGTAAGGCCGCGCAAATGTCCACCAGCGTGGACTCCTTGTCGTCTGAATCTTCTGACCTCAAAATAGTGAAATGTCCTCCATCACTTTTTCACTCTCTTTTGCGCTCGCTCGCTCCCACTCACTCTTTCTCTATATTTTTCATGTGCGGACATGCATATAAGCACGTACAAGTGCAACCACGCACAAATTCATTAGCTTCGGCTTTTTCTATTACACCTTGGAGCTTTCAATTTCTCAAATATCATTAGGCCAAGTTCATTCCACATTGAATACTTTTCACTCTCGGCTGTAATTCAAGACAGTGGCACTTAGTGTCAAGGCTATGTCGAAGAAAAACACCCAATGGAGTGTTACTCCTATGTAGGCACGTATAGTACCTTTCTATCGGCAACCGGATAATAAAAGTGAAAGGTGAGAACGAGGAGCCGAGAAAAATCAGTAACTAAAAGTTACAGAATGTACTGTCATTTTATTGACAAATTTGCTAGCTATCTGAGTTCAAAAACTTCTTAGGTAATAATTGTATGTCAAGATAATTATGCATCTGTTTGCTCTCTCACAGGCATTGCTAACCCCAGGCAGTCATCTAGCAGCCATGCCTTGCCAAGTGCCAGCGATGCGGTCTCAAAGATCCAAGCCTCTCAGGGAGACGCTATTCTTCACGAAGGATTAACAAGTCTGTCTGGAGTCTGGTCGGAAATTCTGCTGAGAGATATCGCCTGGACAATCCATCCTAGTTATTCAGAGAGCAAGTGTTGTAATTCTGAAAAGAAACACCCAGAGTGTTATGAGGACGTCGATTCTTCAGGAACTTGCAAGAGTTACTTCCGCTCAGTACCCACACTAAGTGCACATCTTTGTAAATTCGAAGGCAGAGAGCAGATGAATGCCGCTTCCGGTTATTTGGACGGTTCTGATCTTTACGGTAATACTGACGAGCAACTTCACCGATTGAGGACGTACAGTCATGGCAAGGTCGATCTGACGGCGTGCCAGATATGCAACTGTTCGGATTCTGCTATTGGACACATCTACACAGCATTTCTCCTGGAGCATAACAGACTCGCTGACAAGCTCGCTGAGGCTAATGATCATTGGGATGATTCCAGGATATTCCTGGAAGCACGTCGTGCAGTAGTCGCTCAGATACAGCACATTACTTTCAATGAATTCGTGCCCAGCGTGTTGGGAGAAGCTGCACTTATGGATCAGGATGTCAGACCGTTAACCAGCGGTTTCTACACGGGTTACTCATCTACCAATCGTGGTGGAGCCTTCGACGCTGTCGCCTTGGCAGCATTGCAAGCATTAACTTCGTTGCATCGTGGAAGCAATGGGTCAAAAACTAATTTGATTGATCTTGTTGTAAATCCTGCAAATTATGTGAGTCTTGGGATTAGTCGAGGTCCTCTACGTTACGTCGGCCCTAGTCAGTGGGAACCTAGTAAACTTCTCGTTCATATTGCTAGAGATCATGCCCTACCCGGCTACGCTAGCTTTCTAGAACTATGTGCAGGAAATGTAAAACCCAGCAACTTCTCTGAATTACATAGTGTGATGACCATTAACAATGCCAATCTTCTTGAAAGCATCTATACTACTGTGGATGATGTTGATCTTCTTATTGGAGGTATTCTTGAGACGCCTGTAGGAGGTGCTGCTGTTGGACCTACGTTTACCTGTTTACTTAAGAAGCAGTTCGCCCAGCTTAGAAATTCTGATCGGTTCTGGTACGAAAATGATCTTCCACCGTCGAGTCTCAGCAGTGAGCAACTGTCTGAAGTCCGGAAGGTGTCACTGGCTGGAATTTTATGTGCCAATTTACGAATCGCCAAGATACAGCCTAATGCCTTCATCCAGCAAGATCCTTACTTGAATGTGAAAATCAAATGTGATCAGCACAATGTTTTGGATTTGAATCCTTGGCAAGAAGCTCCTACTCCGGTTCCTATAATTGACAACTCGATGGTACCAACGGTTGCGTCCCAGATAGTCTCTGAACTGAGTTCCGAGGTTGTAGCTGCTGCCATAAAGAAGGCTAAGGAGGATCTTATAGAAAGAAAGCAGCTGGAGTATAATTCATGGCTGGAACAAAGGATAGCCGATCCTAAATCACCCACAGGAACTGCAGCTAGTTTCTCGAAGGCCAACAAGGATGCTCTGTTACTGGCCAACTCGTCAATCCTCTATGAATTGGCAACGAATGAAATTGTCAACGGGGTTCACGGATTGCGTCGAAGAAAACGTCAGATTTTTGATAACAGCGATAATGTTTTGGGATTCCCCAGTAGTGATTTTTCAGACATACTTCAGAACGTAGATATTTCTGGTCTTCTACCCGGTCACAAAGAGGCGAGCTCTGACGAGATTGAATGTCCACCGGATGAAGGTCCCTGTGACCCTACGACTCCATACAGAACACTCACTGGATACTGCAATAATTTACGCAATCCTAACTTAGGAAAATCCCTAACAACCTTTGCCAGGCTTCTACCTCCAGTATACGAAGATGGTGTATCAAAGCCACGTATAACCTCGGTTACAGGAATACCTTTGCCTAACCCTCGAATTATATCGACTGTCATTCATCCTGACATTTCGAATTTGCATAACCGCTACACCCTCATGGTGATGCAGTACGCACAGTTCCTAGATCACGACTTGACAATGACACCGATCCACAAAGGATTTGCTGAATCTATTCCTAGTTGTAGATCTTGCGACTCCCCTAGAACCGTTCATCCTGAATGCAATCCTTTCCCCGTACCTCCTGGTGATCACTTCTATCCGACAGTAAACGTATCGTCCGGTGCAAGAATGTGTTTCCCATCAATGAGATCTCTACCAGGACAGCAACACCTTGGTCCTCGTGAGCAGGTGAATCAGAACACAGGATTCCTAGATGCATCCGTCGTTTACGGAGAAAATAATTGCATTTGCAATGGCCTCCGTGGATTTAATGGGCGCATGAACATCACTATAAATCCTATTCGTGGCAAGGACCTTCTGCCACAGTCGGCTACCCATCCCGAATGCAAAGCTCAATCAGGATATTGCTTCATCGGCGGAGACGGCCGTGCCTCCGAGCAACCAGGTCTTACTGTAATGCACACCATCTGGATACGTGAGCACAACAGAATCATGGAAGGATTCCGCCAGGTGAATCCTCACTGGGACAGTGAGAAGCTTTTCCAGCAAACACGTCGTGTAATCAGCGCCATGTTACAACACATTGCTTACAACGAATTTCTTCCAAGAATACTCGGTTGGAATGCAGTCAGCCTCTATGGACTAAAACTTCTTCCTCAAGGATACTACAAGGAGTATTCGCCAACCTGCAATCCCAGCGTTCTGAACGAGTTTGCCTCAGCAGCTTTCAGAATAGGACACTCTTTATTGAGGCCGCATTTACCACGCATGGATCGCAATTATCAGAATGTAGATCCACCTATACTCCTGAGGGATGGTTTCTTCAATCCCGACATGCTCTATCAATCTGGAATGATAGACGAAATGATCCGGGGGCTTGTAGCTACTCCCATGGAGACTCTTGATCAGTTCATAACTGGTGAAGTAACTAATCACCTCTTTGAGAACCGTAGAATACCACATTCCGGAGTCGACTTGATTGCATTGAACGTCCAACGAGCCCGCGATCACGGAATACCGTCATACAATAACTACAGGGCACTGTGCAATTTGAAACGTGCTACTACCTTTGAAGATCTCTCGCGGGAGATGGCGCCTGAAGTTATCGCTAGGATGAAAAGAATCTACGCATCCGTGGACGATATTGACCTCTTCCCCGGTGGCATGAGCGAACGACCTCTTCAGGGTGGACTTGTAGGACCAACTTTTGCCTGTATCATTGCTATACAGTTTAGACAGTCGCGCAAGTGTGATCGTTTCTGGTACGAAACTGACGATCCCAATATTCGTTTCACCGAGCACCAATTAGCTGAAATCAGAAAGACGACGCTGTCAAAGGTTGTCTGCGAAAACATGGACCACCCGTCCGATATGCAGAGGGCGGCGTTCGATCTGCCAAGTAACTTCCTAAATCCCAGGGTGCCATGTAGCTCCATGCCACATATGGATTTCAATGCTTGGAAGGAAACAAGGCACGGATGCCAGATTGGCAATAGAAACGTTGGCATCGGGGAGTCTGGTTTCCCTACACCCTGCACTAGTTGTGTATGCACTGCCGAAGGGGTAAGCAAAGATTTCGGGAATAAAACCTACGACGAAGGCGGTCCTATACCATAAAAAACTAATTACCTATTCTTTTTTTAGACGCAGTGTGCCTCGCTGAGAGTCACCGATTGTAATCAGTTACTCCGAGAAGCTTCCCGTGAGGCAATCCTTAGAGACGATGTCTGCACAGCTCAATGCGGCTTTGTCCTAGCAGCCTCCGAAGCATCTTCCAGACTACAATTCACTACGCCAAGTAGCTTTTCAGGATTCCCACCACAGACGAACAACCTTAGAAGCTCACCGACTCCTGCGTCATTTAATGGGTTTAAGCTTCCCGATTTGTCGCAATTTATTGGCTGAATATAGTCCTTAGTTAAAGTTGTAGTGTGTGTTAGTGTGCAATTGTTGTATGCGTGCATGTACGTATGTGTCTGTGTAAGTTCATATATTTTCCTGTCGTTCACCGATCGCCTGACAATTAATTGAACAAGTAAATGAAATGATGACGAAAAACAATTAATGTGAAAATATTGTAGGGAGAAATGTTCGTGAGAGTGTAAATATAGATGATAAGTGCAGTATATAACGTTAATGACCGAAAATCGAATATATCTTTTGTTAATAATCACGTTTATGTGTCTTCTTCTAAGCGTACTCTAATATGACTCCTGCTTGTAACTCATCTTCCAGAGCACGCTAATTATCATAGAGTTATTGAGTGCGCATTGAACTGCCAGATGAAAAAAAAAAGCAAGAAATGCGCGTATCTTGAATCGTCTAACTGTCAGCATCTTTGTATCTAAAGGAATCTAAACTTTCAGTGACAACTGAGGAATGGAGTGACAGTTGGAGATACGCCGATTGAGAGCTAGAGAGAGAGAGAGACAAAAATATCTATTTATTAAATTCTAGAGCACTAGGTCCCGCCTAAGAACTAGTTTACAGAATCAATAGAAATCGTGTAGAGAATAAAAAATAGAGAATAGAATAGCAGCACTACTAGAGCAAATGGTAGCAAATCACCTATATGCTGAAAGAACAAGAAAATGATAACGGAAAGATTGTAAAGTACTACTAAACTTATTACTACTTTAAATAATGTAACTATTTACAAGCAACAAACAATATTAAGACTAAGCGATGTATGGGCGAGAAAATTAATTCCAGCAGCGACAATAAGCCTGGATTTTGCATCAGATTCGAAATGAATGATGAAATCGAAAATGAAAGCAAATTTGATCGCATGGAAATTGGTAGAAATAAAGAAATAATAATATTAAACCGTAGGACTTCGATTTGAAGAATAATCATAAGCACCAGAATCCAATCTAAGACATTACTCCAATATGAATCTGTTTAGTAAACAAAAATAATTCAGAGCTGAGTCGGTCTTTAATTTCACATGGGTTCCAAGGATTTGAGAATTTCTAGTTTCTCAAACCTAGGGTGAAATAGGAACAGTAGGTTACACGGAGCAAATAAATTGAATAAATTAATTACAAAACTTTTTAAAAGATAAATCTACCCAAGAGTCCATATGCTTAAAGTAAAAGTTTTAAGTGATTGTTATGTCCGTGTTAAGTCCGTCAAAATTTCCCTGTATAAATGACTTCTTAAGAATGCATTGGATAACACAATAGATTATCGACTATTAATTTTGATTGTCAAAACAATTTCAGGGTCACTCACGTAAATACAATCACTATCAATTATCATGATGTAAGTTTTAATATTATTTGTATGCAGATCACATAATTTGAGATACTGATCATTCGATACGATATATCTCAGCTCTATTAATGTGGAAACTAAGATCCGTAAATAAGCATTTACAACTAAATCTGTAAAAGATTTAAATAAAGTAGGGGACTACAATAGATTAAAAATCACGTTAAGGATTAAAGTAATAATAAAGTAATGACATGAAGTGTCAAAATCGTGGTATAATTTAAAACAGACTTGAGTCCACAACGGAAGTATACTGTTTCTATCAATGACAACCGGATGACAATCATAGTATCCATAAAAATCATTCCAAGGCCAAAGGTGAGACATTTACTAATAAAAATTTATGTAGTGAATGTATGTGACTTGCCCTTCTAAAGGCCTTACACCATACAAATGATGAATGATGATCGGTTTACAATTCTTGAAAGGTGATTGCACTTTGTTCCTTAAATTATTAAATTCAAAGTACAAGTGCAGTATCTTATAATGCGTTTTAATAAGCAACCGTATCTCTTGAAACAAATCGAAGGGGATGATACTTCGGATAGACGATAAGGAGAGGAGCTGAACTGAGATGGATAAACAGACAGGCACACAGATAGATACATTTGTTAATGTCAAATTGCTCTTCTGTAAAATTTATATTTTCCAGTCGTGATATTTTTTGCGAATTCCCATTCGGAATGGTATATTTTTTCATTACACCTCTATGTATTTTCGAAATACGTTATAATATTATGACACATGCGTAACATGTTAATAAATGTTAATGTTTACGTTTCTTTGTAATAAATAATCGGCTCACGTGATCGCGAGCGGAAGGCAATCGGCCATCCCATTATCCATTACACCCTTTGATCCTTTTAATTTACAGAAGAAAATTCTGAAACGCGCACATACATTCACAAGTACCTCTCGAATTCCTCTGTGCTCCTATAAAGATATCAAAGAAGTGAATCCTGGCACCAGCCAGCTGACCTCGATGTGGTCAAGCCACGAGATAGGAAGAGGAAGCGATTAGACGTTTCATTGTCACAAGAGAAGCTCGAGACTGCTGCACATGCGTGTGAATTGTATAGATAAATGTACAAAAGATTTTAAATTACGTCTCTGCTATGATTTTCCAAGATGTTCATACCGTGTATTATATTTTACAAATTTAAAATAATTTTTTTGAGCTCCAGTCTTCTAAATCGCGTTCTTCCTTATTCGCTGTTGCTACTGATTCGACGTCGCAATGCACGCACTCACGTATCCTCATACTATTCCCTCTCTCTTTCTTATCCTTTTTATCTCCTAGGCCTATGGAGAAGACTTTAAGGAAGATTTTTCAGGACATCTAGCTTGCTGGGACCTCCTGCTTATTGTTGATCACTGCAGAGTTTTCTTGCATTATAGGTGTCTGTTCTATACAACGCCAGAGTCCATAGGTTTTGCCAACTGTTGTCTGCCAAAGCCTCAGGGTACCGTCCTCGGACCCGCTGGCATAGAGCTCGCCATCCGGAGAGAAACGTACGCAGTGTACGGGACCAAAATGTCCTTTGAACGACTCTAAAGATACAAAATGAAAAAATATATACGTAAAATTGAATAAAACAAGAATTCCAAGTACACGTCAGTACCAGATTGTCCTTGGATGCAAGCGTGCATACTTTTACAAATAGCCATACTACGACCTTATTGGTGCGGCCAGAATTATTGCCATTACGTTCTCCTTGATATTTATCTATCAATCCATTCAACTATCTGTTACACTCTATTCATAGATTATTAATTATTATGAAGCAAATAGCTTTGCAGGCTTACCAATTTCAGCTCCAGTACTGTAATCAAATTTGTACATCTTGAGATCTTCTCCACCACAGACAAAGATGCTGCAATCTGGATGCAGGCTGGCGCTGTTCACTTGCGTTGGTACGGTAAATTCACGAATTTTAGTAAGTCTGTGAAAGAACGTGTTCAAATTGAGTATCAGGTGGAGGTGACCCTGGTATAAGTGACGTTGGAAGGAAATGTTCGGAAATAAACAAGACTCGGACTTCCTGATAGGCCAAGGATAACGTGATCGCGCTCATGGCCGTACACGATCAGGAAGTTAAACGCGCGAGTTCCTCTTTCACAACTACACAAGGGAAAGCTTTTTACCTTCGATTTTTATTCCTTATATGGAGTGTTTAATAGTGTTGCATTTTAAGCATCTTCACTTACTCTTTGCTGTCCCAAAATGTTACCACGTTTGAATGTGTGGTAGTGATAATATTTCCATCTCTGGACACTTCCATGCTACTGGGAATTGCTGGGAAAT
Source organism: Syrista parreyssii (assembly GCA_030142615.1). NCBI lineage: Eukaryota > Metazoa > Arthropoda > Insecta > Hymenoptera > Cephidae > Syrista > Syrista parreyssii. The sequence continues at coordinate 985,460 of JARQTG010000316.1, forward strand.
CCAGTCTCATTGTTTCCTGACCACTAGCTCTGTCCCAAATGCGTAGGGTCTTGTCATCAGCACAGCTTACCAACACAGTGTTGTCTTTGAAGAACATGACATGTCTGATACCACCGGTGTGACCTGAGAACACCTGGTAAATGGATAAAATTTCAATTTTATAGATCATCAATACTCTCATTTCCTTTTTTGGTAGCCATTACAAAAGCAGAAATAATAACAAACCTGTGGTGTGCTTTCGGGTTTGTTAAGATCATAAATCCGAACCAACTTCTCATTAGAACCAGTACAAAGATGATTTGAATCAGAACTAAAGTTGACAGATTTAACTATATGATTATGTTGGAATGAATGAATCTCTTCTCCCTTTATAGCATCCCAGACTTTGGCATTGAAATCAGCAGCTCCAGTAGCTGCTCTCGTAGCCTCTGGATTCAGGGCAACACCCCAGACTGCTCCCTTATGTCCCTCAAATGTTCCGATCCAATCCCCGGTGTCACCCTGCCGTAGCATAGGTTTACCATCTGGAACGACAATATATGTTTCAAGGACAATGAAAACAAAGATATAATATGATCCCTAGGGAATTCCCATACTGTTTCATACAAATGAATTCTGAACATGAGTTTGAGGGCCTTGGGGAGAGGCCTAAAGTGGGCCAAGGTGATCAAGTGAAATAACAACTCAAACGACCATGAGATACAGAAGCTTCTGATAAATCTTGATGAATCTTTAGAACGTACCCTTGCAAGCCGAGATGAGGTAGTAGCCGGATTCCGTGACGTCGGAGAAGGCGAGGTGTACCACGGGCCTCGTGTGACCGCTACACGTGAGTGGTGTTTGTCTTAAATTCGCCATTATTTATTTCTTTACCGAAGTCGTGAGCGACACCCGACTGCCAAAAGTGCCACGCGAGCCTACACTCGACGAGGACAAATAAATAACGATCAATTGAAATTGAGAGTCGTCTCAATAATGACTGGAATACTCTCTTCGATAAACTAACAATCTCTCGATATCTACTATATAAGACCAACACGGAGCGCGACTGACGCGATACTGATTCTCACAAGCCGCAGACGATACTCAAAAACCCGATCATAGCGACTGATCTAGATTGAATATGACCATCGTAAAGCTTATAGAATCCTCTAAGAGATGGCGAATAGCAACGTATCCCCACCAAAAAGGATTTTATATGCCTTATGGGCCTTCAAGTGATAAAATAAAAAGAATTTCGAGGACACCATGTAATATAATACATATAATATACCCAAATCTATAATAAAATATGTTGTAGTGTATAATGCAAGAAAAATAGCTGGGATATTGAGTGTTATCTAGACAAACGTCTGGTTTACCTACGCCATTGACTAAACAAATTGGCTGTGTTCCGCTTTGGAATTTCAAATTCTCATGAATTTATTAGTCATAGCCCTAACGTAGGCACCTAAAATTTGTGAAAGATTAATTGTTACTTATAAACTTGAAACTTGATAATGAAGTTTAGCCAAATGTATGCAAAGTTTTTTTTATACATGGTCATGTTTCTTACCTACTGAAATTTACTCCGAAAACAATCTTTTTTACCGACTGTCAGATTTTGACAAGACGAACTGTCAATTTTGTTGCAGATATATACTTGGAAAATTATTATAAACCGAATCGAGACGAATATAGTTTGTTACATTCAAAGATCATACTTTTAGATTACAAACTCGTATACGTATCCTTGGTATACGCTTCAGCTTCTTTGTGTATAGCACTCACCTGTAACCTTTTTTGCCACAATTGTGGTGATAATAATAAATATGAGTGATTACAGCGTTGTTACCTCTGATTTTGTTAAATTAACAATCACAAATTCCGGTAATGATACCTGCTGTGTTGAACGAAGATTTCAAAAAGGACAAACAATTGATGAATTCAAGGTATATTGAAAATTGATTCTACACTACCATTCTTTCATATAGAAAGATTGCAATAACATTACTTTATAATTTCAGGGTAAACTTGAATTGCTAACAGGAGGCAACCCGACAACAATGACCCTCGAAGTATATGACAAAAATGATAAGTTGGTTTGTAAACCAAATGACGGACAACGTCTCTTGGGTTCATATCCCATTGATGATGGCATGCGAGTTCATGTAAGACTTTAAACCATTAATTACATAAGAATTGATAAAATTCATAATGTGGTCAGACAATTGGTTGACATCATATGAAATGTGTGAATAAATTTGTGAATTTAAATGACTAGGTTATAGATGTTTTTCTAAAAAGTCAAGATGATGTTGCTGATGTAGAAAAGTTTGAAATATCAGAAGAGGAATATGCAAAAAGATCAGGTAATTTATAATTAGAGTACCTAAAGGTATTTCTAGTTAATTTAATACAAACATTGATGATTAATTCTGTCTTATAATCTTGTATACTTCAGATACAGTTAAAGCATTCCTTGAGAAAAATAGATTGGGAAAGTATAATGAGGAGGAAATGAAGCGAAGAGCTGAAGAAAAAAAACGTCTTGATGAAGCAGAAGAAGCTGCAGCACTTATGTGTAAAATTGGAGATCGCTGTGAAGTTCAAGTTCCCAATCAGCCAAAACGAAGAGCAACAGTTGCGTATGTTGGTAAGAACTATATGATACCAGAATTATATTTATTTAAATGCTATGTCTTATTATCTTCATGTTAAAAATGTCACATTTGTAGGAAAAACCGATTTTAAAGAAGGTTGGTGGATTGGCATAAAATATGATGAGCCACTGGGCAAAAATGATGGATGGTAAGTATCAATTTTTATATTATAAGAAACAGACATTCACATTTTAATTACTATCCTTCATTTGTCTTTACATATGTATTTTGATATTTCAGTGTCAATGGGAAGAGGTATTTTGAATGCCCACTAAAATATGGTGGATTCGTGAAGCCTGCATATGTAAAAGTTGGAGACTTTCCAGAAGAGGATTTCGACATGGACGAAGAATTATAAACAGTATAATCATGGCATTTAATAAAATGACGTTTTTATTTGTTTTGAAAAAATTCCACGTATGGAAGGTCGTCGTATGAAATATCATTAAACTTATATATAATTCATCTAATATTTCCTTCGCTTAATTATGTCTGGCCTCCAGTTAACAGGATGACTTTCCTCCGTCTGGAATAATACGAGTTAAACCAATTAATTAAATGGTAACTGAAGTAGTCTAGAAAATACACGTTCAGACATTGTAAGTGTAATTTATACGCTACTGTATGTTTTTCTACAATTAAATGTGAAACAAAATAGAGCACTAAAAATAAAATCGATAATGCATAAATAGTTTTAAAAGATGTAATCAACATACACAATGCACAAGGTAAAAGTATATAGATAATACTGACCGCAGTATCGTCCTCCTTATAAACCTTTATCGTTTTATCAGCTTCCGTAGTGATCATGCGAGTACCTGACACATCAAAGGTAATACTGAACACTCCAGCTTCGCTATCCATAGATCCAGGTTGCACTGGCGCTTGGAGGCGTTGGAAATTATATCTTGAATAACATACAAATATTAAACGTAATTATCCACGTGGTAAGTTTGTGGAATACGGTAAAAGATTTAATTACTTACCCTGTTCTCCAGTCCCACAGGTGCATAGTGCCATTATCAGCACCGGACACTAACACGCCGTCTGCATTAACTGCCAAACAGTTAACAATAGCATTGTGGCCAGATAAATTTTGGATGAATTTTCCCTCAGGGCACTTCCACTGTTTTATGTTGTCTGGTGAGGCCGAAGCAAACATGTACCTATAAGATTACAAAGTAGAGCAATGGTAAATATTTATAATGTGGTATAAATGCAGTAATGAGAAATAAAAATTGACTTACAGATTTGGATGGAATGTCACAGATCGAACACTCTTCTTATGATTCGTAAGAGTTGCTCTCGATTTTCCAGCAGCCAAATCCCATAGTCGTATAGTACAGTCATGACTGCCCGTAACGATCTAAAAAATACTTTCATTGCATGATGCACATTAAATAAAAGCAATTCATAATAGCGCAATAGTGTACTTGTGGTTCTGCTGCTTGGCAAATAACACTAGCGACTGTATTAGTATGCCCAACGAGGGTGTGAACGTTGGCCTTGGTTCTCATGTCCCAAACCCGTCCAGTCGAATCACGACCCGCAGTTACTAGAACATCAATGCTTGGATGCAATGCAAGAGAATAAACAGCTGACAGATGACCATGGTAGTGTCTGATAACCTGTGACATTTAAAAGTATATATTATATTTCAATGAAATTATCAAGATACCCCCTGCACAATGTTACTCACTTTGTTATACTCCAGGTCCCAACATTTCACTTGACGATCCTCACCGCAAGAAAATAAATAAGGATGTCTATGGGAAAATGCCAACCCTCTTACGCTACTAATATGTCCAGTTAAGGAAACTTTTAGTTTACCAGATCCAAGATCCCAGATCTGTAAGTGTTGAAATTATAAGTTGTATTGTTTGTTCAAAGCAAGATGTTTAGATAGAGAATTTGCTGTATATTACTTTTATGACTCTGTCTGCAGAACCTGTTGCAAAGTATTCATTTCCAGGTTCAACAGCACAACAACGCACCCAGCCAAGATGACCACTGATAACTCTGCATAATTTCCATGGTGCATGCCATTTGGGTTTAGCCATAGATGGGGTCTTTTTCTGTGGCAATGTTAAAGCACTACTTGGATGGTTACCTGATGCTGCAGGTGTTGCTACAGAAATTCCACTTGGCCCTGAGCTATAAGCTACAATGGCTGTACTCATGTTGCCATCAAAGGATTCATCTGGAATAATCGCATTGTATGTAACAAAACCAATCTAAACGTCGTTCCTTTTACAATACTTTAAAGAAGATATTAATCTTACCACCTGGTGGAGGAGGGTCTGAAGAATCATTTTCATGCTGCGCTCTGATGATGTTATTGTGTCTAGCACGTTCCAATACCGGACCATAACAGTCTTTGGCTTTAATACTTTTTTTTATTTTTTCTCTGAAAAAAGAATATATATATATATATATATATATATATATATATATATATATATATATATATATCAATTGTTGCTAACACTAATGAGGTTCAGTATTAAAGAAATCATTTTAAAAGCAATATGAGGTAACAACTATATGGTTAACGTAAATTTATACGTAGCTTGATTACAATATTAGTTATAGGATAGGTATTAAAGTAAATATAAATAAACTTACAGTCCAAGATCCACTGGTGGCAAATTGCCTTGATTAGATAGAAACATATCATGTGTACGTTTTAGTGATCGAAAAACAAGGGTGTGCACAGAATGCCGTTGTACATCCTATAAAACGAAATATGTAAAGAAAAAGGAAACTAATTATTTTAGAGAAGCACAAAAGCTTAAGCATAATTATGAACCAAATTATGAAAACTATAGATTGAACGTTAAATAGATTTTATAAAGTTACTTTACCATTGTCAAATTACTTTATATGGTCAGCTTCCACGTCTAAAATATAAATTCGCATCAGCGTTATTTCATATAGTACTTATATTAGCACTTTTATTCCTGTCTACGATATTACTATGTCTTTTTAAATAAAATCTAATACAAGAATCAGAATGGAAGATTAGGTTATAAACAGCTTTAAATAACGCACATGCCACCTATTGCAAATTCGTACATGCACGTTGTAGGTGGCACCAGGGCACAAGTATAGTCGATATTAGAATATAAGACAGAGTACGCTAGATGGTGCTGGAAAACTCGTAAATTTCATCGTTGACTGAGGATAAATAGACTAGGGTGGGCAGTCAACGGTACTGCGTTTTTATAATGCCTGGAATCTTTTCAGAAGCATCGAAAGATGGCAGAAGGTTAGTATTCAACGTTGAAGAAGTGCTGGGAAAATGGCGGCACCCAGCTGTAGTATGCGTGAATGTGTTTTCATTGGATTCTGACATAGAGCGCCGACTCACGTACTTACAGGTGACATATCCAGCGTGAGATTGGTTTAGTGACTTGTCAGACTCAGCTGTGGGTGGACCGCCATCGGATTCAACCAAATTTCAACAATCCTTTGAGCGGCTGAAGATTCCGGGAGGTTCGTGAGAAGGTAAGGCCAATACAACAGTTTGCATGCATGGAGATTGAGAAACCACGAGGTATTCAATGACCTTTTTTCCATATTTGGCCATACACTGTGAGCCAACTCGGCACGACTCGCCTGACATTTTTACCTTTACCTCTCGGACGTCACATTTTTCTAGATATACATACCGATACAATTTTACATATTCATATAATCGCAAGATACGTAACCATTTCAAACGTTCACTAATAAAACGTGAAAATATCATTCATTCGCCATACTATTTATCTTCTACATAGTATTCGACATACTTCCATTTGATTACCAATTCACATATCTCTCTTTTATATACTCTAATAGGTTATGTCCTAAAAGCTTCAATAATGTAGCTAATGTGTAACGTATGATTATCTCTGTCGAAACATTGATGAAGCATACATGATACCGATAGAAACAGACTCGTGCTGATAATGAATTGGTTTATCGATTGATGCACGCAACGAAAGTGTCTGCCATCAGTTCATAATTATACAGAACACAGTACTAACGGTGTCTTCTTTCTTCGATAATTCACATGACGCCATACAACATCCATAGGTCGCATTTTCACAGGGATCGCTTAAGGGCATTGTGCACGTTCAAATTGCCAGAATAGTTTCACGCTTGACTCTTACACTACATCATACGTGCGGGTGGTGTCACTTGAATCAAATGAGATCCGAGTGCATCTCGTGCTTAAATGCATAAACCTAACGAGCCCAGGACGTAGAAAAGTGGGCCATTGTGATTCAACATATGTATCATATACGTACAATGCATATAAACACGCACGCTTCCCTTAAACTTGACTAATGAATATACAAAGTCTCATTTATTAAAATTACATTATATACAAAAGTGACCTCCGTAAGACAATCGCTTTCAAGACAAACAACTAATAAAAACTGTTCCACATATATCTGCGTATGGGAATAACAAAAATTCTTACATCTCCATGTCACTCGAGCTTGCAACAATTGGATCTCAGTGGTAAAGTCAGTATGTCAGTTAATTTCTTTCATGTTGATCATCCAGTCCCCATACGTTACTCCATTTTCTTCTCTACATGATTTATAGATTTGTACGTGTATTCTTCTCATATTCGTTATGTGCCTACATGTGTTATATGAGACTGTTGTTCAAGGGATTGTCATTGTGATCAACTTTAGTGTCAATTTTACATTAAGTACATATTTATCTCTTTTTCACACTTTAACATATGACACTCATGCGACTCGTACATAACCTTAATTAGGCAACTCTAAAGAAAGAAGACTCGTACGACAGACGTTAGTATGGAACGTATTTATCAGGAACAGGTGTTTCGTTCTTTTTCGTTATACCAGCCTTCGTTACTGCCGATGTAAACACGTGTGCAAGATATTGGTGAATATCGACACGCATGACCTGACAGAGACTCTCTCGTGGTGCAGCTGCAGCTGCGGCCTTGACGGTTTCTGAAATAAAGATTGTAGCAGGCGCTGGGATACACGTATTTATTTTTGTACACCTCTAGCTATCCTCTGTATTCACTAATGCGCCAATATCACGTTGAGGGGAATTGTTTTTCGAGACGTAATATTTCTCATAGATTTCGACTCAGTATTGTTATTCCAAGACGCGTATTAAATTCTTCATTAATTTCGCTCTCGTCGTAACAGTTCCATTGTTTTATTTAATGTTTATTTCCATTACGACGTATATATATATTTTTGGCAAACGAAATCACCACGAAACATACTGCTAGGTAATTCATTATTTTGACACGCGAACATTTATGGAGACTCATAAAAAGTTACTTGTTTTACTCTTACGCCATTATTAAGCATTGTTGTGTCTTTGAAAAATTCTTTCGAGTGTCTTATACGCTTCAATATATATATAGTTTACTACTGTCTTTGCTTATGGTTAATCATCGATTGATTTGTATTCGGACGTTTTCTTTTTTCATTATTGTAAGGCGAATTTTATCCTTCAGATCGAAATGCAAAAGAAAGCGCCAATGGTATATCAATGTCTATTTACAAGATACACGGAGGCAGACCGGAAGATACGACCGGATGCGTAGAGGCGCGTGATTCAAATGCAAAGTTATTCTCGGCAAAACGATACGTGAGAAGTCGTTTAATATTCTCTCGATACACGTAAATTTTACACAACTGTATTTGTAATTCGCGCAATCTCGGTAAAGTTACGTCTTTTTTTTTTTCTTTTTTATACTGCGAATGAATAATGGCATTATGAATTTACGCCCTTTATACGGGTATATACGAGGATTTATCAGCACGCTAAAAATCAATAATAAATTAAAGTCCCCGAGGGGGATGGTTGGAGTTCTCATTTTTTAAAGTCATGACCACCCACGCTTTAAGATAAATTTTGAGCTCGTGGAGATTGAGGAATGTTTTCTCGTCTATACTAAAAACATTTTCACCCTCTACGTTTATGTTTCAAATACGCTTTTTCAGAAGGGGCAACAGCTTCCATTTTCTTTTTACAGGCTGCAGCGTAACCGTGAATCATTTCTCGCGAGTTCTTATAAATTAGAAACGAGGCTCGCTGCGACATCAAGCAGTTTTTATTTTTGATAAGGAAAATACAAGCAGGATCGGACTGTATGCACGTACGTGCATTAATTATATGGCCGTATGGATTAATTTCATAGTGCGTCTTACTATTAGGTATCGTGCACGTGCGATAATGCTGCATACTATCGTTTGACATACCGACCTGTAATGGATGGACTAGACGAGCCTTAGTTTTACTCCTCAGCAACACTCGTGGTGGGTAAGAAGTTCGGAAGTAAAAAATTTCAGATAAGTGCCTATGTGAGAGGCACATATGCAGGCCTGGCGATAATCCACGAATGATCTTTTTTTTTCATTCCACATCTTTCAAGTAGGCTAGATGACCTCACTGTTGAGAACCGCTGATTTTTTTTTTTTTTTTTCCTTGCACGCCGTCCGGCCGACTGCTACACTCCTCGTCCAATGTGCCTGTTTTCGTTTATGGACTTTTTTCATCCTCATTTCGCCGTCAGTCAAATGTCCTGCTCGCGATACTCCTGACACCGCGATAATTGACCCAACATTCGCGAGACAGCCGAAACTTTTCGCTACTTTTTCAACGTCCGGTCTTTTACACTGATGGCGAATTAAATAGAAAAATAATATCTCGCGGTTTGGATTTTTAATAGAATTTTTGTAAATATTCCAAAATTACGATATTTCCACGTATACGAATTTATTGGGCTGTCGATGAAAGTTTTGACAAAAATTCATATTCTTATTATACCATTGAATTTAAGGAGTAGCCAAATAAGGCGTTGATCTTGCAAAGAATTGAGGTAGTGGTTTATTTTTTTATAATTCTCCCCAAAAATCTACATTGTATATTCGTCTAGTGTAACTCAGATTGCGATGTGCTACGTACGCGAACGTATGAAAAAATCCATTTCCTTTCCGTGAAATTGATATCGTACGTATTCGTAGAACAGAAGGCAGTTCGATAATCAATGAGCGCCGTAAAGTCGGGAAGGTCCGGCGGAAAGTCGATGGAAAAGTAATTTAGTCGCGGGGCACTTTGTGTATCGTCGGGCGAATGACGAATGCATGAAAATAGCATTGCAATGCAAGTTATTAACGCGGAATGAATGGCGGCTCTGTTGTTCTCTGACCTTACGATAATGGCGCCATCTTTTTATTATATTACAAACGCTGCGTTCTGGGTTGCCGCGTGGAGGTGACAAGATAAAGAGCACCGTACCATATGCAGCCATCTAGTGGAAGTGAAGAGCGGGTGGTAGGGAGGTAGGTAATGCCGTAGAAAGGCGCCCGAAGTATTCGTCAGCATCATGCGACGCCCTTATATACCAGGTATCTTTTCATCGTAAGCTAATAAATTTATTCGTAATCGACGTTACGTCCCATTTTCCTAGTCTAGTGACATCGACTTTTATATACAGCGATCACGTGCCTTAAGTTCTTAGCCTCGTCGCTAACAAACCGATAGATGCTCGCTTCGATCGCACGACATTCATATTCTATAAATCTCATGGTCGAGGTCGACGCTTTTATTCCTATTAGAATTTATGTTAGCTCGCCATAGTACTCGCCTACTTTCGAGCCGGCCATTAGGAGACAACCTGAGACCAGGATGAAACCTACAGCCATTGGAATAATTCCGTACACGGTGCTCATTAGGAACGCGTGAGAGATACGGGTATCTTCTCGCAGCTTTCCAGTAGTTGCATCCGAGAAAATCTTGTTAGCGAAATGGCCATCGATAAATCGGATATCCCGAGGCTCCCTTTACACGATTGCCTTTCGATACGCGTCCTCGATTCAGCCAGCGACGTCGGCCAGATTCGTCTATCGCCTTGGAAGTTTTCTTCCATCTCGTCATCGGTGACGCGACGAAAATTTCTTCGAGAACGTTCGGAAGCGAAAAACTCAGTAGGCGAATTTTTGCCACTTTGAGAACGCGGCTGAGTGACACGAGGATCTTACGGGATGTTAATGTTTGCTGGGTGGACGGATGGGGGGAGATGAGATAATCCTTAGGGACATTCCTCAGAAAAACACTAGTGCCGACGGACCTAGGGGATTTACCCTTCGAGTCGGGATTCTGATGTAGGTATGTGTAAGCAAACGTATTACTTGGTTCATTCACATCCCGATCGTTGACGCTGTCAGTTCAAGAGGATTTTATTCTGTGATATTGAACTCGTATTGCGGATACATATTGCGCGCAGGTATTACTGTTTGGTTTTTTTATTCTTCCACGGAATAAATTCTAAACGATCACGTTTCCGTCCTCTCGCTCGCTTCGATGACTCCGACGTTAAATCTAGTGGAATTCTCTGAAATAAATACGTCTGTATAAGGAGCGAGAAAGAGGCAGGATCGACGTCGCTGACAAAAGGTGGAAAGTGGAATAAGTATCATAGAAACGCGTCGTTAGGCTATCGCGACTGTAGGACGACTTTACGTGTTATCGAGCTCTTGCATATTTTGTAAGAGGAACGATTAACGGATTCTTTCGCGGACGATGGCTCGAAGCCAAATCGTTTTCCCGTACTGTGGCCAGGGACGGGGAGGGAGAGAGAAAGTGTAGCTCGTTCGTTGAGGAAGTCCTTTAAAATTGAGGCATTCACGTAGGAGAGGATCGCCGAGAATTTGCAAGGAGTTCGTCCTTTGTCAATGGCAGCCCTTAACCTTTAACCTAGTGAAAGGGCATCGGGACGTTACATAAGACATATATATTTGTAACCTGGGTAATATGTACGAATTAATAGTTGTATTCGATTAATCGATTCCGCGATCGATTCATCCTCAGTCGCTCACCTATGAAATCCACGTGAGTTATATTAGGCGGTATAATGGCGGGATGGGGAATTTCATGGGATTCGAGGAATTTCCTGTGAGCATACTTGAATTTCTTAAAGATCCCTTTCGGCGAGTTTCTAGAACGGAAGCCGCAGTTGTTTGCCCGTTTGCCGCTTAAATGCCAGTTTCAAACCAATTTATTGTTAACTCTTGGCGGGGTGCTACGATCGAGTTAGAATTAGTCTTTTGGCAAGTCTGAAGTAACGTGGAAACGCTTTCGTAGGGTGTCGGAAGCACTTTAACGGAAAGAGCTACTTTACGTAGGTTGACGTTAGCGATACGAGGTAATTTCCAAAATTCTTGAGGCTTCGCTGTTTATTTCTACCGACGTCAAAAGCTACAGTGACGTTGAGAAGATGGCGAAGAACTTGGTACTCCGTGCTGAAAAATCACTGTTTGCGATTATTATCGTAAGCATCGCGGTGTCGCGTCGATCGACTTTAGTTGCCAAGGTAACGTCAATACACGACTTGTTAGTGTCAGCGACATATAGGATCTTCTCCTGGGAATTCGGTTCCAGACGCTTTGAAACTTCGGTGTGGTTACGTGGCACCTGGGTTTTTCAGTCGATATATGTGGGCATCGTCCAGGAGACGTCAGGACGAACTAGAGGACGCTCCTGGAGTATATAAAATAACCTGGTTGCGATATACCTGCACGTCGGTATACGTAGGTACACGATATTGAAATGAAAAGATCCGTAGAAATATCGACGACTCAATATCCTGGTACAAAGTTGCACTTTGTACAACTTCATCTGGGTATACCTACTCTTCGCATATAGATATGTAGGCTAGGTTAGGTTACTTATCTATCGCTACAAACTCCGTGGCTCTTTAATTCTATAGAGTTACGTTGCGGGTGGTATGGCGCTGCTATCGCCGGGCTGGAATGTTATTGCAAGCAGGGTGCAAGCCTGGACGAAATTCCTGACATAATGGAAAAGCACGGGCGTGGCTCAGCCGACACGTCATTTTGGACATTTTGGTAGCATTGCTGACGCTGATGCTTCGGTGCAATGGGGTTGCTTGAATTACTCCAATTACCATTTGCCGTGTTATCTTCATTTTGCTCGCGGGGTGAGTGAAAACAAGGTAAAAAGAGTTTACGGAGTCCCTAGGTGTAACGTGAGAACGATTGGCGGGAAAGATTTCAAAAGAAACAGAGACTGTGATTGCCTCAGAAAGGGCATCGATAAAGAATTCCTGACAGTTAATTCAAAAAAGAATCTACACCTACGAATAATGTCTTAAATATAATCTTATTTGATCGAGCAATGCGCTTACATGCACATAGGTATATCACGTAGTTAATTTATCAAAGAAGCCTGACCGGAATATCGTTAACGTATCCGATATTTTCCCGGGATCCAGGAAGCCTTTATCACGGTGCGTATACCCACAGCCATAAATACTTGCCTCGAATCGAAGCTCTATATACGAAGCAAAGAGTAAGAGAGAAAAGTCAAGTAACAGCCAACGTAATTGGAACCCATTGCGGTTCTCATCACGCCCAATCACTTTTATACATAGCGAATATCCTCGTGTGCGAACGTAGCGCGCGCTCTTTATATTCAAACACGGCGTATCTCATACTGGTCATACACGCTCGTGTTTCTGGAGAAAGATGCTCGCGCGGGGAACGACGATTGGCCGTAAGAATTCGATGGCGAGAAAAGGCGAGTACAGAACGTAGAAAAACAGTGATGCATCAATGCCAGAACGGGACATCTGGCTTGGCCATAAACATTCCTCGTGAGTTAACCGCACCCGCGAAGCGATGGAGATGACGAGTGTGGTGTAAAGAAGTGAAGGGCGGAGGGGGTGGGCTGAGAGAAAGAAAGAGGGAGAGTGTGCATACGTGTGTAACGTATGTGGTAGAAGAGGGGCGGAGAGAGCATTGAAGTAGAAAGAGATTGAAGGAGAGAAAGAGAGACAGAGAGGGGGGGGGGGGGTACTTTACTCATATGTGAGTATAAGACGTGTATGTCTCTTCACGGAGATAGTCGGGATGAGTTTGCGTTGAACCAATTCTCACCCGGTGACGTCATCGTTCCCGTGAACCCTGAACCGTCTAATGAATCAGCCATTATTTATAGGAACCTATAAATGTTCTTAACTTTTGCACTTGGCTACTGCACCTATAAGAAATGGCACTTAATTCTAGTGGTTGGTGTATCTATGATTTATTTTTCTAGAAGCATTGACTTCCTTGTGCACTGCGCTTTATTTGTTCTTCAATTGTCTTTAACGCGTACTGGCTTACGGATATTTAAGTTAGTTTAGAAAATTCTTTAAACTGTGTAATCGGTACGTCCTACTGTTACGGCTGTTGAGTCACTCTCTCTCTCTCTCTCTCTCTGTCTGCCTCCCCTCCCTCCTTTCTCTCTCTCTCTCTTTCACTTTTAAACGAATAAGACGCAATTTCAACGGCACGATTTGCTCCCGCCTGTCAGTCCTATAAATAGACGAATAACAATTTCAAATGAACTTCCCTTCGCGAGTAGCTCACCGAAATTTCACTGGATGCATCGAGGCCATTGTGGGGCCGCATAATCCATAGTCTATAACTATACAGGGTCCGTATGACGCAATGTTAGACAATGATTTGAATACCAATTCCATTGACAGTCAATAGTCGCCTTGACTTTTCGATGCTCATCTAGTCAAAGCACGGCTTAAATGTTGGTACGATGATTAATTGTTTCGACGAAGCCTATATATATATATATATATATTGTTAAGGGAAGTGAAAAAAAATAAGGGAGAGAGGGTAAAGTCAATTACTCGTAGCTTTAATTGCCGACTGTGCGTTTCCGTTTGCCCATGGACCTCGAACAGTCCATTTCCGTTTTTCAAATTTACCGCCTTTGCTTTTTCAGCTCGACCAAATCCCTCCAAACAAACCAGGACAATTTTTTCATCCTCTTTTCAAAATTCAGGGTGTGGTCGCCCAATACCGTTTTGATCGATGCGCATGTACGCCGTATACCAGGACTTTGCGAAAAGAGCTCTTACCGTGGATTCGAGGGACGGTAACTTGTATAAGGCATAACCAATATAACGAGATATATGGCTACATCATATGTTGATTTATATGTGGATCGTTTTCATCTCTCGACGAATCTTCCAGCGTATATCATGCATACGTATGTTATATATACATACGTATTTAAACCACTCATGTTTTCATTGACCGAGACCCACTTTGCCCTGAACACTTGTGCAACTTGCATATGTTACCTGTACGCGATAGGCGTTTGATTTAAATTGAAAATTCTCCATCATCTAGAGCTGATTATATAATCAGTGGGTACACTGGGTATACGAGTGCTACTGTAAGCACTATGGCAATTCGTGTATATAACAAAGCGAGCTTTATAGTTTGAAACTTTTATTCTCAATGGGCAAATGAAAATTATACGTTCTGCAGTTTTTCTTTTTAATGTATCGTACAATAATTCAAATATTTTTCAATCTTTAACGTATCGCGTGCGGTTTGCGTGCAAGATATTTGTATGGTGGTATTGCGAAGCTCTATGTGTATATCGATAAAAGTGTATTCTAAGTATTAATTAAGGTAGATCCTTGACTGAAATTGGAGCACGAGATTCCACGTTCGTGCTTTGAAATACGAAAGAAAGCAGAACCACTCGCGTACCAGGAAGTCGGATAAATAGTTGGCGAAACTTTGTTGCGAATCAGTGGCAACGATTCCGAGAGCTGACGTCGGTTTTATGTTATTCGTAATTTTTCAAACAGCTCGCTTGGATCTCTCAAATGGTCTTCCATTCTCGGGGTAAGCGTTTACGCCATTGCATTGCACAGTCGTCTCCGTCATTAAGTTTGCCTACCGCTTTGCATACACAGACCCAGCATATTTCGCGCTTCTTTCCACGTCATGAAATTTACACCAGGTCTGACCACGATGCTTAGGCCATTGTACAGCCAGGCCTTTAATCAACGTGCTTTTACACCCAGAGACAAAGAGAGAAAGATATTCGCGTGGTTGCGATTTATTTTTCTTTTTTTTTTCCTTTTCCTAGCTACAAAAAGGTAATGGAAAAAAAGTAAATTCAAAGTGCAGAAATATCTGCTTCCCATTTTCACGCTGGCGAGCTTCCACCCCGACACAAGGGCAGACTAGACTGGCAAGTACCTACCTACTTATCTTCCTATCCCCCTAACCTCTGTTCTCTACTACCTATACCTATACCTACCGTCGAACCTTTTGCGATTTATCATGAGAGCAGGTATACGAGTCCCGCACTTTTGATACTTTTCCTTTTATTTTTCATTGATCCATCCAGAATATCCAGCGTTACTATCGTTCACCTCGTTACAGCAGGGAAGTTTTATCCTCCAGAAGAGAAACGCCTTCGAGGCTTCTACGTGCCGCTAGCATTTGGCCAAGAGAAATATTTGTATAGCCCAGAGGAGACGATGGCTCCTGCCGTTCCTGTACAGCTTGACTATTGCGGATTGTAGAGTTTTCCCAGTATCCTCCGAGTCTCATCTCTATACAAGACCAGTACGTTTATCGGATATCGATCGAAACAAGGTATTTACTTTATCTCCGATAAACTTTTCACGAATACCGACCAACGGCTATACAGAATAATACATTTCGTAGTCGACCGATGCAGTCGACCCACCGAGTTATGTCGTGCATATACACGTGCTATATATACCGGTAAGATATACCGTGGAAGGAATTGTTTTCCGTACGTAAAATATTTTTCGTATTTCGTTACACGACTGTGTTTCTCTTTTTATCTTTACAATCCCCCATGTTTAAATCGCACTTCCGCGTAACGTATTTGCGTCTGGACCTTCTGCGTCTTCTTGTACTTTGAATGGTCGTCGGGAGTCGTAACCGTGCGATCTTCGGGTTAACGAGAATTAACGCACATTCGTCTGAGAGAGACGTACATATATAGATATAGCAAGAGCAGGATGGAGGGAGAGAGAGAGTGAGATTGACAAATGGAGGGGATGGAGCGAGAGAGCTAAGGGGAGGGCAGTTACGCGAAAGAGCGAGGAACGCGTTTACTGCGACCCATCTGTGTCTCGCTATAGGGTGACTTCATATAACGTGTTTGGCTACCGTGTATCTTTGGATTAATTTAATTCTCTTGGCTGCTCAAACAGCATTTTCAGTTTTCCTTATTCCTTTCTGTATTTTACAGCCTCGAGTCGTCTTCGTCGTCGTTCGAGTTCGTTTTTATGAACGGCGTACGGACGCCTCGGTCAATTAAATCCTGGCTTATAATTTACAGTTGGACGAACAACGCCGGCGTTGTCACTGAATTTAGAGTAATTAAAATCTTCCGTTAACGAAGGAGAGTCGCTCTATAGGATTATGATTTCTATCCAAGATATACCGTCTGGTAGTTGCCTATTTGAACCGTCGTAGAAGTATGGCGCTGATATCGACGCGTATAGTTTCTGAACTCGAAGGGTCACCCTGTAGTTTAGTCGACGTATATATAAATATATGTAGTACACGATGCATGCGGTACATATGTGAAAGCACCGAACTCCGCAGTTCTCACAAACTCAATGTCAATAGTTGGCCAGCACTTTGTTGCTCAAACCACTCGATTCTTGTTTGATCGATTGTAGCTATACTTTTTTTAGTATGTAAAAAAATTTTTTTTCTTACTATTATTTCGTATTGATCTCAGAGGCCACTTGGGACGATTGCAATTTTCTTAAGCAATTTACGATAATCGTCGAAAGCTTTCTACCATTATCGTTTAACAGTGTCACCGTTTCAACTGGATCACCCTGTATAGTGTCTCCATCTACAATGCTCTCGTTCCTTCGTGTTGTACCTACTCGACGCAGCTCCGTACAAGGTATGACCTTTCGAAAGTCCATTATTAACACTGAGCTTACGCGATATACACAGTGTAAAACTTAAACAGTGATTATGGGTCGCGTACGAAACTATATGCACACGTGGTAATTAAAAGCCAGATGACCAGGTGGTTTCTAGTGTAAAATGAAAAATTTTAGCTGGGACTGCCCGGGGTACTCGTGACTCGACTATACGCTCCTGGACTACCCGCCCAAGTAGACACGCTATACGTAGAACTCGGGGAATGAATACGCGTGGTTCTAAAGACAAGTGCGGCGGATGCGGCGATCCTTAGTATTCATCACGATGAGTCAAACGGCGCGTTTACGTATGACAGCGCGAGAAAAGAAGTTGAAATTATCTTCTGGCTAATGCTTTTTCGCTTATGGAGAATCTGATTGCTCTCGATAATAATAATAATTACAAAGTAGCGAGAGGACGAGCTCGTAAATTTAGGGTGGTGAAAATTGCGTGATTTGAAAAGTCTTCCTACTGCTGTCACTCACCTTGAAAACTCACCTCGTTATCGTGGGATATAATGACCTTGGAGGGGCACGACAAAGGGGACGGGATCTCAGCTTGTCTAATGTCCTTTTAATGCCGCTATCGCGTTATAAACCTCCAGCTAGAACTTCAGGCGGTACTTTAGCCGAACTAAACGTTTGCATAAGCCACTAGTTGCTAGGTGCTAAGGACCATCAGGCAGAGAGGACCAAAGCACGACAATTTTCTTGGGACTAGTTATTGTTAGTAGCTCGATAATTGAACTGACCTAAAGTAACATGAACTAACGGAGTCTCGACCAAATAGACTGAGACTGTATCAGCTGATGGGTGGACTTCAGTATTATTTCACTTTTTCTCCTTTAGCAAGATGACAACACAGTTGTACTAAATATTTTTTACCCTTTTTTTTTTGGGGGGGGGGGATTTAAAATTTTTTGTCAAAAATGAATATATTTATTTCACATATTTAGTCCGTATATGTACTATAGCGTTGTGACATCTTTTACGATTATTTTTGTCTAAGTCGGCTATAGATAGTCTGGATGGGAGTCTCTGTTCTGAGAATTCAAGTCGTCTGTAAAGCCTATTGAAGTCGGGATTGTTCGGACTTGTAAGACTCGTGGAAACAGTAGGAACGTTAATGACTAGCAAACTGTATAATACGAAAAAATTCAATTTCCCGCGTTATACGCTGACGGCTTTGGCGCCATTATTATTCGGCCATATTGTAACCATCTAAATTCGGATACGAGTGTCATGCGTAATGACGTAATGATACGCGAGCGTGCATCGTCATCCGTTACTCTGGTTCCGTTTCGTATAGCTGCAGAATTTTATCATATGAAATATCTGTCTTAAAATTGACAAAGAGTTTTAACAAATTGTCCCGCCAGATTCACCGAGACGTCAGAGCGAGCGCGGCTCTTCCGCGTCTAACAATGTATTTCCATTTTCGCAAATTCACCCGTCCGAAAGTCATGAAATATACTCGAGGACTAAGCAATGTTTATGGTGAAATTATAGTCTGCAAGCCATAACAGTCGGATGCCTCGTTACTCTTCAACGCTAAGCTTCGAGAACCTACTATACGCACACCTGGTATATATGCTTTCATCCATGCTCAGGCTTCCTCATTGGCGATGATTTCGAGGTCGCCGATACTTCTTGACGACTCGCCACTATCCGCAAGTAATATTCCAGACAGTTTTCTCGGACCGTATATGTACATACATATGTATGTATATATGCCGTACGCATTCAGCCAGGGATCCTCAAAGCACGAGCTTGCACACCGTATAGCCGGAGACACGTTAAGGAGTCTGATGCGCATTACGTTACGGTACGCAGAGTATTTGAAAAGCTCCCTGGGGAATATCACGTAAGCGCCACTGCCTACACCCGTAGCAAGTAGGTATGCAGTTATTCTGAGACTGCCGGGGTGAATGCCCAGTTCTCCTGTGGCCCTCCGTATGGGATGCTTGCAAGCTCAAATCAAATCGCTGCCAACTCGGGCGCCATTGCTTGGCACATACGGACTCATCTCTATACATGTACCCGTTAATCCGACGATTTGAAAGTCAACGACAAAAATACTAGCGATATCACAATTTCACTGATAGACGTTATTCTAGAATACCTTATCCAAATAATTACACGGATTCAGGTGGATATCTGTGCCACGCTGTATGTACGCCGTATGAAATCTTATGGGATTAATCTATGGAATAATTACACGCAAATGGTTTTCGTGTACCTTACTAAGGCTAATGTGGCTTGATGCTATATTCTGTATGTAATTTCTGCACGGGTATAGTATATATGTATATACTGTTTCGAGACGTTAACGTAACGGCTGAGTGTGTCCTCTGTGTCCTATGGTTCACGCGCGTTTGATCGTTAGAGAAACGTTAGTGCATTCACGTACATGTAAATGAGTAGTGTGCATTAATACCGTGGTGCACTGTAATCCTGGAAAACATGGTTATTCATGGCGCGCGTCTATGGGGCGAAATAATAATTGAGAAATAGCCATCAGGGCCAATGGTTATTATAGTAAGGTTGGTACGAAATCTTCTAATCTCTGGCTGAGTTATACATTGAAAATAGTTGGATCGATTACCCTGTAATGGAATTACGAATGCAGTATTATAATACTTGAGGTTATTAGTCTCGTAGGGACAATGGTTCGCTCAGCAGTTTCGCGTAATCTATGATCACAAGTGAAATTGGGTGGAATTGTTGGAGTCTAAATGAATTCGAAATGGCGACCGGCAATGCAGGCGGTAATGGCGTCGCGGTAAATGAACATGGAAATTATTTGCCGGTAAACGGAAGTGTAAATAAACCGGACATTGGTGCTGGACGATAATTCGATCCGGCTCGTGGTTTAGCACTATATATGGATATACGCGTGGTTGGTCGGATTTACCACGATGAAATGAAAATTACACTGGAAAAACTATTTTAATGAACTGCGAGCCACGGTTAGCCGATAGCCAGACTCTGTAATATTAATGAATTTTAACTTTATCAACTTTACATGCGTCTACTGTATTGGAAGTTATAATGGAACTTTGGCGCGCATGCGCGAATCGAGAAAATCTAACTGCGGTGTGTATATATATATATAATACTATCGGCAAATTTCCGTACGAGACTTTTAATCTCGCAGCAATCTCACGGGGTCGGATTTACGCGGACCCTTTCAAAGGAGACATCCCAGCTCATTTCCTGGAAAGATTTTCATCTCCATCGCTCAATCGTTCACCGGGTACACGTAGTACATGCGTATAACGTTATATGTTATATGTGAAGAATGATATTTTAGTAGGTGATTAAATCTCATGGAAGGTTTCGCGAAATGTACGTCACCTGTAGAAATAACAATGACGTTCGTCGCTAGGGTAATGTCCTTATCATATTTTGCATTCTTCGGCAGGATGCAGATATCTGATACATCCTGTGCCGGTGCGGTCGTAAAACGGATTGAAGTAGTTTACGTCGTATTTAGTAATGATCGTGGTCACAAACAAAGTAGTCATACGAGTGTCCGAGATTAGTATGAAAACAATGAAGTAAGAAAACCGCATATTTACGTGCGTTAGAGATTTACATGTGTTATCTCGGTGTTACGTTTTATTTGTTTTCGGCAGTGCTGAAAGTACAGTGTTGTTCAATAATGCACTGTACGTGTGCTGCTTCAATTTGATTCGACACATTGGGTCTGTACGTTTAATTCACGTGGAATACAATTTTTGTATAGATCAGAACCTTACAGCTACGTTTAACGTGTGTTCCCTTCACACGCTCAATGTTAACTAGACGCTTATAGGAGGTGAAATAACACAGTTCGAAACACGAAACACTCACAGTGGCAGTAGAGCGACTTAGCGTTTATACGCTTGATTCGTGAGAATCAAATGACGGCGATTCCGGTGCATCGCGGTTGCGCCGAATTTCTCGCGAAATATGAGTAACTGAATTAAATAGTTAGAATTTTGTCCGCCAGACTGCGGGCTTTAGTTGGTGTATTTGTCATGGATATAACGGCGAGGGACTTTTTCCTCAAATTGACGAGATCGACGACTCTTTCTTAATAAAGAACAAAGCTGAACTTGAAGTATGAGTCGAGTGAGAAAAACGCATACGTGATTTCACATATGTCTGATTAGTAATATTATCGTTACTAAAGAAGTGCTGGTTAGGTATGCCTCAAAGTGGACATGCTAGGAGCATGCGAATGTGCACACACTCGTGTGTGCGTGTGTATGTACTCGTATATACATATACGACTGTGACTCATTTCCGGCCGATTGCTAACTCACGTATTATAATGCAGCTTTAAATAAATCTCGTCTCATTGCTCGCATCGAGGACAATGTGAATTTCTTACTATTTGCACAAAGTGTCAAAACGATAAATTGTATTTCAAAAATTGCACTCGTATCGACTTTAAGTCTGGTTCGGGATCCTAGACTGGCAATTCGACTGAGCTGGTTTGACGTATAGAGTATCGACTCCATGTACCCTTGGGAACCGTTATGAGTTTATGGGTTTGTTCACTCTGACTATCCAACGGCAAAATACGTGTAGTCTGGCTCACATTGTATCCAGGTACGGCAATTTGACGTCCGGCCTAGATCCATGATCCAGGATCCATAGATAGTACAGTTTTATCTGCCCTTCAGATATACTTCGACTACGTCGTGTTTCTGATTTTCGATTTTTATGCCTCGCGCGTGCACGCAACTTGGGATTGTATAGTAGTTAGTGTCCGAGGGACGGTGCACTGGTCCGCCGTTGTCCCAGGGGAATCGTCATGAATTTATGGGTTTGTTAACCCCCACTTTATCCTCTTCTCGTATAGCATCCGCTATCAAACGTCGCTTAACACCGTTCCTGTCTGAGGCATTGATTTGTCGCGACAGTCAGCTTTCACGGCTCAGGGCATCCCTCGGTTACCTGTACAATATATAGGAAAAGGCTGATCCTGAATATCCAGGATAGCCTGACCTTCGACCTCCTGAACCACCTTACGACTTGGAAGCTATCGTCGTTAGTCTTGGAATTTTCTCTTCGCACGACGGCGACCTCGATTTTCCTGTGTCTCCTATGCTCTTCTCATTGTTTTCGTGAGAATGCAGACGTTTTCATTAACTCTTAGATTATTTCGAATATTTTCTCCCGTAGACTATCTTTCGTTACATCAAGTTGTATGTACATGGTATCTAATAGTGAATTTAGGTCTAACGGTAGGTAACTACTTTTGGCTGGTCCACGCAGTACGTTGTAACGTAACTGTTGCGGATATATTGTGATCCGATCGTCTCGCCCACAAACGGTAGACGCTTAGCACGCGTCGCATATCCGCAAAAAGGAGCGGGATTCTCTTGAGAATTATTTAATGGTGAGCAGGTACCCAGCTTTGGCCATTCTGTTAGTTTGTCATATCTGCGATTTCTACTATTTCCCTATACACAGATATCGATCGTTATCCCATCTGTGGGATGCTTGAAAACGAATAGCCAGGGATCTTACTCCATCTTGATTAGCTTACTATTGATCAGAGTATAAAGAATCGTGTATCTGTGCTCAGTCTAGAATTTCTAGCAACGGTCTAAATGATTGCTGACTGAGCGACGAACAATTTCGTACGTTCGATGCTTGGAAAAGAGTAGTTTTACCCCTCGCATTCTGTCGGTTGATTGACTTACTGCTAGAATATGAAAAACTGAATAACTACGTTTGGCTTGGATTTTCCAGCGACGATCTAAACGGTCGGTTGCTATAGTCAACGCCACGTGCGGTTCTAAATAACACGTGAAGCGCCCGAGGGCCCTCGCACCCTTCGGCCCTGGGTGCTCGGCTGCTAGCTCTGGCTGCTAACTTCAGCTTCGTCACAGGGTCAATTGCACTGGGCGGCACAGTCGCCGGCAGTTAGCTTGCTTCGAAATACGCTGTCCCTTCCACCGGCTATATTTCCCTTGGTCGGTTTTAAAGCGACGCGCGCAGGCGGATCGTCTAGCCGCAATTCCCTGGTAGCTGCAGTTGCAAGATCAGCCTAACTTCGTACCTAGTTGCACTCCTAAACACATTACTTTTGCGCTCTGACACTTTCCTGAGCAACGATCCCCCAGTAGTACGAAACACGCTACTCTTTACTCATCATTCAGTCACCCGGTAGTCGCGAAGCTTCCAGACGTTTCTTCTTAATATCAGTAAGAAAAGGCGAGTGGCTACAACGCACGGATGCTATGCATTCGATACGTTCTACATACGTATAGGTCGGACTCGACTCATATCTTAGAACCTATGTAGTTTATAAAACTAAACCGTTACCTCAGCTGTATCGTCTAATTGTCAGTACAAACTTCCTATCACTTCGGTATCCAAACGTTCCAAGGCTTGAATGGCCAGCTGGTAGTTCAAGGTACGTGCAAAGTACCTATCTAGGTAGCAGTCGCGACATGGCAGATTGTATATTGACCGATATTATCATTTTGCACAGAGAAGCCTGCAAGTTAAAAGCAGCAAAAGTCGAACGTATCTCGCACAGATTATGTATTGACGTAAATAGTCGTGCTTGATAAACAGTATCTACGTCTCAGGACCCCAGTTGCACTGCCCTCGGGTCCCCTCCTATCTTAATCTCTTTCCAGCCGCGTACAATGTATATATACATATACACATACAGACTGCATCTAGAATCTAGAAAGTGCGTGACGACGTATTTTCACCGATCCTCGCGCTTTCTGCGCTCTATTCTATTCTCGTGCAAAAGCAATTTGTAAACAGGGACGCGGGTCAATCCCAGCGCTACCCAGATAACATCTGGCGCTAAGCTTTAACGTGGACTTACGTCATTTGTGTCATCGCGACGAATAGCCTGGCCTATCTCATCCTGAGCTCTGGTCATCGGCTTTACTGGATACGGACAGACGCCCGTGTGGCCGCTAACGTCTGGCACGTTTGAATCGCCAAATTCTACCAGCTTCCGGTACTCTCATGGCTCTGGAATTAGCGATTCTTTTTCTTGCACAGTCACCCTAAAGTGATCTTGGACGACTTAACGATTTCAACGTGACAGTCCTGTACTGCCGAAGCTTGCATCTTGAGGTTGGCACTGCGAGACGGACTCTGGAGATTATTAGGGGAGTCCTGGGACGTGAAAGGATCAGAGGGGTAATGGAGCAGGATATGTGGTAGGGATGAACTTTTATATTTCTCGAACGTACAATCAGGGTGGAGAGGGGGAAATTCGTAAACATCTACCCACGTCGTGCTTGACATACGGTGCATATAATGCGTCTCTCTATTCCTATAGGCTGACAGTTTGACAACCTGTTTGCCTGCTGGTACGTTCTAATAAAGCAACAATTGTTAAGCGGAACGATCAAAAATTGTGGTTTACGAGGGGAACGACAGTCGGGCGAGCCGCAGCACGTGGATATCGTCGACACCCAGTAATCCCGAACTCCTATATGCTTATAAAGACCGGATATCGACACAGACAATTGAACTGGTACTTAAATGCATATGAAACTGCAGTAGGATGCTTCGAGTCTATTTCAATCCGTATCGCGTCTCCTACCTTCCTAAAGAATCCATGTGACTTTTTCTCGAAACATCGATGCATTGTTATTGCTTTTCCAAAGCGTCGATTGGCTGTCGGTGTCGTCAACCCATCGGTGTGAAATTGCCGCTTCACATACGAGTTCCCAGCAATAATCATAATTTGACACATGAAGATTTTGAGGTTTTAAATATATTATATATTATAAATATAATGCGTCGTGAGCGCGCAGTGGTCGTCTAGTGCAGTTATAATCTTCATGAGACATAAAATTTCCATATACGGGTCACTTTATGAAATATATCACTTTGTGTATATATGTATATGTATATATATAAAGTATACTAAATCTTATTGTGCTGAAATTGACATTGTACTTGTATGAGAAAGTCACTTGGTTTTATGTGAAACTGAGCTAATTTTACTTATAGACCGAGTCGTGTGGAAATTTCACAAGGTACGCGTAATTATCCAGGACGGTGTATCTGGGATGAGACGAAATAGAGAAAAATGGTTATCGAGCTGAAATTAGTATCAGGAAACAATTGGCATAGAAATTGGTACTACACCGTGAAAGTGTAGGGGTTGTCGCCTGGCGACGACGTTAGCATGCAAATCACTAGAGGCGTACATTGCCACGTATTCGGAATATTACACATCTCATTTCTCATTACGCGTACAGTACATTCGATCCGATCGATAATAGATCCCATTTCTATGATCGCGATCTATAATCCGATTACCTTGAACATTCCCCTAGAGCCCGCATCTATAGCTACCCATAAGAGATCAATAGTTTTAATATTAAATTTCCCGATACTAACATATAAAATATATCCTATGAACGATGAAAAAAAAAATAATAATAAGGACTCGATCGGCAATACTTTAATTCGAATCAACCAGCAGTCATAAGTCTGAATTGAATGTGACAAACGAAACCATTGAATTGACCGATTGCCTTTGTGATTAAATAAAAGTGGGCTAATGCTGCTACCGGGATGCATGTGTAATGACGGTGACATCCTGGACTCCCCATTAGAGGAACAATGGAACACCCTGTACATTGTTCCTTATCTCGTTACTTTTTGTACCATGCGCGTGTAGCTCCCTGTGGCGAACAATCGAACTAGGTGCAGCATGTTTAATTGCACGCGCGGTATAAGGCGTGTCTTTTTCGCCCTGATACCTGCCCTAATGCACCGTGCTACGTTGTGGCTATGTGGACGAGCTATGCACGTCCGCGTTCCTGGCAGTTCCTATTGGTGTCTTCCTCTTTACGCAATCGGTACCTTCGCCACACTATTATACAACGGACATTGTTCGTTCTATCGTAGAACAATGAAACCAAACACTACGAACTAAAGGTAAGTACACATTCACAGCTTACCTAGTTTCCACTCGTAGAACTGCCGATCGTGGCTATCGCAATACTAATGTATACGTAATGTTCATATCCGGTGAATTTTCTCCACGCGGTTGACGCGTCGACTATTCATTAGGCTAGTGCGAAAGCAGCCATTTCGACGTCCCTTGAAAACTGTGAAGGGAAGCACGTCGACGCTTGGTTCTCATCCAAATGGGAAATACACGTTGGGCTTATGAATAACATCCGGCGATCCTGGTAAAAGTACCGACGCTACTGCGTAAACATATATCTGTATATATATATCTGTAGTACAGATAGCACGAATCGTTGGTCACGGCTCGATAATGGGCTACGTAAATTTGACCGAGTGGATCGGCAATTACGGTTTATATTGTTTCGCGTACCTAAGCCGTACCAGTCGCAACGATCCTCTGCCCGAATTTCTACCTCTTTCGACTCTCCGTTAATCCGGCCCTCCGAACGGCAGAAATTATTGATTAACCAAACGAACGTATTTGCCTGGCGAATACCTATCCGATTTCTCAGGGTTCGAATTCGCCTCGTTAGTCTCGGAGCGAAGCAGCGTATCCTGTATTTCATTAGAATCAGACGGCCAGCAATGATTTTAACGCTACAACAAACTGTCGTCCTCTTACTATGTAATGCTTAACGATTATCCTTGTACAGTTGGCATTTATTAGCGTTTGTCACGTAACAACGATAATCTCGTAGGACGTACCGCGTACGAAATTATTAGCCAAAGTGGAAAATTATTGCCTTGCAATTTTTGTATTTTCACTTTTCTTTCTTCCAAAGTGAGATACACGTTTTTCAGCTCGGTCGGTACATCGTATTGACCGTGGGTAAGTGTCGGTAAAGTCAACGACCTCGCTCGTTAGAGACAGTGCGTGCCTTCCTCCATTAACCCGGTTAATCGTACACTCGTTAATTCCTATTTCGCAGTGCATCCTTTGAGATCGTCTCGTGTACGCTTGCATATATATCATATCTACATACGATGCGTGCTACATGGTAACGCGTCATCTCGTAACCTAATGCCTAAGCCGTATAACAACCTGTTTGAAAGTTTCGTATAAATCAATTAAAAAGTTGATTGATTATTGCCTATACGGATATTTTATTTTTACATTTTTTTTTACAACTTCCCCATAGTCACTCCTGATCACGTACTACGTATCGTGCCAGTCGTTAAGCTTTGTCTATGAACGTTAATCAGAAAACGGACCACTGGCAGTCTCGTTAAAAAGCATATCGCTCGGCTTTCATCTATTAATTCGTGAGCGATCGAGCGTTTTATTAATAGACACCCGACCGAGCGACGGTCAACGATGCACTTTTAATTTTGAACTAGCGCTACGAGCTGCGTACGAACTTAACCGAATGAGAACGAAGAAATCCGTACGAGTACGTATGTATATACGTGTACGTACGATGGGAGCCAATGCGTGGGTACCGTCCAGTGGCCTCGAGCAGATTCGGGTATATAAATAACTTTAAGACCCGAGATGCAGCGTGTACATATATATATACATATATATATATGTATATACGTATGTACACAACAATTGGCTCAGGGCCAGGATTAGTCATCCGAGACGCAGTGCTTGCACGTTCAGCGTCACTTTTACCTCCATTGCATCTTATATCGGAGTGGCCTACCGCGTGGAGAAAAGTTCTCATTGATTATTAAAAATTCGAATAATTGTTTTATGCGTCTTGCCAAGAAAGTTCAACCGCGGGAAACTACGGGGACTTTAATTGGCTTACTGTATACAGATATACCATGATGTATCTATACGAGAACGTTAGACTGAGGGTTTTTCTTTTTTGTTCTACCGTCAAATTATTTCCAACCTTCTGACGTATCTGTCGTTGCGTTTCTTCAGGACGATTGGGACGTCGATATCTTGATAAAATTACTCGTGCAAAATTGTCGATTGGTCGCGTCAAACTTTCGTGGGGACGAATGTCCTTTGGTCGGGATTGGATATCTTTGGGTCGCTCGTTGCTCTAACGAGCAGCAGAGATGGGCCATTCACGTGGATCACATCGAGGGGTTGTTTACCAGAAACCACTGCACTCTTGACGCTCGAGTAGGGTGAAACTTCAGATCGTCGATAGAGATGGGAAAAAAGGCCATCAGGGTTACGAGTACTGGATGCTGTATCACTGAGAGATTTCTTGGATGTATCTAAAGAGCGAATGGAGGGAGAAGTGACCTTGTATTTTTTTTTAGTGATAATGGATATCAAATGCTTATTTTTCTTCGTATGAGATCTTTGAGATTTTCATTAGTTGATTCTCATAGCTCTTTTCTTTTTCATTCGTACACTATACCAGATATTCACCCTCTGGACCAAGCACTCGCAACATCCTCCCTTCGCACGTGCTATGCGCAGGAGCCACTCGGAGAACCTGAAGGACTCTTTTTCCACAGTCAGACAACTTAACGAGATGGCTTCGTTATATTGCGTTTTCTTCACACAGGCTTGTGTGTATATATGTATGTATAAATATAATATAGTCTCGTTATATATATATATAGTATGAATGGATGGTTGATTCACGACTCATCCTTATTCGATCCTGTGTCAGTCACGAACTACCGACTGTTCAATTTTGTTCTCATCTAAACCAGTATAGCTACCATTGTGAGACGTGTTTCACGTGAATTCCACCAATTTCAAACTTCAATCAAAGGCTGTACCTTTGACTGTATATTTTCACTAGAATTTTTGTTAGCTTTTGCGCTTCGATTCAAATTGATTTTCATTTGTGGATGAACGGAATTCAATTTGCTTGGCTGGCAGACACGTGGGGTAACTCACTGATATTGGCTGGAAAGAAGAATTTCAAATTCGCAGGATTCACTTGATAGGAGCAATTTGAAAAATCTCGCTGAACGAGCTACGAAAATTTGTCTGTAAAATATCCGAGGATTAGCTGGACCAGTTAATGGGATTTTTATGGGTTAGCATAGCGTCGGGATCCATGAAATTTTATCGTAGAAAAAAAAAAACAAAGCCTTTCATAACGATAAAAATTTTTTCTGAACTTTCATTAGCGTTTTATACTCTCACTGTGAATCTACCGCGATTCCCTGTAGTCGGTTGGCAGTCAATATTTTCTCGGAAAAGAGATTAATTAGAATCTCACGGATGTAAATTCTCCGTATAGAGTACGAAGTGTTTGCGAAATTTACGAAATTTTTTTTTTACTCGTTCAAATATTTTTCCCGCTCTAAGCTTATCAATAATTTAGTACACCCCTGGTATGAATGCATATCAAAGTAAAGCAATGTAACAGTGACACTGCCAAAGGGACCCTACACGTTAGGTACTCTAGTGTACAGGTAGAACGATTTGTCATTGTCAAAATGTTTAGTCACAAAATCCTCAAGTCATTTCCGAATACTCGTTATGACTAAACGTAATGAGCTCGTAATGTATAGTTTCACGTGCAAATGTATGTTTGTTACGATTAATTAAAATCCCATGAAGAGACAGCGTGGAAAGCAGCAGGCAGCGAGATTACAACAGGAGCGCATTAAACGCACGAGCGATCTAACGGATCCGTCGTAGCGGAATGAGAAGAAGGCCAACCGCAAAATCGTCTGGCTGGGCTAAATTGTTTTTACTGCGGTGGCGCCAAGGTGAAGCATATAAAGCAAAAAGGAAAGAAATCAACGTGACACGAAGAACGAAACAAACGCGTCTCGATACTTTAGAGCCTTCTGAGTTTATATATATTCAAATCTATATATAAATATGATCGGTCGCGTTTAGCAAATAGGTCGTACGAAAAAGGTAACCCAGATAGCAGTAGCGTCGGAGTAAAAGCTGTTAGAGATAATCAATAACGAAATAATGAGTCGAGCTTGAAGTTTTCACGTGGCTATAAATAATACAATATTATCCTGGTAGATCGTGTAGTCAAATTCGTTTACATGATTGGCATAATTAGAGAGCATTAAAACGCGCCCACATTTTAAATAGCATCTCGTTGATTATGATTATCGGCCGATCGATGTACGTACAAGTTTTCTACACTGGTTGTGGGGCGATTTGGATTTGAATTAAAAAAGAACTTCTTCGTTATCCTATTTGAGATCGAAGTTCCTCAAACTGCCGCCAGGTGGATTTTCGAGCGGGAATTATTATAGCGGTGTAACGTCTTGTTGGCATCTGTCAGCAATGCATGTCGGGTACTTGGTTTCTTCAGTGTTTTAAGGCAGTTAACACGGTTGGTGGATCTGCCAAAATAACTGTGCTATCCTAAGAAAAGTGTATCATCGTGAATCAGTGACTTTTCCTCGACAGTCACGTATCCCGTCCTGAGATAGGATCTTTGTCGAGGTACGTACGTACGTACATGCACTTTTCAAACATATGTGGATCTTTCCTTGCCGTGTGTTTGTCGTCTTGCTCGAAGTTCAGAAACTCGAAATACACCACTTCCGTTGTGCTTTGGGAAGCCAATGGTGCCAAGGGGGACTACGTGAGCAATGACGTCTTATGAGAGGACGGATGCTGGATTCGCAATCTTTTAATCTTTAACGTAATAGAGCTTTTACTTTTGGATTTTAACAATCCTCCCGTTGCCATGACAATATCACGGTCTTTAGTCTTTGCCTTCCGCAGATACTACTCGTCTTTGTTTATTTAAAACAGTCGAGCTCCGTGGGGTTGCTAAGTAAATTCGTTTCATAAACTGTATCTAAAAAAAGTACTGGTGAGCGTCTACGGTTGTCGTCCAGTCTAAATTCACCGTTTGCTCGAGGTGCACAGGGTGGATCGCTCGTGAAATGCCGGGGGAGAGAAATTCGTAAGAACAAAGAGCTCGGCCGGAGTTTCGTTTGCCGTGCTAATATATACGAAACGAATAGGAACACAAGGGCCATCCTGGGCGGTTTCCCAATGCAAGTCAAACACTTGCGAAATCCTGGGTTAACGTGGCGGCTCGTATCAAAAGACTTTTGGCCACCCTGCGAAAGATCATTTTCGCCTTTATCACCTTCTAATTGCAAGGACAACTTGGAATTTTCAATTGAATGAATATTATTGAATTTTGCCTTCTCTCGACATGCGCACTCGTAACACGATCCTACCCTAACCCTCCAACCCGCTGCCAGCCGTTACCCCTATAACTCAATCCAAACTAATAATTCCGTCTAAACAATGAAAACACGTAGTCGAAAAAACTGACGATCCCTTTCGAAGAAGGAGACGCGTTTACAACGGATGTTTATTGGACTTGCACTTTCTTTATTACTATGCCTCGTTTCGCTGAATCCTCATAGCAAAGCGACGTGGTTGCGTCAGGACGTTGCAGAGTCTACGGGCGCGTAACGGATTCAAAAATAAACAAACGCCTCTTCGTACTCATCCATCTTGTTCCCGTTGGCCACCATAGTATTACGCGTCGCGGCCACTTTCTTTTATCCACTGAGAAAGAACGCGTCACGCAACGGAACGATTAATGAAAGTTCGTCGTTATTGAAATTAGATGGAATTAATGGTGTCGATGTACGAGAAAGGGGATAGCGACTAATGAGATCAGTTACCGCTATACTTTTTTTCGTCTAGTATACACGATTCGTTTACCCCGTATCTCATGTGAATCTGTCTCAGTCTTCCCGGTTACTCAGAGTCATGGGTGACACGCCGGAAATGGCCCCCTCCTAGATTGATCACAGCCATTAGGACCAAGTGCAGCATTAATCCCAAAAATCATCCAGGATAACTACAAACTCTCCATCTTCGAATGACCATATGTCAACACTGTAATGTTGAAAAAAAGACTTGCTGTGTATGTATATATATATATATATTAACTATTTGCTTTGGCTATGCTCTCGTGAGCATCAGAACCACGTGTATGGCATACATGTGAATGCGACTCTCATGTCAAGTGCATTTTGACACTCGTGGTGCTCGCGAAGTAAAGCAGCGACGTTCTTCTACATATTTTTCTCCGTTTAACAAGACCCATTCAGTCGCGACGTGATTTTATAATTTGGTGGAATCGTTGAGAAATCACAGTGGGAAGGTCAAGAAATTTATGACGTTACCTGCATCACTATGAAATATGGCTCGGGATGATTTTCTTATATGATCCTTGAACAAAGATGGAATTTTTTTTTTCGGAAAAGGATGTTTTATGAAGATACGTGGTTCCGGGTATTTACCAGTGTTCACATAGCCATAACAAGTCGGTGAAATTCATAATCTGAAATGCCGGTCGGATACTTCGTAGGGCTTTGAAAGAAATCTCATAAATATATGGTTGACAGGTGAATGGGTCTAATTCATCATGAATGGTCCATAACTCTGACAGATATACTGAACCGCCATGTCAAAATAAAAAAGAACAATTTTTTAATCGGTATATCATCTATA
Organism: Syrista parreyssii; assembly: GCA_030142615.1. Taxonomy (NCBI): domain Eukaryota; kingdom Metazoa; phylum Arthropoda; class Insecta; order Hymenoptera; family Cephidae; genus Syrista; species Syrista parreyssii. Next base: position 1,018,239 of record JARQTG010000316.1, read on the forward strand.
CCCTAGGACGTTATAGGTAGGGCCGTATCACTATTAGGAGGAGGAATACCAACACCGGATGTTGAGATACCCTCGATGCAGTTGTATGTACACGTGCAACACTCAACTTTTGATGTACCCAGCATCCAATGCAATGGACCAGGTCTAATCTTATGTGTAATTATACATGCGGCACTCCCGCGGTTGAGAGACCCTGGGGACTGGATCGACGCAAAGATGAAAGGGGACCCGACCTAACCATCCCAGCATCCCCATGGAGCTTCTCATCTTATTTCGCCCGTCGTTCCTTTCTATTAGCTCCGATTTTAAATCCCTTCGGTGTAATATTACTACATCGTGCAAACGACAAATATTCACCCTGGATGATTTCGTCGTAACACGAAAATATTTTCTTGCTCCTATTTTCATGCCTTCTTCTTACCCTCCCTGGGGTAAATGCCGGAAGGGAATGATTGAGATGAATTCTGTTTTTTTTTTTTTTTTTTTTTATAACGGAATTCTTGCTACTCGCGACAATTCTAAGAGTCCAGATATACATAGTGCCATTTGTATAGGTTTCTGACGTTATCTCAATACTGTACTTGTGGAGTAGAGCAAAGTGCTGGTTTTAGGTATTCAGTTGGCTAGCTGGGTCGTTTGCGTAAGGCACTTTAAGATACGGAAACATAATCATGAAATACTCCATTTTCTTAAACGTTGGCAATTTTCGAATATTATACCTGTTTATTCTTCAGAATGACTTGACCCTACGAGTTGAGAGATTTGTAGAGAAGTTGGCTGCGAATCGTTTGACTCTCTGAAGTCAGTCGAGGATGACGTATATTTTCTTTACTCGAGAAGGCAATTATCCTCGTGCTCCTCCGAGACACTGATTTGGATCACATAGAGTGAAAAAATTTCTTTTCCCTTTATACACGAAAGCAATGACAATTCTTTCTCGTAACCATGGTAAATGTAATCCTTGACAGAAGAAAATTGGCAAATTAAATATTAACTAATTTCCCTCCAGGTAACAAGGTGCAGGTACACACGTATGTACAACATCCAATCGATAGTCATCCGTAATGCTCAGTGAGCTGACGTTCATGCTAACGAAGTAATTAAAGTCTCTTAAGTAATAAAATTGCCTGATCACATAACCTCTTAACGATAACCGAAAATTATACTGGAGCAACGTCTGGCAGCGTAACGAGTTGAAAGAAGAAAATTCTTAGTCAAGAAATTTTCACAGCAAGATGTACCAGTGAAATTAATTTGCACAGCTTGTAAAAATATTTAAAAAATACGTCTCAAGTTTACTCTGTCAAATTTAATAATAAAGACTTTCAGAACGCATCTATCCACGAGTAACAAGGAGCAGCTGAGAACGCATCCTGCTATGCAGACTGTGGCATAAGGTCGTGCGTACCAAGGGAATCACAGTGAAGTCCGTTAGCACGATTGAAGGGTCCGAGGGCCGTAGCGCATTGGTTAAAATCTTTAGTTCCAAGAGAAAGCCTATAACATGGCGTGGAGTTTCTTATAGACCCTAGTGGTGCTGCTGGATCGCTTCCCCTATCGCGCTGTGCTTATCGTCGCAGGGGAGGCGAGCCAGAATCTGGTGGTGGGGCGAAATAGAAGAAGGGGACACAAAGTGGAGTGAACGTGCGAGTGAGTATAGGGCCAGGAAAGCTGCCGGGCGCCATACTGCCGACGTTTGGCACAGTACGCGCCCAGCCAGCGGTCTCGGATCGTGCATTTCGTTTCCTGCAAGGCACTCGACGTTTTACTCGAGCATACCACTACGTTATTGCATTTCTTTCTTAACGCTTGGACGAAATTGCTTCGTCGCTCGGGAGTCCGCGTTGTGTGTGTATAACGTAATAAATCGGTACTAAAGTGAGTGGATAATAAAAGGACGAGGATTTTTTTTTAACGGAAATCTACTATTGGGTGAGTGGCTCATGCTTTTTGTATTTTTGTATGTCCTACTGTCGCTCGTTTTCATTGCTTTAATTTCACTTTACATGAATAACATACAGATGTCAATTCTATACCTTAGAAAAATTGAGCACGTTACCTTTGCTGCAAAATTTCTACGACTCGTAATACGTATTCTAGACTGATCCTTAATGGAATGTATACTGAGTTTCTTCTCTCGGACGATTCTGCATTTAATTCTTGTCGTCGAGAGGCATAAGATGTACCCAGTTGATAGTATCGAGCGTAAAACTATCCGTATCGCTGGCGTTTACGAGACAAAGAATGGTTTTTGTTGCTCGATGCACACGGTCGAGCATGGCAGTTGAAACGAGGATAAAAGTAAAACGTTATGTCGTGCCTCGAAGTACTCGTGCGATTAGCATCTTACATTAACAGCAGAGAGTCCATCAATGGAAAAGCATAGTCGGAAACAATGAATGCCGGACATACGATCGATAAATAGCCCTAAAAGCTTACTCAATGGACTGATAAAGGCACGAAGTAGCCGAGGATTCTTATCTGGTAAATACAGTGAAGAAACTCGGGTAAAAATTGACTTTGTGATTCAATACAATCGTTTTAAGAAATGTAAAAGTAAGAAGCTTGGATCGTGCGCGTATATCAACTTCCAAAAACTCATTATTTTCCTAGCAAGAAAGAGGAGTTGTCATTCCCATTAGTCGAGGGAGTATAATTACGTTCTTTCTTTTTACTCGTTTTTCTCTTTACGCTGCACCAAGAGACTCCGGAGTGGAAGACCAGAAGAGTCGAGGAGACGATTCAATGTGTTTCTGGTGTTGAAATAGTAACGTTGTGCAAGTGGCTCACAAGTGTCTGGGAAGAGTCGCGTTCTCAAGTGGCGTCCCCGTCCAAGTCGAATGTCTTGCCACGATTCGGGCTTGACTTTTCGAAATCTATGACAATCCTAGTGAAAACACACGACAAAGTTTACACTTGTCAGTCTCGGGTAATCGTGTACTTGACAAATGTAAAATATAGGTACATGTGCATTCGTACGTATAGCTGAGTCCATAGACGTAGCTACTCAGATCGTGACGAAGATCGTACATCATTAGATACCTGTAGCCCATATTTTCGTGCCTGAAATTCTATGAATAAATTTTGAGGCTGAATCGTATAATGCACGAGGGTGGTAGAATGTACGAAATGTACCATTGCCGAAGTTCTTTGTGCGTTCGCGAATATTATGGCCCTAAGAAACAAAGAGTCATGATTAATTAAAAGTACAAAAAACGAAGACGAGAACGCAGAAAGCAATTGTTTTTGGATAGTTTCTCGAGACCGTGGTAGAAAATGGAGAACGTCTGTGAAGGTTTATTTGGTTAAACAAAATTTTCTTTCTCCTTCTCTTTTTTTCTACCCATCGTTTACATTAGATTCTCGTTCATGGGTTCTCTGAGTAAATATCGAAACCTTGCAATCGTAACGTACGGATGACACCGTGATGAGAATGAATTGAATTCCTCTCAGGCGAGACAGGACGGAAAGAGGAGGCTCGAGGCTGAGATTTAGGGATGAGTCGTGAAAGGAGAGGATAAAGGGGGAACAGAACGAGAGAGTAGAGGAGCGAGTAGGTACCCTGCAGCTGAGGTCCTGATGTATTTTTTTCTTCGTATCGCGTGAAATTGCGGCCTTTGTTTGGGGGCGGAGGAACCCAGTATGGCGGTCCCTGCCAGCTGCCAAAATTCCTCCTGGGACCATCCTGACCAGGACACAATACCAGGCTAGGACCCGTTTCTTCCCTACCTTAATCTCGTAGAACCAAGGTCTAATGTCCCTTTCGACAACCTGGACCAGCATTCAAGCGCGAGGTCTGTACCCGCAGCCGGCAAAATTCACCGTACTTGGCGCCTTCTGAATGGACCCGCTGATGATGGTTTACGAGCATCCTCCGCGTCGTTATTTCTCTAATTTGCTCGTTTCCTAGAAATATCTATCTCCCTCGAAAATCGCTCCTAGCATCAACGCTCAAACATTACCCGAATTATATGTTCCTTTCCTCGAATTCACCTCCTCCCTGCAACCTCACCATTTTCTTAGTACACATATGTATACCTATATCTCTCGAGGACATGCTGATTTACGTTACATACGAAATTGACAAATGTTCCCTCGACTGTTTAACCAAGTCCAATCACACGTCAGTAACGCGTTGCTCGCGCTTTGAAAAAGAACCCCCGGTAACATCTCGAAAGACTGATACATAAAATTGCACGCGTTACCATCCTCGCGTTAGCCGCTGAAGGAATAACAAGCCATGATAATTTATTCCATTTAAGCCCGCATCGTCATCAGCTGCACAGAGATCGCATTGGCAAAGCAACATAGCACAGAGAGACTCCGTTTAACGTATAAAGCTAATTGCCACGAGTTATCCAAGTATATATTATAATTAAATTCGCATTCTTCTCTCTACGTACAATACACCCCATACCGTGAGAACTTATAAAATTGGACACCGAACGGGTATTCGATCCTCACATTTCAACATTCCTCTACGTTCCGCGTGGTCGGCTAGATTCTCTAATCACGCTCTTCGCGGTCAATACGTGTAGACAGATGCGTACATATGCAATGGGTATATACGAAATCGTGTACTCCGTATAGGGTATAGGTTATACGTAAGGTTCGGTATGTATAATATTGTGGGGTCAGCATATGTCACAGAATACATAGGTAAAACGTGGTAAATAGACATGGGACATATGGTCCGTTGTACTGTACTGGGATGCCGATTATAACCCGCATCTAGCATATATATATATATATATATATATTACCTACATGCACGGTGTAGTACATACTAGTGCGTGTGTGTGTGTGATGGATATGCGCGGGAACGCTTAGGCACGCGAGCGTAGGTACCTGGAACTATACCACATCTCATCCTATCCTGCTAACTTTTACCTAGGCGCCCATTCGTCTTTACGATGAGTATTTTTTATGGCTTGACTTTTTCAACTTGCATTAACTGTTCCAGCAATTTATTATCCGCGTAACGGAGATGCATAATATCGGCCAGTACGTTAATGTAAGTCAAATGTTTTTATATCGCGACGTAATTTTATTAAAAAAAATTTAAACGCTAGACACTTTTTTTTTATTAAGGGAATTTCCTAGTCGTAATAATACATTGTAAGGAGGTAAACGTGATGTATGCGTCGTCCGATTAGTCTGGCAATTCTCTTATCAGCTACCTCGTCGACCTTGATTGTGCGAAACTCTCTCATTGTCAGTATAGTCTGACGTCGGCCGCTGCTCTTTACAGCTTTAATCAAAGTCGATCGTTAAAGTCGATTGCAGATAACTTCAGATCAGTCGTAGGACAGATAGAAACGTAATGCGTAACGATCTTTGGTAGTTTCTGACCTAGCGTAACGTAACTGACGGGCATTGGGTATATATGTAGTCAAGTACCTAAAGCTGTGATGCCAAGCTCGGCGACTGTCGTTAAGAAGGATGGAATTGAGATCTGATATTTTGCCATAACCCAAATGTCATTTATCGAGGCTGGAGAGACTCGTTTCGGTTTTAATCAATGTCTGGGGATCAGAAAGCTATTATCTTTGTACGAAACGACTTTAGTCCTGTACACGTGCAATTTTGGTAGAATTTGCTCGAAAGGTGATTTGATGAAGAAATGTAATTTTTTAAATTTTTTATATTTATCACATGCTAGACATTTGCTTGACATTTGCTGGCTGAGCGGCTAACTGCGTGCTAAGGCAACCCTCCGTTTTGTTAGATTCGCCCGTATCGTATATAAATGCGCTCTAAATATAAAAGTCTTATCAGAAACTTATAACGGGATGTGTTGTTTTCGTGAATAATCGTGGCTGAATGAGGAACCAAGGTTCCTTGTTTATGCGTAATCCACTGATATTGGCAGATACGAAGAAATGTACGTTACGCAATGAACTTGCGAATTGGTTACGTGCGAATGGAATATTTTGAGAAAATATTCGTAATTGTAATTTTTTTTTAAATATATATACCTACTCCCAGGTATTGCGCGTTATAATAAAGCCGGGCGTCACGTGCGCAACAATGTATTACCTCATGGGTTCATATAACGCGCAGTATAGCTATTGCCAATATCTTTCTACTTTCTAATAAATCTGCAGTTTTTTTTTCTCTCCAAGCGACCCGCTAAATTACCTGGTACCAGAGGAATCCCCGTAGCGTTGGGGTTAAGTCGTTTGGAAAAAGAAAAAAGTGAAATTTTTCGACAGCCGGTGCTCTAATTAGACTGTGGATAAATTAATGTAAGCCTCAAGGATATGCTGCTTGGCAGGGGTGGTTACTTGGGTGGTTTTTTTTTTAACGTGTCAAAATATAACATTGATCGTTCTACACGTTGCTTGCGTAGAATACGCGTACCATAGTTTTTCACGGTTCAACCCTTGTACGTTTGATGAATATAGGTTAGTAAGAACTGTGCTTAAACATATATACGTATTCCTATAGTACTGGACGTAAAACTGATTAGAAGCTCGTCAGCCGGAATCTTCAAACGATCCACGAAACACTCTCAGCATACTTCAGTCCGGAAACTGACTTCGATGCAACCGGAAATTATACCTGAACTGTCCCCGCTTTCGTTTCTCCTACCGCCGTTTGCCTCTTACCGTTACTACTACACGTCATCCCCTTCGTTTCTTCGATTCGCCCTCACCCTGGTATCGGGAAAAAGTTTATCCCAGAAGATTGCGACCCCGAGACTTAGGGTGAGATAAGGCGTACGTGAGCCTGCATTGCCTATCAGCTCGACCATACCTCGTGCAGGGTTCTTGACCTGACTCAGGTCTTGTCCGACCATTCGCGTCTTTCGATAAATAACGAGCCACGATTTTTCCTAGCTACGATGTATGCTGAATGGCTAAAGCGCGAGTGTCGCTTTTGACGTGACCGATTTTCAAAAATAGTCGGTATATATAGTCGCGGGCTTATAAAGTCTCGAAGAAACAAAAAGTCGTAGAGGCAGCTCGACTATAAATCAACGTACATCTGGTTGCCAGGGTTACCAACCGCTCTGCTCTTGGCCTCGCGGACGTCGTATTCCTTTGTTCCTTCCCTATGTACCGGTGGCAAACGTGAAAGCCAACGGGACCTTATAAGGATCTCGTGTGATGGTACATTTGCCACGTGTTGGGGAACGTGACTCGTGGCCAATGCTTTTCGTATGCTTCTCTATTAGATTGTGTGTGACTTTATACGTGTCAGAGGTGGTAATGACTTTGCGAGCTTTGAGCTTCGCTCTGTGTGATTAATATTATACGAGTGGCAAGGAGGAAGGCGACGTTTCATTTACGTGGGCATTAGCTGTTTATAGTGCTCGAAGGATACCTTAGCTACTTTACCAAGGATCTCCCGTAGTCAATGCTCGGGATCTTGTCAATATCCTGTCTAGATGCTCCGTCGAATATTTCATAGAATCTAAACGCTCGCAGTTTCACCTCTTTGACGTATCTTATCGGTGCTACTACATTATATATATATATAAATAACTTAATACCGTGTATGTAGAATAATTTTTTGTATTACATTGAATCGTTTTTATTTTTTTGTAATATATTTATTTTTGAAATTTTACATGACCACCCATGTGCTCCTACGTACATTTGACTCCGCGCTACTTAACATAATCCACAAAGGGTGCGACCCACGTACGTCATATAGGCTATCATAAAAATGTTAATTCACACGTCGATTCGGGCGCAACGCCTAAAAGCCTCGCGGTATTATTGTCTGGAAGACGGTAAATGGACTTTGGTGTTTTTAAGAAAGTTATGAATGAGCTTAGAGTCAACGTTACACGATGCCGACCCATACCAGCATACATCCACGATACACGCTCGACGAATTTTCCTCCCCACCACACGCCGTCCACACATGACTGCTGGTATTCACGTGGGAAGCAAGTAGAAAGGCGTGCATGTGTATATGGATCGTTGGCAGGCGCAGACTGCTCGTAATCCTGTTCCATAGTTTATTCCTTAGGCCCACGTCATATGCACGTCGAAATCGGAGGACAATATTATCGTATGATCTCTAATAGTTTCACGTAGAAGCGATAAAATTTACACGAGAAGCTATGCCATCCATTCTACTTCTCGTTACGTTGCTTTCTTCGCTCTTTACTCTCCTGGTCGTGCCTTGTGTTTCTACCGCGTATCTTAATGCCGTGCGCGTCAGTTGCGTCATTCGAATTTAAAAATATTTTTGGATGTATTTGAAAATCCACATACGCATACCAAAAGAAAACTAGGAATTTAAGTCTAGTTTTTTTTTTAAGTTCTAACAATTTTTTTCGTACAGCCATCTTCACGACTATGCATATGCGTTGTGATCCTTGACATTTCGTGGGTTGAATAATCCTCGGTTACAGTCTAACTCAGCGCGCGCTTATCAAGTGACGTATTACGTGTATTTTTGCGATATAAAAATTTGTCTGTGAAACGATTATTCAGAAGTGTCCATGTCCAATCTGATTGGCTCTCCTATGACATTTTTATAAGGGTTACGGTTTATTAATCTGTCCCTGGATGCTTGATACGTCTGATTAGGTCATCGCTCCAGTCGCTATAGCCAGTGTCGATACATTAGACCGTTAGGCAGGCTTCTGCGATTGTCGAGCTCGGGCATCTAGCGCGCAAAGATTCACGGTCATTTTTCTCATTGGTCCTTTTACCGGCGATTGTACTTTCGACCGGTAAGCTATGAATCATCCAGGTGGACTCGTCGTCGGGACTAATATTTATATTACAGCAGTGACTCACGCGAACGATACATACAGAACTACTGTGTTCAACTTTTACGATGGTTGACGAGCGATGGCAATGAAATCACTGTGTTTACTCGCGGGCTATTGATTCAATGCGATTATCCTCGACGGGACGACGGCGAAAGTTTTTTCGTACTTGTTAATCGTCATACGACCAATTTCACGGGTAGGACGTTGTCCCATCCTGCTTTCTCGTCTACCTTTGGTCTTGTATAAGATAATTTATCGTATACGGATATATGCACGGTGATGCAAATATATTACACGTCTCTGTTTATATATATATATATATGCACAGCCGATAGTGCACTTCCGTTCGACATCACAGGTCATACCAAATCAGCTGTTTGATATGGCTCAATGAATTTTGAAATATTTGCCCAACGAGCAAACACTTTACGAAGCCGTTGCTTTTGTATGGTACAATTTGTGCAGGTTGGAGGATTGTAGATGATTGCTCGTTCGTCCGTGTATTTGTACTTGTACGGTTACTATTTTCAGAGAACGACAAACACTGCGCATAGCCATAGCGTTGCTCTGGTATCTACGTGTGTACACAGTTGGTACACTGACATCCCTAGATAATATTGATTGCGCCACCGTAGGCAGAAGTTGTGCTCGCATTTTTCGATATTTTCTCTATTAGTGCCCGGCTCGCGCTTTCGAGTAAATTAAATTCTGCTGTGCACGCGAGGGAGGTTGGATAATGATATATTGACTTTTCGTATGAAAACTCGGTACGGTTTAACAAGTAACGTGCATTCTTTTTGTATTTCACTTCTCTCTAGGGAATTCGGTCTGACGTTGCTGCGTGTATATCGCATCGTTGTTGCGTCTCTCGCTGACGACCGTGAAATATAATTTCTTTGTTTCGGCTCTTTCGTTCCAGCACGGTTGGTCACATCGAATATGATTTACTTTGGTAAGACGAACGTATATTAATATCTCTTGGAGATGCTTTGCTTGTGTTTGTTAGTTTTTCTTTTTCTTTCTTCTTCCTCCTCTTCTTCTCGTCTATACTCCTCGATATTCTTTGCTCTTGTCGCACACGTTTTCTAAGTATGCGCTAGGTCGACGGCTTCTGTAACACGATCCTTCCACCGCGTAACCTATCGTCTAGCCCCACGTCGCGGTTCTCATTCCGCGACAGAAACCACCGAGAGACAAGTTCAGGTCGCGTCTAAAACAACTATAGGACGGAACAGAGCTCGGACTCTTCGGCAATACGGAGTTAACAAAAGTCCCTGTGTATACCGCCTGACCGGCATACGCGTAGCGCGCCTTTCGAACGCTGAAAAACTTCACGGTCGTTAGAAACATTTCTTGCTTGAATTCTAGGGAATCCAAACGTCGTTACGTCTGCCGCGGCACGCCGTGACACGAAGCTGCATCCACACACTTTCTATCCGAAGCTCAGAGCATTTTAGTGTCGCAGTTTGACACGGGTGCCCGGTTGACGTTGCGCTACAGTCGCGAGACTCGCTGTGACTCGCTTGACGGAATCTTTCGCCAAGGAAGAAAAATACCTTGCGTACTCGCCTCCCGTAAGCTATACGCTCGCCCAGTGGGTAAGGTAGATGCCTATAAAATGTCATTTTTACCTTTGCTCGAGATACTCAATGCTCTTCTGGCAACCGCGAAGGCTCTAACGAAGTTCACGTTGAAGTTTCGCACAGCGCCTTGAAAAAGCTCCGGGGAAATGACTTGCGATAGTTTTTCTCATCTCAACTAAATCTATGCCGAATGACTTGTTTTAGAAATGTATTTTGTATATTTTTTCCCCTTGTCTCGTTTCCTTCCTCACCCCTCCTTCCCCTTACCCCCGAGAACCCCAAACGAACCCGACAGTACCTGCCGAAATTATCTGCCGCCGCACAAAGACACAGCGACCGCGTTGCATTCATAATCCGTCTGTATCGAGGAAAAGGAACGCGGACGGCTGTCGATTCCTTTTAAAAATTTCACCGGTTTTCTTTCGAGAGATCCAGTCGAACGCCACATATGGTTTCCTCCTGTCGAAGCGGACGACGATCGACCTACTTCGCGCAAACGTCTTGTAGACGTGCACGCGCTCGCCCACACGTACGCGCCTTGTCCCTTGCACGTGCATTCACAACCGTTCAGTCTCTTATTAACGCACTCATGAGAATCTTCATCTGTACCAACCTGTGGCGACGCCATAAGCACGTTAGTCTCGTAACGTGCTAACAGAACGTCAGTGACGCGCGAGCCGCAACGCGAGTAAGCATTCTGGGCAAATATTATTATTGTTCAATTCAATAATAACTACATCCAAGATGGCCGTCAAACGTGGGCCCATTCGCAGGTAATGTTTTGCCAGGCATAACAAAGGATTGTCTGACGATCACTGACCGTGCAACGTAATACCCATAGCAGAGCGTTAATTATGCGTCTGAGCAAGGGTAGACACTCGTATTTCATGAGCATTAGGGGAATCTGTGCATGCAGCTATATACCATTTCGATATATATATATATATATACACACACACACATACACGTGACCGTATGTTGGCGGCTGTTACATCACAGTGTGTACATATAGATAGCGATATACATATGGGAGCCTATAAAGCAATACGATTGCGTACTCGCGCGTGTGTGTGTGTGTATATATATATATATATATATATATATGTTATTGATACTGCTATGTCCACGTACTCGTTAATTAAAGTATCAATTAAAATACATCTTGGGATTAACTTTGATTAACAACCGAGAGGTGAATTGTATACTTTCCTCATTTATTGTATTACCTGCGATCGTACAACGACTTTTCGATTCGATTTTTGACGTATCTTATCGGTATAGACGCTGATAAGGACTTAACAGCTAGGCGCCGGTGCTGGAAGGTTTTATCCGGTTCATGAATATTTATTCGAGATTCTCACAATCAGTTTCGTGCCACGTAACGCCTTCCTCGAGATACTCGTTCTGCTGTTATTCGTTGCCTCAGAAATTGTGTACGCGCCCTATGCGTAATGGGCAGAACGTCGCGGCTCGCGTTTGTCTCGTGCAACGTGAATTCCGAGCGAACAAGAGTGACATTAGACGTGAATGTTTACAACGTGCGCTGTAGAACAGCGTCTTTTGTCCGTATTATTGGCCGACGCGATTCGTTTAGCACGAAAGCAAATTGTCGCACGTGAAAAACAGTTGAAAGTCTGAGCCAAGTGTTTCAGGCGGATTTCCATGTCTCTCTATCGGTGGAGAGAGTGTGCGCTTTTTAATACGGCGTAACGATAAGACCGCGTTGGAAACCCGTATGCAGCCTTTGAATATATTGTTAAATCGGGTGCCGAGCAGAGATACGTTTTTGCGCATTCTGTCGTTCTCAATTTGACTATGTGATTTCTTGGTGTCTCGAATCACGCTGTAGAATTTATACGCGGATGGCGTCGAGACTGCAAAACTGTCGTTTAGTATTCCGCGTTAAGGAAAAGCTAGGATGCCAGCCGTGTATGTCAGCGCGTAAGCGCAAAACGTGCGGCAATGCAGCGTGAGGATGCGCGTTTCCGTGGGACGACGACTGTTATTGTCGGCGCGATGGTATGTTAAGATAACCCCTGGCTGGGAAATGCATAGACTACATAAAACACATGTCAGTATTATTACACGTCGAGTGGTGGCGCACTATTAATAGGTAGACGTTACTCTCTATTACTCTCGATTGAGTCTATTGCACGGGGCAACGGCATTATGCGATAACGTTGCATTTATATACCCGTGTACGCGCGGCGCTCGCGCAACCATTTTAATTGGCGGCATCGCGCATGAAGGTTCGTTTGTGGACCGAAGAGTCATCGAAGAGAAGCGTGTCTTTCTTCTTTCTCGTCTCCTTGTGACTTTTACGTGTGCTGCCCTCTGCCTGGCGCCAATCTCTGCGCTGTAGTCTTGCGTCTGTTTACCAATAGGGATTCTCGCACACAGTGACTCTGAGGCGAATCCATTAACGAAGGCTGATTACCCGTCGACACCTCGGCATTCTTCGTATTTCGTAGCGGAATGAAATACGTTTATTTGATGTATCGTTGAAGCGAGAGAGAGAGGAAATATTTACTCGCGGACACTTCCTTACCGACTGTGGTATTTTGCTTTAGAATGTTTGAAATGCTTCTAGAGGCAGGATCTAATTAAATAGTCATGGATTCGTGCACACTGTGCTTTCTGGTAACTCGAGTACCCTTTGGCGGGCTTAAATGCTCACGAGAGTCATACGTACTTTGTGGATGATCGGGAGCTTTCTCCAATGTGCTGTGGGCTGTGGTAGGACGCGTGACAGAATAACAGATTTCTTTGTAGTTCCTATCGACGCGAGAGACGGGACTGCTGACGAGTAATAAAGTATAGGAACAAACGAGGGGCAGCAGCCACTAGTCTTGGATAATCCTTTGGGGCGCGAAGGGGATCAGGGGTGGCTTTGGTGAAAGGGATATTTTTCGTTTACGAGCCATCGACTCTAGGCGTTCTGCGATCTCGTGTGTATAGCAGACTCCCGTTAAGTATACGCTCGATAAGTGCTCGCTTCTACGATCACTTATCTCGCACCTCGGGGCACACGGATCATCCCTACTACCACTTACTGAGTGTATCGTTGTACAAACGTGGAAGGATTGCCTGTTTGGAATGAAGGACAATGAATCCTGATAAAGTTCTGTCGAAGTGTAGGTACTCTCGTTAAGTGTTCGTCTTTTAAATCACCTTCCCTCATATCCTTTAAAAACGCGCACTTAACGGGAGTCATCTGTATACAACGAGGCGAGGTTGAATTTTTTTTAGTAACCTAACCTACGCCAATCAATACACATTTATACTGTACGTGGAAGATGCTGCGTTTACTTAACGACGTTACTATATCGGAATTTATTATACGCGTGATGCAAACGAGTAGGACTTTATTACTCGGCGCTGTTTGTTCTCATAACGGGAGAGCCTGTAGGGTGTAACGGAACAGATGGGGATGCTGGGCTGAGAGTGAATCCAGAGCAAGAGTTAAAAAATGTCAAGAGCCTACAAGGTTCGAATTAATCATCGTTAGCCTTACACATTGTACGTGTGTACAATATATATATATATATTTTTTTTTCTTCTTCTTGCTAAATGTCTAGGCAAATTATTATTATTTTCTTCCTGACGTTCATCTTATGTACTAAACCCTATTTATACGTCTCCCTTGATCAAGTACGTCTTCTGTCTAACGAATCTATGCACTTGGACTTAACCTAGCCGTATATATGCACGTGATGCATTTCCCATCGATTACTCAGGACTCTCACGTCTTCTACGGTACGAGCAAGGCTTCCCGGTAACGCTGCTACGAGATCGTCCTTTTCCCACAATTCCAAGAACGGCGTCGTCTTGGCGAGCTTCGTGCTATTTTCGTGACGACTAATACCGACGTCTCCCGTCTCTCGCTTCCCGTCACATTCGACGCTGAATCGACACTGCACGTTGCCAACAGCGCGCATAAAGCACTGACTTCAGGACGGAAATAACGCCACGTCGTTTACTGTGTACATAGGAAGCCCTGGTACCACGTGGCCACCCGCATTTCCGACTTTACGAGCGTTCGGCCCGAGATTCGTCACTTTGCATCGATCGTCGAAGCATTTTCGAGCATCGTCAATCAACAGGTTTTCCCCGTGATGTACATATGAATTATCGTACGAATTGTCCGTCCATACAAATCTACAAATTTCAGTCATACCAATGGAACATTTACACCTTAATGTATACGTGTCCATATATACCAAGGAAGAAACGTATCCTCGTCCACGTGTCGGAGTCTACGTTTTACAGAAAGGCAGTCGTCTGTCGCCGTACATCGCCGCAGGCAATGCTCTTGCTCGATTGACCACTAATTATGCCACGGAGTAATTAACGCTAATTGCTTGGCGTGCATTCGCCCGGCGTTGACTCTTATCGTAAATCGCGTACACAGCACTGCGCCGCGACTCCACGAAGAAACCAGGCCTCGCCGTAGCTTCTCCTTCTTCGCCCGACAGGAATTGGCAACCCTGCGCGTATACGTCGGCATTAGATATCCACGTGGTATGTCCTACCGTAGGTACGCGGCAAGGCGAACTGCATTGAAGTTTACGTGGGTACTGTAGCTATACGTATAACCTAGCTACGATCTTGCCCTACGTCACAGGGAGTAACGTGTGGCACTAAGCCACGAGTTCCAGCAGCTAGAATGGCTTTTTGACGGAGCACAGATGAATTCGTGGTCCAGACTGGAGTGCAGTTTGTCAACGGAAGGACGTCGGGAACATGAAAACACCAAGTAATCAGCTTTCAAACAACTTGACTGATACTTCCTCGGTAGTATACTGCTACGGTAGTATATGCTACTAGCGACTAGTATAATACTACCATGTATGTGTATATATATATTTATATACGCGTGCGTATACCGTGTAGGAAGGAACCTAGAAGTAACAGAGTATAGAAGGGAAACACGGTAGACTGCAGGAAAGCCAGTCGTGGCGACGCGCGGCTCGACGACGGATTCCTGCGTGTATATATGTCACGTGACTTACTCGATTCGATGCATAGGAGCAGAAAACGTAAAATATGAATTTGCGTGGAATTCGTGCATTCTTACCTAGCACGATTGAGCCATTCACGTGGGTTCGCGGGACGCGAGCCATACGTGGAAGGCTGTGTTATCACAGACGCGAGGAACCTTCGTGATACGATTAACACGTAGCTTGACTTTACTCACACTTATTCGCACCTACGCGGTATGTCGATGGTATGTAATTTTTTTTTTTATTTGTAATTATTCCGACACGGTTGGATACGCCCGACATACGTAGCCGTTGCCAGGCGGAGTCGTACTGTAAAATGAAATAGCACGTGCGCGACACCCACGTGGTGATTTGTGGACGATGTTGATCGCGATGACAAATATTTGACGGCGATCGTAAAATTGCACCGTTCGAGTCGCCCGTGTGGAATTGATTGGGAAAATCGATGGATCGTCGCGAACTTTCGTATTGACGTTTGACAGTGACACACGAGCACGTGTACTCGCGTTGAACGGATGTTCGTACGTAACCGAAGCTTGAGGAGGGACGCTATTATTGGTTTATTAGTAGGACAGTCAGACGAACCACTTAGCCGGTCGGTGAACGTAACTTGTGTGTTATACAGTACGACTTTTCTATTGATTGTATAGAATATTAAATGGCACTGGATATTGAAAAGTGCGGTATTTTATTGTTAGAAAAATCGAATAGTCTCGTCTGTTGAAATCTAATAGCTCTGTATACTGTTAACGGATACTCGTATCCGTCACGTGTAACTATCACGTAGATATATGTATATCCATACTTATCGGTTTTCCTTAGAAAAACAAAAGGTTGCCTATTCCCGTGGAAACGGTCGGTAAAGTAATTGCCTGTGTTACTGTCTTCGCGACACGCGACGTTAAGCGCTTTGGGAAAGACGTAAAAGCCTTTTCGCGTCTGGCTTTCCTTGGTACCGAATGGACGGCCTTCCGTCGGGAACGCTCAGGGTATAGGGGGTAGGCAGAATGAAAGAAAAATACAAGTTAAACGTAAAGGGTAAGTAGCTGGGCATTGAGTAAAGCACTCTTAGCAGTGGGCGCTGTGTTGCGCATACTCGTAAATTGTAATTGAGTTGGGTCAACAACCTCTGACGAGCGGCTGAATCGATTCGAGGAATTTCGACATTGGCTAATCGTTACTTTTATCTATAGCCAATTGAGCCATGTATATATATAGAGATGGGTTGATATTGTAGATCTGTGCTTGGGTCAGATGTAACGCACGAGGGATATCTCGTAGGATGTACCTAGGTCCCCCCTAGCTTAGAACCAGGTCTACTTGGATGACTTCACGTACATCTTTCGAATACCAGCTTCAGCGGTTTCCGTCTATTTTTCGATTGTCATCTGGTCTATATTTTTTAACATGATCATACGTTACCTACAAGTCCCAGTATACTGGGACACACTGACCCTTGTGGGACGAATTAACTTTGACTTGGCGGGTTTGTTATATGGACTTATAATTTTTCACTTGGAACTTCAATACGTATGGTAAAGTGAGACTGGGGAAAAATATTTGTGCAAAGTAGAGCCAAAAAATTGACTCTCGTTCCTCTAGCGGGTAAAGTGGTCGTTTAAACTTGAGCTACTTCAGTTATAGAAGAAATCTTATTAGTCGGGACCAGTTGCGAGGTTATTAACTTGGTAGTTGTTATACAATTTCGGTGACTCACGAGATAAGTTGCCAAGCAACAAGCTAGAAAATCGAGACTCGCTGACGATGATCCTTTGAGATGTAGATAATTTCGTTCGCTTGGTTGTTGGTAATTCTGGCGTTGTAAAATTCTTCTGAATTTTACCATCTTCACCGACCCTTATTACCGAAATCTTCGGATATTTTCATATCTTGCATTTTTCATGGGACCGCTTCGTCCCACGTGCGGGAACGTTCAGTGGAATTAAAACGACTTGTCCTTTTACGAAACTGAATTTAAACCAGCGGTGTCTGCGAGATTCTTATCCGACAGTATGAATCACTGTTTATCTTTTGGATCGCTTGATTTTCGTTGTACGCGTTGGGTATCGGTTTTTTATGAATATTATAAAGGCACTAACACAGTCAATTCTCCTTCGTTAGATACGCGCGGTCCTTCTCGGAACTAAAGTTCAGAAAGACCGAATGTTATCAAAGACCCTTTTAAGTTGTATAAAGCAGACATGATTAATACGAGTCGGACTCTTTCCGCTTGGAAAATATTATTCGTTTACCATTCGTTTGCATAACTGCTTAGTTTACCAAGAGTCTTCCGGCCCCCTTCCCCCCCCCCCCCTATCCCCCCGTTACACCAGTGACGAGAACGAGCGAGTCCCATTGGTATACGAGTTTTCATTTGAAACGACCGCCGCGACATCTCTGTTCCGCACTGCGAGTTACGACGGACAAAAATTACATTGCTATTGACACTGTCACTGTCACGCGTATAACTGCATCTGTAGATACGTAAATTTTCAAAGGTTTGACGTTGCTTGTAAAAACAAGTCACGTGCAGATTTGACTGTTGTGATTTGGGTAGGTCTGCTATTTGGGATTTGGTTATTTGTATATAATTAACTTCGAGACACCTCGACCTTTGGAAATTACACATTCCGACTGTAACATGGGGCGAGGAGAAACCTATGGGCTTCCTTGTGCCGCGTGAATCATTACACAGCAAAAACCGTACCGTCAACTAACGAGTAATAAAAGACGTTACGTACAGCGTGTGGTACAGGCGCGGTCGAAAGTCAATTAACGAAGTGTGAAAATAACGAAGTATTTCGAGAGCACTTAATTCATATAATACTCGTGGCTGAGTTCAAAGGGTATTGTAGTATTGGAGCATACATATATGAATCAGAAAGGGGAAGGTCCCTAGTACAGCTGCGAGTGATGGCTGTAAAACGATGGTTTGAAGTGTTTAGAGTTAAAAAAAAAATTAACACGAACAATCCATATAGCATTTCAGACGAGAAATTATTAATTGACGGCAATCAAAAGAGACGAGATTATGCAGCGGATGCATTTTATTCGTACGACTTATTGGTGCATCTAACGGCGTTAGGAATTAGCGACGAGTTACTTGATTCACGCATTCCTTATATACTTCGCTATCCTCCAGTCCATGGATCTTGCAGATACAATGTACATAATATATGTGTACGTGTTGTGTATACGTATATTGTGGTCGCTTTATCAATATTCCAATTCCTAACCTAACTGCTTCTCCAGCAATGGAAAAGACCCACGCGGTCCGCAAGCTTGCGATTTATATGCCTCCGCTTACACACGATTCTCTGCTCCCCTCAAGGGCCGTCCAAAATTTACATGGGAAATTCGTTGATGGCTGTAGTCGACGATCGATTTTGATTTTGGGTCTGCGCCTGGTAATCGAGTTGGCCTCCCTGGAAACACGCGATTGCTTTATTAGCGTATAGGTAATTGTCGGAGCGAGCTTCTGAGCACTCGACGTTTCGCAAGATAAATCTACTGTAATCTACTATTATGTACACAGTCTTTCCTCTGCTTATATATCTTCGAAATTTCGTAAATTATCATACGTTTCACCAGCTACAATTGTTTATAGCACGTAACACCGCCAGTCGTTATTCGTTACGCGCGGTACTTTGCCGGGCAACAGTGGCCATTTTCTTCGTACTAGTCTAGTAGCCGTAAGTATAGGTGACAAAAAATAACGGATCACGCTTCTTCCTTTGTTACAGGGATCCGGTCGTTAGTTCCTACTGGGAGTGGATGTCCTACCCGTGGAAGTGAGTATAGGCAACGTTCCTTTAGCAAAAACTCTTTGTAAGCTACTGTACGTACAATTAGTCTGCTACCAGACACTATCACAACATTGCCAATCACTTTCTTACAAGCAGCAGACCCGTTTAGGATTTTTCTTAATTTATTGCACGCTCGTACGTACCCGGTCTGACGTAGCGTATAGAGACACTGGCATCTCTGCATCCACGTACCACCTTGCTTAGTCGACATAATCAGCGGCCGAGCGTTAATTCTTATTTTTTATGCACGACAACCTTATCGCACATTGTCACGCCAGTCGCTAGTTAGTCCGTAGAAAAATCCACGATGATTCGTTTGGCCGGATGCGGAGTATCCAACGCGGCGATGAAATTTCATTATCATAAAAATGCCATGACGCAGCCGCCATTAGCATAAGTCTTACTCTTTGCGTCTCTCTCTTTCCCATGCGCGCTCGTATAATTGGCTCTTTGTTCTTCAGGTTGGGCATGGCTATGCAAAACAACTGATTTTCCTCTTCTGCCACGCTCCTCGGGTTAGCCTAACGCACGTAAGAACTTTATAACCGATTATTTGTTCTCTCTGTGAAAGAGAGAACATTTTTCTCGAGGATTCTTTCTGTCCTTCTCTTGACACTTGTCTCGCCCTGAATCCATCTCTTTCTCTCTCATGCATTATTCTTCATGCAAAGCCACCACGCGGGCTACGAGTATTTCGTTCTTTCGAGGTCACTGACCTCTCTGGTCTTACTATAGGATTAAAATTATCACCCTCCGTCTTTTTTTCTTCTTCTTCATTATTCTCATTCTCCCTCAAAAAAACTTCCTTTCTCTGTTTACTGACTCAGTGCGTCTCCCTTGTGTTTTCATCTTCTACCGAATATCTGCGTTGAGGCAACCGCGACGGACTGCGATGTTTAGGTGAACCTTGAACTTGCCGCTGAAACCGAGATACGCGAAAGGAGCTGCTGTTGAAACGAGGCAAGAAAACACGACAGCCAACCTCAAGTATCCTGTGCCTAGTTTTTCCTCGATCGAGGATACCTTCAAAGGTATTCCAGTCCTTTACTCCCCGCATCAACCGTCGGCAGTAGCACTTCTAGCAGTCTGAGCTTGCTCGTCAAAGGAACAATAGATAAAACCTTCGCCCATAAGCTTAACGCTCGTCTACATATATGAATGCAAAATGCGAACTGATAACTACGTATGTAGACCAGTTTTTGCCTTTGTCCAATACCTCGAAGCACACACTGTCAACTATATACAGGGTGTCTCGAAGCACGCGTAGGTTGATGCAGCGATTTTGGGACACCCCGTATACCTGCTCGCTTACTTTCGTATCAAGAGCCTCGGTTCAGTCTCGCAGCGATTGCCTTTACTCGGAGTTATTATTTCACGTTGATTCAAAATCGACGTACAACGAGATCGAAGCAGTTTAACGTTATTAACAATCAAACAAATAACAGTACTTGCTCCGGCGAGCTTTTCATTGTCAGATAATATTTATTACCGTTTGTACCGAAACTGTAGAGTTTTCGATATCCCATGATTTTTCAATGAAAAAAATTGATATAAATAAATGCATTATGAATTTCTTTATTTCCTATGGATTAATACGTACTCGTGAAATTCGTTTGCCCTCGGGATATACGTCGGACGGTATAGTTTCGGGCGTGGTATTTTCATTAGCCTTTCCATTCCCAGGGGATCGATTCACGTTAATCGACGAGGACGATGCTTCCCAATGGGTACCCGAGGACGTATCGTCCAAGAGAAAACTAATATACCTTCCCTCGACGTAACTTCCTAGTACCCGTAGTAACCATACGTCTCTGGTATATCGCTAGGAAAACACTTTCCGGTCTATTCCAAGACTTACCCGCAGCACTGCGGTAGCATCTGGATGAATGTAAACTAAGTAACCTTCCTTATGTACAGCGCCACGGATGACGGATAGAACGGCGGAGGATCGTTAAAAAAAAAGTTTGCCCGAAGAAATAACTTTCGTAGATCCTCGCGCCGCCGCGTCATCGTCTAGCAAAAACTATAAGAAATTACGGAAATTGACAGCGGTATGTGTACTGTGAGGTTTGCAGTATCGCGTCCTGGAACGAAACAACCAGTGTGCTCGGAGCACGGAACGCAGCAGTACAGTCCCTCGGGGAATGTCGCGAGTTGTACCGGTTAAGAACACCAGGGTCTGAAAGTTAATATGGTAGGTATTAGGGTTAATTTAATCATAATTATTTCGTGATTCTCGGTCGCCATCGCGTCGAGGGAATCAACACGCGTTGATATCGAGGAGCCAGCGCGAGCCTAAAGATATAATACATAAGGTTACGAGGCTCAGGCTAACGTTCACGCTATATGTTCTACTCCGAGCTGCAAGGAATAAAAGAAGACGTAAAAATGGTCATTTTTTTTTGCGACACGAAACGTTACGTGCTCTGCCATCTTCGCCGTCAGACACGAATAGGACGATTAAAACGTCGGCCAAAGAGACAGTCGAACGAATGTCTCGCTAATACAGGCACTTGTGTATATTTTACGTATGCACGACGGCGGTATTGTCCAATGACTTTTTCGCGTTAAATTATTATTCCTCGCCATCTCGTTGCAGACGACGCACGCTGATTGTTATTTAACGAGGGAGCAAAGATATGAAAAAACGAAACTTTAACGGATAATACGCTTCGCGATATTCGATGTAATCGTAAGTCTCTTTTTCTTTTTTTATTTTACGTTTTAATCCTCTTGCTCGCTTTTGGCTTTATTATGGCCAACGCTACTGTCGCGGTTATTCCCTGGAAACAGATAGGGCATGTTGACCTCGGGTGCCCCATTGCGCTCGCCGACCACGAACAATAAACGTTTATTGTTGATGAGAACGAGCCGAGCGATTACTCGCTACTATAATTAGTGCGGCCGTGACGCGACGTATCATACGCCCGTTGACAGTTCCCTGATGCTGCGTTTTACACGTGTGTCTATATATATATATATTTGGATTGCTCATAATGGTTCGGAGGATTTTACACAGTTCTCTTTTTAAAGGTGCTCATTTCGTGAAATCGTCATTTGTGAACTCGTTCGTCCCCAATGACGCCACCCACTGCTGCCTGTGTTCCCTGGTAGAAAGGACCTGAAACTCGGCCGACTAACCGAATCAGGTTGAATTGAAGGGTGGCTGTAAACGAGTCTGGAAGCTCGTTGCTACCCTCGACGGCTTTTTAAAGAAGTATTTTTCTTTTCTACCTGCCAGCTGTTTTTCTTTTTATAAAGTCAAATCATAATTGAAAACTGCCAGAGTCGCACCGCACGAATGGCTCTTTAAACTTTTCAAACCCTCGCGGCTACAGGGTGTTTTGTCAAGATTGCAATTTTATATATATATATATATATATACATACGCACACACGAAACGCCTATCCGACGTAGATAAGTTTGTTTTTCAGTGTCTCATAATTTTTCGCAATATTCCTACCCTTTGTTCTGCGTATACTTTTGAGAGCTTAACAATTTTCCTCACTACCACCGTTCTTACCTACAGAGAAATAGTAGCCTCGTGTAGTTATACAACCGTAACTTCTCTATAAGTCCTCATCGCGTCCACACAGACCAATCCTACGTGCTGCACGAGACTCGTTCTCTATAAGGGAAAAGCAAAATCCGTAACATAACAGAGCGAAGAATGTTGCTGCGCGTAGCACGCGATCAATATCTAAGGGCGTCACATTTCGAGAAATATCGGGTAGAAATAAAGATTTGAAAAATTTTCTCGATAAATCGAGCATGAAAAGTGAACGCTGACGGATCCTTGAGTTTTTCATTGTTTCCGTTTCTCTTCCTCGTTCCTCATGCTCAAGGAGAATGGTAAAGGAAAGGACAGAGGATCGAATGGGAAATGTACCGTAAAAATCGTTGAAAACTCGACACCCTTACTACTTCACTTCGTAAGCGAAAATGGCAGTTAAGTATTCGAAGCGACAGCCATTTTGGCGATTACGCTTTCCCCTGCAAATTGATTTGCCAAGCATAGAGTTCCTATTACGTGTTTCTATTCGCACAGTAAACATTACGTTCCACGCAGTTAGGCACGTATACCTGCCACTTTGATTTTACTTGCTCATTGTCGAGCAACGCGCTACTTGGCGTCGTCACTTCCGTCGCTGATCATAATTTTGGTAACTCGTGGAATATCGTAGGATTTTATACAAGATTACCCTGACTCGAGTTCCTCCTCGAAATGTTCTCTCGTCTCCCTGGCTGGCTCCTCTTCCACGGGAAAAGGACGGCGACGAGTCCAATTTGCATTTCATCGAAAGCTGAATACATTACCAAGAAATTGTAGTCCCGGCATTAGGGCGCGTTTCCAAATACAGACACGAAAACAATCGTAAATATCGACACGTACGGCGACATAGTTTTCGTAAATATCGTTGTTTTGCGTATTCGGTCGAAACACTGACAAATCTTTATTACACTACTTTATCCGGCAGTCAAAACTCAAATGGCACTCGAAACATTGGACCGAGCAGAAGCCGCGAGTATTTTTTTTCATTATTCTTTAAGGTATCGCATATTTTTTTTTTTCGAATTTTCGATGAACCGAAATTATATCTATTGAAGAAGACGTCACCAAATCGTAACTCACTGTTCTCGCTAAATAAAAACTTCCGGCACCCTAAGGAGCCGTCGTACCTTGCCGACTGCTTGATATTCCTACCTAACGGCCCTCGTGCGCTTGAAACATCCGCGAGAAGTTTTTACGAGCGTTGAAAAAGGCATCGTGAATGAATTCTCGTAGCGTGACGCTCGTAGGCAAACGTCATTAACATTTACGAAAATCACTCCGAGTGACGTCAGAGCGATCTCTATTAAGGAACACTTTGAAAATCAACTCCTCGTTACGCAGATAACATGTTAAATCTCTGTTATAAACGACACCATCTCTGAATAGCACACGCACCCGATGTCGGATACCATAATTCATTGATATACTAACGTTTCTCATATCACTAGTGCAAATGCACGTAAGAATGAAAAAGAAAACGGACGCTAGCGTCTCAAGCTTACGTTTCCACGTACCGCGCTGTTCCGTCAGCCTGCAATTAATCGTAGTCATACCGGCTAGGACGGTGCGAGCCGCAATTAGAGAGGCTCGCTGGTAACACCCGTGCTTGCATAGCTTCACGTTATTCAGGATAACAACGATAAAAAGAAAAGCCTCGATAACTCAGAGCGCGACATCGCGGAAGGAAGCTGTAAAAATAAAAGGAAAAAAAAAATGTCGTAACCGCCGTAAAGCATTGCAGTCTCGAAGGAGCACAGTGCCACCTCTGTACGGTTTATACAAACGGGTCTTTGTTCGCGCGCAGGCTATGGAAGCTCGATATTCGATTGGCCATCGAGAAGTATATACGTGTACTAATTTAAGCTTGACTGGCACTTCCGTCCCGTTTAAATGCTTTAAACGTGACTGAAGCCATTATACCATCAACGTGGGTGTTGCCGAAATTATCGCTTCGGTTGTGCAGCTGGGATTTAGTCGGTCGAAACGTGTCCAGAGAGAATCGTGTGTCTTTGGTTAAGTCAATATGAAATCATACTGGAAGGAAGCGCACGTTTGAAGTAAACTGTGGCTTTATAGATCAGTCGAAAAAGAGGATCTCGGCACTACGCTTCGTACGATTTATCCACGTCGAACGAATCGGCTTTGAAATAATTCAGTCCGAGGAACGGGGATCGTCTTCGCGTATAACGTAAGCGCTGTTGGGATGTATAAGTGGTCGCCTGAATTCCAAGTAGGATTGTACTAAGCTCCGCGCTCAGATCAGTGACCCCCTTTGCATAGCATAAGCACGGTAGTCTCGCGTGAAAAATGTCGAAATTGGATTAATAAATCCTCGCAAACGTAACTTTGGTCTACGTGACGATTCACGGGTGTTTTGACCGATTTCAATTAATCACGTGACACATACAATTTTCTCGATCTCGGCTCGCTTCGCCTTAAC
The DNA here is from genome assembly GCA_030142615.1 of Syrista parreyssii. Classification (NCBI taxonomy): domain Eukaryota; kingdom Metazoa; phylum Arthropoda; class Insecta; order Hymenoptera; family Cephidae; genus Syrista; species Syrista parreyssii. Next base: position 1,043,361 of record JARQTG010000316.1, read on the forward strand.
CGAGTTGCTGATTGAAACGAGAGAGGGATGGACGCACTCCAGTTACCAGACGACGGTACGAGACCGTCGAGCGCGGAATGCATAATGCAGTTGTGCGAATTAAGGTTTCGGTTGCTCGTATGAAAAACGCCGGAAAACTCCCACGAAAATACTTGATCCCGTCGCCGCTAGATGTCAATAGTGGAAACAAATGGACGAGTGAGATCGCATGCGACGCGCACGGTATTCACGTACAGCCTGCAATCTCCAGTATGCAGCCTACGTGCCAATAGCCGGATTACTGCTATTTTCAAGTGGGTCTGTACCGATATTACCTACTGCGGTAATACGAGGCGACGTAAGTAGCACTCGCTGATGAATAATACGTGTGATTTGTGATAATAAAATTACATACCGTTCGATAAGATAACAGTCGAAGATCGCATCGTTGTAGCTTGATCGGACAATAGGCTTTTATGTATGTAGTATTGTACATACTTCTACCTGTATACCCTTTCTACGGGTATATATAGGTATAGCGACTACCGCCGCTCCACACCATCTCCATTGTATTTAACCTCGTTCGACAACTTGTATGCTCGTTTCCTGCCCCCTTTGGATGTTACCTGCACGTGTTATCCCATTTGTATACAGCAGCCTTTTTAAGCTGCGCCTTGGAGCTCGAGTCAATTTACCTCGTTGTGTTTCTGGTGTAACATTTCAAATTTACCATCAACGCTTTTATCCTAATAGTAAACTACGCGACGCTACACTTAGTCGACGTTACAAGTTCAAGCAAACACGTTTCATCCCTCGGGACATGGTCTCTCCGCGAATACTCATAGACCACCCCTTTGATCCCATATTAACAGATCCAACGTCGTCCGCAACCTCAACGTCACGAACCACCAACGCGTTAATTTCGTCGAAATTTGAATTTCATCGCGGGTAGGTACCTACTTGACGCTTCCGGCGAAACGGACCTCCAGACAGCGGCCCTAATTTCGCTGGGGACATTCAACTACGGTTCTATGGATGTTCGACGTAAAGTTTCTATGCTAAAAAAAAAAGGGCGAAGACGAGGATATGGTAAGGCTGGCGACGAGGGGTAGAGACATTATGCATAGAACAGATTGGCCTTTGCCATGGACTTTTCTAATTAAGTTGTCGCTCGACGGAGGGAAAAACGATTTTCGTAGAATAACTTGGTGGAAATATTCAGAGTGTGTGTGTGTGTGTCTATATATATATATATATCCAGGGCAACGGCAGATTTGACAGCTGTCATGAAATCACACCATTTAATATACCATAGTAATCATAACCATATAAATTAATTTAGGAAAACTATATAATTCGATTATGTAAGCGGAATGTGTCTGCCGTCCGTTTAATGTTTACGTCGCCAAATCGAGGGTTGACATATTCTAATTGTCTTGTCAGCCTTCGTCAAACGATGCTTCAACCCAAGTGACATCATGTTTTGCTCTTTGCATATATACGACGTCTGTTCCATGTGGTTTACTAAATAACCCATAGGCTCACCCTACAATGAATAATTCATTTGCATAGCGAAGGCGGATTTTGTTTATATAGTATTTTTGACACGATCCGATCATATATTAATCGCTGTAGGAAGTCGTTATCCATCGCCATAACGTTGTATATTAATTCGAAAAAGTGTACGGTTGATTTAATATACCCACCATGCGACCTTTATGGACCATCGAGTATTTCAATCTAGTAACTTTTGCTGTATATGTCAGCCAGTCACTTTTTAGCACAGTTTGCAATTCAGGTTTCCCTGGATCAAGAAAAGCACGATCGATCCTCGAATTAATGTTGAGTACGTGCGTCGTGATGTCGATTAATGTAGCGTCGGTATGGACGTGAATTTAAAAAGCTCAATTTTGATCGACCTCAGCGACACCTATGGAATCCTTAAAGATCGTCGATTACCCTGAGAAGGCGGAACCCCCCCGAATGACCGGTAGCTGATTTATTTATTTCTGAGGTTTAACGAATGGGAGAAAGACCGAAGGGGTACCGGAAAGCGATTTGTCTTAATTAAATTTACGTCATTCTTCCTCTTCTCCTTTCCATCTTCTTCCTTTAGCCCTCTTTGCCTGGCTACTTCTTCGATAGGCTTCCTAAGTGATTAGACCAGTTCTGTATCGACTCTTTTTCTCCGGTTGATTCATTGAAATTGATCTCGGTCGTTTACCCACGCCTTATCTGAGATCATGGATACTTGATGACTTCGACAATTCTTCACGCTAACGATACCTAACAGCTGGAAATGATTGGCGGATATCAGACGCGCATACGTTGTCGACGTATCCGTTAGAACGTGGTTGTCCGGTCGCGCGGACTAATGGAACAGTATTGGAACGATACGGCCACTAAAAGGAAATAAAAGAGCACTGGGGGGGTTTATTGGCTATCATTGGCTCTCATTTGAAACATTCATTCCATCCTTTTTGTTACTGAAAAGACTCTGCCACCAAGCATAAAAGCGCCGATGAGCATAGACGCCCTCGTGTAATCATGTCTCTAAATACCATATGGACTAAGGTCGTTACGAATCATACGAAACGAACGATAAGATTAATATCTGGAAATTTGTTGTAATGTTCACAGGTGTACAAGGATGGTATGATAAAGGGAAAGTAAAAAATCCCCAAATATGAAACCTCTTGTCCTAGTGATTTCCTCCTTCCTCCTCATATCCCTGACCCTCGGCTTCACGCTGCAAGAAGATGATCTCGTCTTCGATGACGTGGGCGAAGAATCATTCTCATCCATCGTTCACTCTCATGATGATCGTCACGATCGTCATGATCGTCGCGAGGATCGTCCAAGGAACCACGACTCCAAGAAGCAGCATGTAGAGAGACTCTGGGGCGTACCTCATATAGCAATCGTGTCAGCAGGACACGTTTTCAAAATGAAGATCCCGCGACAGGCCTTCAGCGGAAACGTGGATCATTACGAGGTGAGTTACCCCAGTCGATTCCTGGACGGAAGCCAACCTATCGCTTCTCGCTATTCCTCTGGGATATTCACTAGGAATTCTCAATCGACGTTTACTTATCTTTACCTTGAAAACAATGTGGTGTCTCCAATCCCCAGGAGGAACCATTGAATTTCCAACAGGCAATCGACTCAAATGTTGTGAGCCTTCCACTTTGCATTGGCTAAATCAAGTAGGATCATTCGAATGGATGGATGCTGTTGGATCTTGCTAATCTTTATTCTATCTATTTCTCTATAGGCACGTGGTGGCCTCGGCAAGCCTCTGCCACACTGGCTGTATTGGGACAAGGCGGCGTCCACGTTCCTAGGCGTTCCATCGACAAAGGACATGGGACAGCACTTTGTGAACATCAAGGCCTACGGCAGGCACGGTGATGTCGCCAAGGATGGCTTCACGATACAAGTCATCCCTGAGAGGCACGATCAGGTGGCTCACAAAGATGGGAAGGTGAGTTCCAATACCTATTTTAACATCCTCCTACACTTGATCTCGGTTATACCTTTCATTCCAGTTACGGTCAGAGACTTCTAGAATGTGTTGTTGTCAACGGTTTCGCACGATGACTCCAGCATACACGTGTCTACTTAAGCTTTAGTTTAACGTCGTGTTGTCGCGTTTAAATCCCATAAAGAAATTAGCCCTGTAGACTGTTGCTGATTGATGCCAATTGATATTGTTGGGTATGTACTCTGGCTCCTAGTCACTGTGTCCTACTGATATCAAACGAAGCGCAGTTGCACAATTCTAATTCCCTAGGGATCAGATCATCTTGAATATATTAATGTCACTTAGTAGATTCCTTTGGAGCGTATCAAGAGATATAAAATACCTTTGAAATCAACCGCGAGATCGTTCGGTGCACTACCGTTACCTAAATCTGTGGATTAATGTTAGACACCCAAAATTATGGGTGCCTGGGTCTTATAAAGCTTTTTTTTTATTTCTTTCAGACGCATTGTAACGAGGGCGAGGATCAAACGATCCTGACGATCTTACTGGACGCGAGATACGACAGCCTCAAGCCTTTTGTGAAGGTCGACGCCATTGAGAATCTCGCCGGATTTCTCGGACTGCACACGGTACGTTTGTTCTATTATAGTAAGAATTGGCCAATCGTAAAGAGAATCGGGATTATTGAGGATCCGTGTCTCTGCATGGTTTTCCTATATATTTTGCAAGCTGACTAATAAAGGAAAAGACGTTACTTTTATAATTGGCAGTCACGTTAATTTACATAAACCAGGACTTTCAGACTTTCACTGAAAAAGTACATTTTAACACCTGCTGAGGTGGTTCGTCTCTGTCAGAAATTTTTCCAAGGGAGAACGTTATGTTGGCATCTATGATAAATAAACGGCAGAATGCGTAATACACGTCGTCGTCCGTATTAAATTGAGAGTTCACTGACGTCGGGATATCCTTCAATTTTCAGTATCGCGATACTCTGATCCCGGCACAAAGGAATATGTAAATCCGTCAATTCCCCCCGACCTCAGCACGAAAAAGAACCATTCTATCGTCGCACGAAGCCTGATTTCATTCCCTTTGAATATGCCCCAAGGCCGAGCCAGAAAAAAAGAATGAGAGAAATGCCTTTTTCCTCCATTATTACTTGTTCTTCTCTGGACCACGTATGATACTAAATTACGTTTCCTTCCAGAGTGCCTTTTCTATTCATCCGCACGGTACCAAGGACACTCCGAGCACTGCTGACTCTGCTGTTATCCTTGCCGGTCCAGGAAACGTCAAGCATCGCAGGAACAAACACACCTCGATCATCCAATGGCAGGTAAGTCAGAGAGTAACAAGTGAAATATTACTACCGTAAGTCCAGTTCACAACTACGGAAAGCCCGTAGTTTCTCGACTTTAAAAGAATTACCCTGAACGAACCAATCAAATATGGTCGTTGCACTTTTTGTTCCATGTAACAATGCCGTTTCATTGGTGTAATGCTGCTTCGTCAAAAGTCACTTTATGCACTAGTAAATGGCATTGTATCGTTAGAGACTCGTGCATATTCATAGAGTTATCAATTTAATAGTATCGTTTAAGTCTGGATACGCCGGTCGTATCCTGTGCATGATGGACTGCACAGATTTTACATGCAAAGTTTGTCCAAACGGCAATGGAAGGCAACAAGGTGCATTTTGAGGTCGCTAGTCGTGAGCTGCTCAATTCAGAGAGGCTTTCTATGTAGAGCCAGGCAATTTGATTCGGAAGCTCAGCCCCTTCCTTTATCTTCTACGTTATACGTATATTCTATCCTGCAGGGAATGGACGTTGTCCTATGGATTTAAATAAAAGTGGAGACTCAGGTATTATTCATATGTTGGACAACGTGTATTAGATTCTCTACGACTATCGGATATGGGATTTTAAATATTCATATTTGTTTTTCACATAGCTGAGAGCACTTAGAAATCCTTTAGCTAGTGCATACATGTGTGTATATATATACTTCGCAAGGATGACTTAGAGATGGCTTTCACGTTTTATCTTCGTAGGTGGGCTGCGACGGTCACTTGTGGCGTCATCAGGCAGACTTGGTAAAGCAGCTGCGAGAACAAGCCAGAGACGGTACCCTAGCTGAGGTTCTTCAGCTTCCAGTACTCCTCTGGCACATTAAAACTGACTCGAGTTCTCTTTTGAGAAGTCGTAGAGATATCGGTTCAGGTGATTATGGCAATACCGACGACTACGAGGAATACGATGATTATGAAGACTATGGTGATGGTCAAGGGGAAGACGATGACGAGAACGAACCAATTACTGAACTTCCTGAGGAGAAATTACATATCTTCGAAACAAGCGAACACGTCGAATCGGAATCAGAACATCCGCATAGACATCATCATGGTGAAGAGACTATAGACTGGAAGGTAATTTCCTTTCAATTGCATTACCTAAACAAATACTGATTATCTGTGATGAAATTATATGTTATACCTTTGAATTCACAGCTCGAGGAAATCGATGAACAAGAAATTGTTCCAAGAATTCTTGGAGGTACACAGAATTCTGTACCGACTACAACGAATCAGACGGTAAGTGATTGTTCCAAAAGTATAATTGCTATCTTGGGTTTATGCAATTGGTTAAAAATTTTAATTCGGCAAGATACGTCTTCGATTGGCTTTTGTCATTATTTGCTTTTCTCAATTTCTCCATTCGTACTCGAACGCTTAAGAGGAGCATCGTGCTTTCGAAATTCCTTTCTGCTGCCTCTATGATGATACAACCTAGATACCTAACGCCTACGCTACGGCCTCCTACACGGATCGTCCTTGATCATTAATCCTTATACGTGCCATCGTAATAACGCAATAGTATCTGTCCAATGAGTTACATGTTACTTTCTTGTTCATTGAATAAAACGATCCGTGTCGGATTAGTTAGGACATTGAAATTCAAAAAAATGATGGCCCCTGTCAAGGTCTTCAGGGAATCAAATAAAAGATGTCTAGGCTACGTCACTCGCTATCTTCGCTCCCCTTAATCTGTAACTAACAATGTCTTCGTGCCATACATCGCATCTACTAACAATTTCGCAGACAATCATACAACCAACAACAGCACCGCCACCACCGTCGTCGTTACCTCCAGCAACAGTAACAACCACAACGACCCTGCTGACACTTCCAATAACATCGATTCAAGAGAAACCATCGACAACGATCATTGGTACTAACGCCAGTGCAGCAACAACCGCAACACCAACAACAACTGTTATAATAACCACAACAACAACAACAACGAAACCCACAACCATGCTGCCAGTAACTGAACCTGCAAAAACGGAAGGCACCGAAGAACCCACAGATAAAACAAAACGAATTGACTTTGAACTTGAGACTGTTGTACCTACAATTCCTCCAAAATATACAACCACTGCGCCACTCACGGTAACAACCCTACCACCAAATACAACCATCGCATTAGGTCCGGATACGGAGAGGCCTGAAACGAATTCAACCACGGTTATTCTAAGTGTCACGAATGAAGAGGTAACGCTTAAATGCTTCACGCTTATCACTCTCATTTGTATGATAATTGCGCGTTCTGCTTTGCGTCGCGATTCGACACTGATTGCCCGTCGAATCCGCGGCACTTTTGCTTTCTGTCAATGGCGAAGTCATTATCAGTGATAGCTGAGGGACTGGGTATAGGATTAACGTTTACCCCATGAATATTCATCAACTATTGACTCATCAATAATGAGAATGGTTTTCCACGTGGATCGTGATCTCTTATCGACTTTTTTTAATGAGTTTATCTCCTCTGTTGTAAGTGTAGACGTTGTTACTGATTTAAATTTTAATGATTCGTCTCTTCTCTTTAGACAACCGAACAACCTACGATGCCTACTGTGGGATCTAACACGACTACCCCGGTGACGACTACTGTTGTAACTACTTCAACGTCCAATCCTACATCTACGATTACTACTTCTACCACGCGTCAGCCAGAAATGGTTCCTAACACTACAACTTATATGCCAAAGCAAACGGTTTCGACAACCAAAATGACAATTACTATCCAGCCGAGTACCCTTCCTCCTGTTGTCACGGAGATGATCGAATATGGCGTTCACAATTTCCCACCTAGACAGAACAGAAGACTGCAGAAGATACCAGTTACTGCTGGCAAGCCGCTTAGTTATATTATTCCTGAGGATACCTTCACTGATCTCGAAGATGGCGACACTAGGAAACTCAATTTGAGCCTTTATTTCGAAAGACATTCACTGAAGCCAACCTATTGGCTACAATTTAATCCCCATACTCAAGAGGTTTACGGATTGTAAGTAACATGTTTAGGTTTTTTTTCTTTTAATTAATCTTCGACTCAGATTTGTTTAAATCATGCCAGATGATAAATATACAGACCTGAGGAGTATTGATAAATGTTAATGACAGTAAGCATAAGATGTACTATTATGCATTCTCTTATAGGCCACTCGAGAATGACATTTCTACCTGGCAGTATGAATTGGTAGCTGCCGACAGTGAAGGTCTCACTGTATCTGACACACTCGATATTCATGTACAACAGCACAAACTAAGTCGCACTGTGAATCACGAGTTCAGTATTTATCTGAGATTCGACAAAAGTAGCGAATATCCTACCAACGTCGATTGGGAGCTTCAGGTACTTTACACAGCCTATGGCATATAATATCAAGTATCTATAACTACATGTAAGAACCAACTGTATAGTTATTGTCATTATATATTGCTACAGGTTATCCGTCGTATTGCTGAATTATACGGAGACAGTGATCCAAGTCAAATAACAGTTCGTTCTATCGAGATGAAAGAAAATCAAGCAATCTTCACGTGGACCAATGATAGTCTTCCTAGGAGTAGTGAGTGCCCGAAGGAGCAAATTGACAAACTATTGCACGTGAGTAATATTCTCAGATAAGATTTTGCCTATTAAAAGATACCTATGGTAGTTATGAATATTGTTTGATGATCATGCTGCCGCGTTTCTAGGTTCTCGTTGCTAATGAGGATGGCGATCCCAGCGTTATGCTCAGAGAAATCCTAGCACCGACGATCAGAGTTAAGCGAGTTATTTATCAAGGCATAGGTCAATGCGAGGAAAGAAAACGGCCAGAACCACCCAAGGAGAACTTTCCTCCTATGCCGAGAAACCAAGTGGATCATATCAACGCAACTGTTGGACAGCTGCTCGTATTCAGAGTACCAGATGTAAGCTTTCGGTTACACTTTCTCGAACTCTTCTGGATAAGCTAAAAAGATTTGTATTATTTACAAGGTTATTAGCACACATAGTGAATCAACGTGTAATAGACTGAATACACTTGGAAATATGTTAGAAACATCCTTTAAAGGAATGTGGTATATTAAATATGAAAATTCAGCACTATCTTACTTTCAGGACACATTCTTTGACCCTGAGGATGGATCAACACGTAATATGAAAATGTCATTGTTAAATATCGACAGGACACCCATCCCACAAAATTATTGGTTACAATTCGATAGTAAAAATCAAGAATTCTATGGTATACCGCTACATGACGATGTTGGACGTAAGGAATATCAACTGACGGTTACAGATAAGGATGGTTAGTATAACTTACGATGAACATGATTATATAAATGAAGCTGTTACCAATTAATTCTTAAATATTTACTGTTTTAGGTGCAAGCGCTACCGACAGTCTCGTCGTGGTTGTGCATCCCGCACCAGTTATGCAACACAATGTTGAATTTTTAATGACTTTGGAAATTCCCTATGAAAGTTTCGCATATTCGGCCTTCCAGAAACGTCACTTTGTCGAAAAATTGCGTGATCTGTTTCAAGACAAGGACACACATTCTATTGCCTTGGACAGCATCAACAGAAGCAGCACTATTGTCACATGGCATAATAGAAGTTTGCCTACGTCGATTTGCCCCAACAACGAGATCACCAGGTTACGCGAAGTCCTCGTAAAGGACGATAAGACGTTCACGGATAGAGTGGAGGAAGTGATGAGTCCCGATTTCCCTGTGAGACAGGTTACTCTCACCCCCATGGGAATTTGTCTTGGTGAATTGACTGGTATTCACTCACCGGACAGCTACGTGCCACCTGTTGACGATTCCACTTCCATGGGAGCATCGCACGATGATTACCTCATCACCTTTATCCTTCCTGCAATCATTATCGCCGCCATGTTGATCCTTGCCGGGATCATTGCATGCGTGCTTTATCGTCGAAGACGAAGGGGAAAAATGAGCGTCAGCGAGCAAGATGATGAGCGACAGAGCTTCCGGAATAAGGGAATACCAGTAATATTCCAAGATGAGCTCGATGAGAAACCAGATCCCGGTAATTGTAGTACATTTTTCCTCTTATAGGATACGAGTCTCAGAGAATTGATAGTAATATATTTTTTCGCGTTATAATTCAGGTAACAAGTCGCCGGTTATTCTGAAAGAGGAAAAACCGCCACTGCCACCCCCTGAGTACCAGAAGAGCGAGGACGGTGCAGACGTTCCTATGCTTCAGAAGGAAAATTCAGAAGAACCTTATCAACCACCACCTCCATTTGCCACGAATCGAGATAACAATCGTCAGAATCGACCAAAGCCAACTCCCACATACAGAAAACCACCACCGTACGTGCCCCCCTAACAAAGCACAGTGCACTCACCAACTCGCAAGTACATGCTAGCAATGCTCGGAGATTCCCCAACACACATGCAAAACCAAAATAATTATCAGAAGATAAATCAGTTAAACGGCCAGAACGACAGCTATGCGGCCCACAACGTTTATAGCAGTCGATAAAGTTTACGTTCGACGATTTCTTAAAAGCAACGAATGATCGATGGCTTCCTTTTTGTATCTCTCTTACTTCGTTTTAACTGTCATCCCGATCGACATTTGGAGACTGCGTAGATGCTCTGTTTTATTACACTAAACATTGATATACGTCGATCAAGACACAACGAAACGATTGCGTATCGTTTCTATCGGAACTTGAGCCATCGATCTTTCGTGAAACATTTTTTACTCACTATTTTGACTTCGTTTACGATTCTACAGTAGCGGATATGGAATACAAATCACACGTTGCCTTTTGTAACGAATTCCACTCTAGACTAGGGCAGACTCGAAACAGCAGCAAGTACTCTAATTCAACTGGAAAGGTGAGACCGTTGGACGATGAAGGGCAGTGAAATTTTTTTTTTCTGCCGCAAGAAATGCCGTGGATATAACAGTAGAAACGTTAACGCGCGCACTCGCACATCCTCGTACACGATATTAATGAAATCAGTGCCATTTATTAAGCAATAAGAATATATCGAATTGTGAATTATCCAGGACAGTATGCATACTTATATTATGGTTAATACATATGCGAATATCTACGGTTCACGATAATAATGGCGTTGCAGTCTCCAAGCAATGAGAACTCAAAAGAAACCTACTCTATTATACAACGTACCTACTACGTAAAACACTGCCAGAGATGATTTACGAGGACAATGAAATTAAGGGAGAGAGGGAGAAATAAAAATCATAGAGTAGTGCGATCATACGCAATCGAGCAGGTTTTCTCAAGTGATGTGACGAGCTTAAGTTCGTTTCGATATCTTGACGATATTGATTTCACGATAATTAATAAACTAACCTGTTCGGATATCGTAGCTGTGTGAGTGGCGAAACTTAAAAAATTGTTTTTCTCAAAGAAATAAAAGTGACTTAATGGTACCGTTTGATGTAATGTCGCTGCAGAGTGAATCAGCAAATGCTTCCATTGGCGCTGTAGGCCATGCAGAAATAAAACTGAAGAGAAAATAAAATGAATAATATATAAATACGTATATTAGCCGTTCATCGTTCGATAGACCTTCATCTAGTAGATGTTTTTAAATGATGACACAAGAAAGACGTCGCCACTTAAATATGATACTGCCGTACCGACGTCGGCACTTGCGGTTTCCTTCGTTAGGTCTTTTTTTCGTCTCATTCTTTTTTGCTTCTCTCTCATTGCTCGAAATTGCAAAGCTATCGTCAAGGCGAAGAAGCCGACGGACATGTTTCTTCAATTCCCTTATGGCGCACAAACACTGCTCGAACACGTTCTTGAAGGTGTCCAACGACCAATCCTGACATTTGTATCTTTGAATAACTTTACTTTTTTTTTCCAACGCCGAACTGAAAATGGACGTACATACGTATTCGTATTCGATTGTATCACGTTTAAATCAGCGTTGAGAATCTGAACCCTGATGTAAGGACTAACACATATTCTTACTCGAGTACGATGAACTATTTAATTTAGATTTTTATATAGTTACCAAGCCAAAAATGTCTAATGTTAAATGAAAAAAAAAAAGAATGATAAAATGGTGAAAACACTGATCTAACGTTATTACGTGGCCCGTATCCTTCGATTGGAAGACGCTTTGTAATCTTGTAACAATTTTTTAACTTTTTTAACCTGCTATGTTACTATACGACAATTAAGTAATAAATGAGTCGCAAAAAAATTATTAATCGCGTCAATCCGACCGGAAACTACGGGTCACGTGACGTATGCTCGCGCAACAGTTTTTGTCAATCCGATATTTTTGAAAGGAAATAGGCGAAACGAATAAAAAAAACTCGTGATTCGACTTTGAAGGTACCCGTCATGCTATTCGTAAGTGGGCCGTGACGAGTTTCTGCAAATTTGGAGATCACTCGTGTGACTCGTGTGAATGATGCTAATGATGATAATAATTGTGTATGTAAAATGATAAGCGGATGTTTGATATGCTAGCAAGGAGTAATTAATTAAACTACAATAACGTATTACTTATTCATTCGTTTCTTTATAACGTAGGTCTTAAGCACATCTTTTTAATATGGTAACCAAGTCCTTGTCATGTCGCGTCTTGTTTATCGCAAAGATGGCATCTTTTAATTGGCTACGTTATACATTTCTTTTATACCCTTGTGCCTATACATTTTTCTAAGCGCCAGATCTCAAATTGGTACGCTTTTGTGCCGATAGGCGTCGGTAATGTCGTGATAGACTTTTTGTTTCTATCTACCTGTTGCCGGTTTTACAAATCCTGTACTTACAGACTCGATTGAACACTTGACAATACGGGCTAGTGTATAAGATACGCATTCGTCGTTTAAGAATTCAATAAGGAAGGAAAAGAAGGAAGGAAGCAGCATATATCGGATTCGACAACTAATTTAACAGGTTACCTTGGTTGTAGAAAACGTAATATACCAAGGCATTTACCCGGATATTGGGAACTTGTTAAACTTTATTTAGACTTCGTTGAGTAATTTGGTTCATGAAAATTTTTAAGGAACCTCTTATTAACGAATTTTGTATTTCTTTCTTAATAAGTTATTAGCCGTTTTCCATGTAATCTGCGATAAACAAGAACCGGTCATATCATGCTTTCCTCATATCATTGTTCTATGCATATCCATCAAACGCTGCATCGTATTATGTAAAAGCGGATATTGTGTATCATAGGCGTGTACGATATTTATAAGACGGGCAGGAACAACAGAGAATAACAATACAAGGGGTAGAAAATAATATTCGCCCAGCTTGCGAGACACTCGGAAACATAGAGAAGTCTGAGCGCTCCGACTTTCATATTGTCGAATGACAGTAGGGCGAACTGTTGAGGTGTGGAAAATATTTTGTAATTGTAAAAAAAAAAAATAATTGTGATCGCGACGTTTCGTACTGGTTTTCGACTCTTGCAAAGACGCGAGAGGAGAATTAAGGCGCAAACGCGATGCACGCATCAGATGGAAAAAGTTTCACGAAGAATAATGTCGCGCAATGAATGTGTTATACATATACCTAATATCGCCTGGAATTTTTAAGATTATTTTTGTCTGTCATAACGCTTCGATAATAATATGTAAACGTATTCATCGGTACTTGTGAAAGTAGGTGCAGTTGTTTTTTGTATCGAGCGTCGAGGCGCCCAGTTGAAATTTCATAAAGGGAGTATTAAGAAGGATACAAAAAAAAGGAAGAAAACATTTTTTTTCGACTCCTGGACTGAATCGAACGATTCATTTTAAATGGGAGCCTCGCTACAGTTTTACAACCGTATAATGATATATCGTCAGTAATATATGGAAGAATATTGAAATAATAATATACATATGCAGATAGATCTGACAAGTATATATTCAACACGTGTAAAGTTAAAAGTTAATAAAGTCATTTTAGGGTAAACTTTTTCTTTCGTGTCAGAAAGTCGATGCGAGTCGATTATAATAGTGTTATTTATTTATGCCGTCGTTTTATCCTCATGGACACACCTGTCAATGCTTGGAACAATCATTAATCATTACATTTCGATCAAAGTATAATCGTATGAACGTTATTCATCAGATGTGGCCACATGATATCTGTAGATAATCTAATCGGATGTGCGTTAATTAAATCCATTTAACCATCTTTGATACGCTTGTACATACGACGTATGATAAAATCATGCAAAGTAATATACGATATGGGGTTATTCCAATTTCTTTTAAGCTTTTGTCAATTCTATTGTTGCATCATACGCGCGAATGTAATACATCACATGTAAAGACATAAGGACAAACGACAATGCAGAGGACGGGTAGAGAACCATAAAATTTTAGAATATACGTGTTTCGAAAAAAGTAATGCTATTACAGCGTTATCGTTAGCTTTATCACGCGGGTTCTAAATTTGTATTAGCTATACGTTTATGTACTCATAATTATTCACAACATATGATACTTTCTGCAAACTTACAAAACTCCCTGATAATCCAAGTAACAATATTGCAATTACTCATCCTAGTTTGATCCTGTCACGAGATCAATTTTGACAAGAGATCTCACATTAAAAGTATACAACCTGACTGGTGTGTATCGTAAAATTTATTATCTCGAAATGTAATAACAATATTATGTAAAATACCGAAAAAATAAGGTAAGTGGTTCTGTACTTACGTGATTCTACATCACTTTTTTCTATTACATTTCTCCATGTACTCGCTATACTCGTAGTTCTACGTATAATAAATACATTACCTTTAAGATTGCATAAGAGACACGTGAATCCGTAACAATATTTATGACGAATGAATACAGTATTTTCTAATCTATTATGAAAGTAACGAATAAGACGATACTTTCAAAATTATTAAATTTCAGTGGAAATAAACCAATTTTTAGTACGGACTTGAATTTGACTAATTTCTAGATATATTAATTTTTGCTAGGGTCCTGATCTGTTTTTACGTTGGTATAAGATCATATTAATTTTCGGTAAAAAGTTCGTCGTGCAGAGCTGCCATCGTTTATCATCTACGATAAATGCGTAAAACCTTAAGTCATTACTTGTTACAAATGGAGCGTATGATTTAATGAAACGTATGCCACGACCCGTGCAACTTGCTCAGGTGGTCTGATAGGGTTTTACTGAAATTTGTGACAATATAACGTACCGAATGATTCTGAAATACACGAGTAAATACGTCAAAACATGGTCTCGACGTATGTTACAACAGGTACGTATACTGGTTCTACCTCGTCGAACGTCAGACTACTGACTGAACAATTTATTCATTAGCGAGAAGCAAACAGAAATGTGTAACGTGTGACGTCTGTCATGCAAATGATATAAACACGTGCTTACGCGATTTTTCAACAAAAATCCTCGTGACTAAACGACAAGAAAGATTCTATCGTAAGAATAATGACATTTCCAGAGACTTTTATCGTTATCCCATTTTTCTTTCTTTTATGACAGTTCGACGTAACTAAACTCCGTTTAATGTTATATCTTGTGCACTAGTGGAGATGATCAAATTCAATACACTTGACATAATTCTCCATTTTCAAAATTACTATTTTCCCTCCAGTGAAGCGCACGCCATCTTTTGAGTTACGTAGTACAACGTTCTCGTTGTACCCTTCCCGTTCTCTTATAACGATAAATAAAATGTCCGACGTTTTCTCATTCGGACGCTCCACTTCACTAGAATCGTTTATTTCACTTCGCGGTTTCTTACTTCACAAGAATACTAAATTGTCTCGTTTTACGCACGTGATTTGAGGTTAGAAACGACCAAGTATCCCTGGTACTTGAGGATGTTTTATTAGTGCAAGCTTGACGCAGCAACGTCTTTACAAGCTGGATATTAATAACAAACGGAAAGGTAAGCTAATCCAAGCCGGAAAATTGTAATAACTATGAAATTCTATTTAGAAAGCATTATTCTACTACGGAGACTATTTCATCGTGTCCGAAGTCTGTTTGACGTTATTCATGAGTCACGATCTAATTAACATTAATACAAAGATGATTCAGTTCATTGGAAAGAAAATGAATATCCTGTCCATATACCTGTTACGGTACACCGAATTAAAACGATACTGATACAGGTAAGAAAAAAATACTTTAATCTATTTCGAATTTCGCGAAAAAATTGATTCGAGATTTCTAACCCTAAACGAAGGAATTACGTTCCGAGTATAATCGAATTTATTATGAAACAGCTTCAGAAGGAGGCTTATACACGCAGAGACATCACCGTAAGACATTTTACTTGAAGCTTAAACAAATAAGTAATACGTGCAAAGAGATCCTGTCAACGCTTAACATGTGACGTAACGCAAACCCGAACAATGTTGTCTTTCCTCAGCACATGACTCGTGTTGTTTTTAGAATCATATCCAATCATCCGTCATTGTACATCGGTAAGACTTTACTAAATTCATCTTGAGGATACAATATAGATATGAGATAATCCTTTGCAGTTAATATCGATACTCACTAAGAGAAATCAGTAGTCCATAACTATTTGGCAAAAAAGGGGACACGCTGCACGAATGATCATGCAAAGACCTCGTGAGCAATGACAGTAAGTATGCTTGTTATCGAAGAGTTGATTTCTGTACGACAGATTGAGGGTTATCATGCTAATCACCGATTTATTTCGTTATCGTGCATACACTCTGTGGTGCGCACGAAGTTTTGACACGTGTCAAAAGGATGCGTACTTCAAATTTACGCTAATTAAACTTATCAATAACTGGAACCTATGATAATTACTTTTATATTGGATAACGCTAATTGCGGTTGTCTGGTCAAAAGATTGGATGCATTTTTTTCTGCTCAAAACGTAATCTTATTGTGTCTAGTAATAGAGTGGAAAATTTTCAGGTTGATCCTTTTCGCAGGTTGGTTAATATCTTTTGGTATATTTGCCAATTTCATTTGAATTCCTGGAATGTTTTTGTCATCTAAATGCGATACACTTGTTCGCAGGCGGAATAAATGAACAATTGTTTGCATAATGTGCAATAGTTTCATCACGCAGCTGTCTTATTCTTTTAAGGATGCTAGACTTATAAAAGGTCTTATGCATAGTACACAGTGTTGGTCTTATGTAATTTCATCAAGATAAAAGCGAAAAGGATATTCGTGATACGCAGCTAAACTATGAAAATGGCTTTGCGTCATTCTGAAGATACTTGACACTCTGCAAAAATAACATGAGAGTTTTCAGAAGCGCGTAGAAAAACAGGACCAAAAATAGCGTACCTTTGAGTGCTACGGTAACGACGTTTGCGTCAAGAATTAGGTCCTGAAATATTTACAGTCGTTAGAATTATTAACGTGCCAGGAATAGCAAGCTTATACTGACTGACTGGAAAGATCGGCGAAAACTTATTAGCATCACTGATCAAGTACACAGTCTCTCGATTATTGATATAGTTATTGAATTATCGTCAATGATTTTTACAAACAGTACGTACACTGGTAATCTGGTTTTCGAAGTGCTATTAGTTTATTCATATAGACACGAATGTGAGTGAGATCACGCAATCTCAAAATGATCTGTTCATCGTCATTTATGTCGTTTCGGGCCAAAGACTGGAAGACTGACTAAACAGCAGGGAGCCATTAGACGAATCATAAATTAGCGATAATGTCAGTAGAAAAATATATGCATTGAGTAAAGCAAAAATAGCTCAACGAATGCAATCACGCATAAGATTTGCGTTAAACAATATAAAAATGGAATGACCGGTTTTACGTCATTTTCAGAGAATATGAAACAACATTGTTCACGTAGAACGATTAAAAATTAAAAATGAAAATTAAAAGTTCAAATGCAATTATAATGATTTCTTTTTTTTATTTATATCCCAACTGATCCATCCCCTTTATCACGTAAATACATTGACACGATTCAAGTTTGTTTCACACGATGGCCAACTACGTATATGTTAAAAATGACGTCCATCCGTTGCCTTTAACCAAGAGACGGTCGTGCGACTTTCTTCATTTGAAAAGTATCGAGTTGGGGTGTGACGAACCTACTCCCGGGTTAAATTCATTTGGATGGCGGAATGAGCTCATTGTCAGTTACAAGATCATCATCCGAGCAATGACTTCGGATTTTTGTAATCTAAATTAGATATTAATTCTTTACGATAGTAGCATTAAAATTTTAGATAAAGTAATGTCAGTTATCCGTCAAAAATTGGCGACACGTAACAGCGCTATCAGTTATGAAAAAGGGTACAAAAATATTTGACTCACTTCGTCGTGAACTAAATAACAAAATTCCTGGTGAGCGTTCAAAGAAAATATTTAAGTGTTTGTTATTCCGTAAGGTTGCGAAGTCTTTATGGTCTATTTTCCAAAAAGTACCATAGAATATACAAAATCCTCCAAGATATACAATCATCCGAGGAAATCACAGTGTCAAAATTACTCGTTTGGGAGTCATGAATACTTGAACAACTACGGATACAGTTCTATTAGATCTAGTAGAGTCGCGTGTGCTCCTTTGCCACCACCATGTGCTCACTGCTGAACAGTTTGGTGTAGTAGGGGTAGTGCACGTGTAAATATTTACCAACGCATGCGCATAGGATGCGCGTTCTTGGTCACGTGAGCACGCAGCTTATAAACCCGCCGTTGAGACCGGCCGGTCTTACAACTGCCGAAACAGTTCAAGGCATTGCACACACAGTGTCAAGAGTGTTCTTCAAACACAACAAGAAGTCTTAGCCACAATTGTTGTAAATTTTCTTATTGGATCAGCATAAAGTACTACGCGTATCTTTCACGCAGCTGTTTACTTTACGTCCGGTTGTCGACGTGGACAAACGTTTCTCGTTTGTTTTCTCGAGCACTCCGTTGTTTCTTTTTGTGAGTCAACGAAGCATCGCGCTGACGCGTTACGATTCGCTCGCTGCGCTTTTCAATCCTAAATTCTCGTGAACGGCACTGCGTGTGGACGTAGCCAGCGACCACCTGAAAAGTTCGATTTAGAAAAAGGGGCGAGTAAGTGGGCAAAACGAGCGGGAGCAAACTATACTCGGATCTCAACTTCGCGGACCTTAATTTCCGATAAAACTCCCCGAAATGGCCGGCAGGAACGAATGGGACTACACCCAGAACGGTAAGTAATTATTTTGGGCCTGAACTTGTAGTAGAGTAAATACGATATCTCTTGAAAACCTGTCGAGACGAGTAGACGTTTGAATGGCAGAGAATCCTGTATGTACCTGTACAATGCATTGAAGTAGGACCGTGGTTGAATCTAGTTTGATCTAGTTTTTCTTTTCATTTCGATAGTTATTATTCATCCCTTTTTCCTTTTTATACTGCATATACAATTAAAAACAAGTAAATGCCTTAAAACCATATAGATCCTGTTGCAGCAAAATGACATATTTCGTAGTTGTCTCGTGAAAGCAGACAACAATGGCCCATTTCTTAAGAAAAACTGTACATTTGATTGTAAAAACTAAAAGTACCCAAGCGTTTCGTGACAAATCTTGCTTTTCGTTTCTTTTCGTATTTGCAACCTGATTAATTAAACTAATGTTGACGTCTACGCTCTTCGCCAAATTTCTCAAGACGCAGGAAACTATTCCAAGGAGCCAGCAATAATTTCTGTTAATAATGATTCGCACGAATCTCAATAACCTGTAATGAAATTCAAAGAACTTTTGTTTCCTTCTCATATTCTTTACCGAGCAAGAAATTATACCTGGTTCAAACATTATGCAAGGCTGAATTATCCTTCCATAAAGGATATAGATTGATCCAGAACACGCCTTGTCAGAAATTAGATATAAATAACATAACGATCCTTCAATTGCACTACTTCTTCATGTACACATATATATTTTCCATACGAGTGACTTTTTCATTAGCTAACGAATTCGTCAATTGACCATTCCGTACAAGTTAGCAGTTCGTTCTTAATGTTTTCAGTTGCCAAGTTTCCACATTCCATTTAGCCGTCGCCATATACATATCTCCTCTGAAAAGATGGCCGCTCGCATACAGACATAAAGGCACGAACGCGTTTCAGATAAAAATAATTATTTCTAGTTAAATGACACAAAAATTGAAATGTGTCAGCTTATGTCTTCAAAATCATGATTCATATTAGTCATAAAAGTAAATAAGGATAACGCTATATAAGTCTCTTGCAAAGGGTAGACCAGACTTTACAAAGGTATCTCGAATTATATTTCCTTAATGCTGCGTATGTTTTTGCGTAAGAACTGTATACGTATATATGCATATGTTATGTATTTCATTAACATACCAAATACGTCCGTGACACTAGATAAGTTTGTAATAAATAATTATAAATATGTATTAAGGTAATTGATTCAATGTCCGATGACGGTGCTAATGTACGATTGCTTTGCAGATAAACAAAACTTTGATTTTATAGCTGGACTTTGGAAATCCGCCATTAATATTTCTTATAAGTGTCCACGTTACACGTTGCGATGTCTGAAATGGATTTGAAATATTTCCAAGTCATTTTACAAGGGATAATGAAAATTGCTAAGATCTAATTAGCCACTAACGGTAAAGATGGCCGACTCGTAAGAGCGTAAGGTTATTGGCTTAGAATGCAGGGCGAGCAGTCGGTGCCAACCAGTAAGATAGTCTTCGTAGAAGAGACTAGGGCTGCAAATGAAAATCAATACTTTTCTTTAGGGTCGACCGATGCACCTTCTATACTAACAATGAGGGTCATAGGCCTAGTTTCACTTTGTGGCTTCCGTGCGAATCCCGAAATGCCCTTAATCTAGAACAATTTGTCAGCGCTATCTTGAAATCATCAGTCGCTCCAAATCAGATCTCATATTTACATAAGTTCAATGCTTGAAGTTCATAGTTCGTGCCGTGTAACGAGCAATGACTTTAATTTTCTTTGACTCTCTTATTTTCGCTGCTTTCTGTCTGACGGGTTGAGTCGACTGTAACGATACGTCTAACGCTTGACAGATTAGCTCGCAAAAAGAAAAGTCGATCGAAACGATTTCTTTGTAGTAATAAAGTAGCAGTCGGCATAAGATTGGATCAAGCACTTTAACGTATTTGCGGTGGGATTAGTATTTAAAAAATGAAACATGCGAAGTCCCCATCTTTATTTTCGAGAATAACAAGAGAAAGGAAAGCATCGTTGCGGAATTTACTGTTATTATTAACATTGGAGGAAATGGACGATACTGCTTCTAATAGATGTGAATTGTAGTAAAAGAAAATAATATAGCTCTGCGAAGTCTCATTATGTGAAACCGTGTATCTAGATTGCACCATGTTGCGTAAGTCAATTGACGCTCCATTATAAATTTGTAACAATTTTTATAATTTACTCGCAGTAACACTATTAATCGTTAATTTACGATTTAAAGTATCTAGAATCAACTGACACGTCTAATTGAACGTACATAACATTCACCCAAGACATCCAATCGTCCTTACACGATCGGAAATACCCAATTGCCTGTTGGCTTTCGCACTTGTCGCCATCTTGTCTTCGTATATTACTAATGGCTGCTGGGAATAGCTCCAGGGAAAAAGGAGTCGAAGAGTTCTTTTTTTCGGATACTCACGAGGCCAATGTTCATACTGGTAGCTATAACCAGTTCATTCCGGTTAACGTGCGCTCATCGTGCATGTATACTCGTCACAATAACAGGCATAGCTTCCATACTAGTGCATTGCCAAATATGTGAGACCCAGGTACCCAGTGATTTACATACTTTTGCACATGAATAACAGACACGTTTTTAGTGTCTTTAGGAACGTCCACGTGTCACGTGATCGAAAAAGGATTTTCTCTTTTCTACCTGCTTCGAAAGGAGAATAAAAATTCAGGCCACTATTTCCATGGTACTGTCAAAACCTTGAAGAGATAAGAATGAGTTTTTCTTTTCTTTCTATTTTTAAAGCGTCTCTTGGATTAGTCGGAATTCGGTCCGCTTTCAATTTCTGAAAATAACGTTCGTTAGCTTTTCAAGTCTGCCTTAGGTCGTTAATTACTAAACAACAACATGGCTTACCGAAAGACAATTCGATCGCTAGAACAAAACGACAGAATACAGGTAGGAGAGTCATACACTAATTTAATTTGTAGTCAATTGCAAATGACTATTGGGGAATCGCGTTTAGTTTTGTTTACGAAGCGACGCAGAGACGATCCTTTATACTTTCACTGTCTTCCACGTTTCACTCTAGCGAGTGGTTCTCAAACTAAAATCACACACCTATCGTATTCTTTGAACAGCTCTCACCATTCGTGATTACCTAATAATTATTTCGTGAGCTTTAACGACAATTCCTTGATTCGCAATTAACATTACTCGGCGTGACTGCTATAGCGTGACTTTGCAGTCTCAGTTTTTTCAGGCTAATACCCACGTCAGTGGTTTTGCGAAGGCGCGCAATATCAGGAAGATCCGCAAAAATTTGACGTATTACAAAATCGGGATCAGTGTCCTGTAGCGAGCGACTCATGCCTAATCATTTTTTTTTTTACGGATCACGCCCTGCGACTTTTTTAACGAAGCCCAGTTTCGCAGGCCATGGCTTCTAACCTTACCGAGTATATGGATCAGCCGTTTAGACTTGAACGAGAGGCCAGAACGTGTTTCGTAACGTAGGATAGAAACAATTATTGATTTTTAATAAATTATGAAACAGGGCATGATTGCTCGTACAATCTGAAAACTTGACATGTTTGCATGTAACAGCTGCCCTAGTCAAAATTTAATTTTAGCTTAGCCTATATTGGACCCAGTAAGGAATCTAGAGAGACTTTGATCTCACAGAAGAAAAATTTCTGCTAGGGTATGACAGCTCAGCGAACCCTTTTTGATGGCTTCGCAAAAACGATTTTACGTAGCTATCGATTAGCCAAGCCTTCGAAAACTGTAGAAGCCAAGCGTGTGTTTGTTAGGTGTGGTCGTGGCTTAAATTAGTTACAGGATGTCACGTGTCTCTTACGGATACATGACCATCGCCGGATATGCAGACGCGTACAGAACGTGCATCTACCTCGTTTAGAATTTCATACTTGATTCAATGTATTATTTATATAATTCGTTAATGGCATCTGGAATCTTGGGAATCTACGTGACGCGATACACGACTGCGACATATTTTCTCTAATGTCACGTATCTTTATGTAGATAAAATTGTTGTACTTTTTTTTCGTTTTGACAAAACACACATTTTTAGGATTATCAAGTCGTAAAAGGTTTTGTCATTAACGCTCACCGTACGAACTTGTTCTGTTTTCCACGGTAATAATAACCGTATACGATTCTCACGTTACCCGAGAATTCTTGTGTGACTAATAATCATGGAAAGATTATTGCCTTGGTAAACAAGGCTCTTGACAATGGCCCTTGGCCAGGCTTGATTGGAAGGACTAGATTGCTAGTTGAATTACGCGATACGAACTTACGGAAACTAGCATTTCGTTTATGGTAAACGAGTTTTGAATGTGACATCGGGATACTAATTACGGTATAACACCTAATGTACACTCTCGACAAAAAGGAAGGTAATAGTGTCTACTGTATATTCATAAAATTTGATACCACTGTAAAAGCGTAGAAATATTATTTGGAGCCGCGCATGCGCATACGGTCAGATCTATTTAACGTTTTCCTATATCTATATAGGTTATGTTGCGGAAAATGAATGGTTGCGTCAAACTGTATGCTGTTATTGACATTGAACTTATTGCCAGCGGTATTTATTATCTCTTGGTGTTAGAGCAACGTGATCGCATTGGTCACGGTTTTCTATACCATGTATATTGTAACTTTAGCCTGAACGAATATCAGTGTAAATGTGTAGAAATACATATTTTGTGGGAATTATTTGCATTCGGTGTGCAATTCTGTAATTGGGGATACGTACGAGTATCCTTGCTCGTGATATATTGTCTGTAAAAATTTGACAAGCTTTTCCGCTGGCTCTCATTTACTGTCTGATCGATTAATCCATATAAATATGTTGTTGGATAAATTTCATACAAGAAATCGACAAGCGAGTGAGATTGTCAATTGATTGTTTGCTCTTTAGTGACAGTGTTGGGTCTTAATCAGCTTTGTATTTATGACAAGTTTAATAAACGATTATTGACTGGTACCATATTTCACGATCGCAGACGGTCTTTTTCGCATCCTGGTATATCAGTATCAATGAACGTGCACTATCTGATCTTGACTGACTCAATCATAAATTTCATATCATTTTCTATCAGCATACCGAGGATGTCATTAGGTTTAACGGGATATACAAGACTTTTGCGACTTGATAAAAATAAAATGGACAAGGAAGATGTCTGGTTAAGCTGCGTTGATAGACAACGGTGTCAATTTATTACAATCATTATTGAGGTACTAATATTAATTGCTTCGAAATTGACAGCTGACTCAAACGAGAAGACATCTGATTCGAGTGGATAACTAATCCACGTAAATCGTCTGTATTATATCGTAATATAAATTCGATAAGTACGATAACCAAATGATAGATTTAATATACCCGTGTCATGTACTTTTACAATACTCGACAAGCAGTTGTCTTAATCCATTGTGATCGATGTTCGAAATCATTTAATTGTAATTCATCATATTCGCGAATTAATTAAATATATTACGACCCTGTGCTTATACGTACATGTTAACTGATAATTCAAGAAATGACATATATCCGCTTGATAATTTTTCTTAATTATCGTGATAATAATATTGCGAAATATCGCGGCAAAATTATCCCTCGAGATTTCCTGACGCAGATCCGTATATTTGATTAAGCCATAAAAGTACGTCGCTTCTCGCTTTATGCACCGAGGACTAAGAACGCGAATGGCGTGTTGCAGCTTTTCGAGAAGTTCTGCGAGGCGAAAGTGATAGCCATGGTATGAAATCCGATAGGAATGACTATCGTAAAGACCTCACTTCTCTGTTATGGAAACGACGTAGACAATCATATCGCTACGTTACGGAACTTATAACCCACCGTTAACGCAGCGGATGCGTGCGAATTTACTCGAGAGGAAAAGTCAGCTGGTACTATTATAAATAGCCGTGCCAAACGTGAAATTACGTGCGTCGGATATCCGTTGGACAAATGAATCGTTGATCGAGCTTCTTGAGCTTGCAAGTAGCTTTCGTATCTTCGTATGATAATCCGGTCTTCTCTCTAACAATAATAAATTCTTATCGCGTGATAGTCTAATTGAATTTTGCATGAATATTTAATGTTTATGAAAATATTGACGGATCCCATATTAGTAAGCAAGGACTTTGATCGTATTGATATTATTTGTCGCTGAGCAATTAATCAGCCATACTCATATGTATTTGGATAATCCGGTCTCTCGTAGACAGACGTTTGCAGAATTCACTCGCGGATGGATCATCGCACGTGCGACCTCGACAGAAGGCAAAAGACACATGACAAATGTTTGATCAAGAGCCTGGTAGGTGCGTAACGCTCGGTACTTATTCTGAACGTCGTGCACCTAGAAACAGTTGACGTCTTTGTGACGTCTTAATAAATTGAAATATCTCGCGCGAACGAGTGCGTCGCGATGATAAAGTCATGAAAGTAACGATGCACTTCGCTCAAGTGACGCGGATTGAACAGTGGAAGTCACTTACGGCAAATCAAAATTAATCGCGTTACATTAGCGATACGTCAACCTTGCCACGTGTATCTCTTGCTTGACTATCAACAGATCATCGGGATTAATAATCGTAACGTGTCTCGAGCGATAGGGGATTCGTGATGCGTGCAGACGATATATGTAGTTTCGGTAGGTCGAGGCACGTACGATTACGTCATTAGACTGAAAATTCTATTATCTCTTGTCTGTGTTAAGTTATCGCGTGGGATTTTTATACTCGAACTGTTGCACTGACCTCGAGGAATTTTTCGCAAGTACATTTAGCCGAGGTCACGACTATTTCAACCTTGATTCAGAATAAATGACTTCACGTCATTTTTCGTATTTTGAGCGTCTATTGAACTTCCTACGAGACAAGACGCTGCCTCGGACCTTCGTAATCGTGAAGTTTCCAGACTAGTATAACAAGGTCTTTCTACGAAGGAAGGTCGTACTTCTCATTTCTCTTGGCTATCGTTAAGGTCGAGCGTCTCTTAATCGAAGCTGTAACCAACATCTGATTTGTGCTTCCTGCACAAAACTTTTTATACGCAATTTATAAACAGTTTGACTATACAAATAAAACTGAGAACTTTCGCGCGAACAATGTAACTTTTCAAGTTTAATGCTAACACTGTCGTCTGGAATTGAATGGTAAACACGTGTAGCAGACCCAAGGTCAATAATTTGTCGAAGGCATGCCCAGCCTTGCCGAAGTTGACTCACAATCAGCTGATCTCGGTAACCCATAAATCAAGCGCAAATAGTTAATCAACCGCATACATTTCCGCTCTATGAAATTTCTCTGTTCTCACTCTAATAAGTTAACTTTGAGCTTGTAAGCGATACTGGCGGGGGATTGGAAATAATCGTCGTGCCGATTCGATTAAATGAAATACATGAATTATTTATCCCGCGCCAGTCCTACGCGTCCACAATGTCCTTGGGCAATGTTACGCGTTATCCTACTTTTCAGTTTCCTTATTAGCCCCACAGACGGTATCCTCTGCAATGACACTTCCGGTATCCAAGCATTGATAAAGGGCAGACGTCAACAGTAACTGTAGTCTTAAGACGGCAATAACGCGTACTGTATTTTTTGCTATTGGCTCGACCGGAAGTTGCTTCACTCGGTCAGCAAAGCAAGAAATTGAATTTTGTTAAATAGCATAGGCATTCACGTTTATGAAATTTTGAATGTGCATGCGAAAATTGACATTCTTGATAAGTCAACGGTGACTTACATACGCTGACATGGTATCTCATCATATGACTGGTTTAAAAACGATATTTAACATGTGAAAGCCTCGCGCGAATTATACGGACCACGTGCTCCTGTTCCCCTGACACGACGTCTCATGGTTTATAAGCGCACTGCAAACAATGTCGGGGACATAAATTCTGATAAAAGCGTACAAAATGTTACAGTCAAAAGCACGTGACGCGTCTCTCAGATAATACTCGGTTCACTATCGAGACAGGACGTGTCTGTAATCGCGTCGCTAACTGCACGACTATTACAATTGAGTCTAGTAATGTTAAATGTAATAGGTACTCGCGATATGTATTTCACGAGTTCACATTTTTCATTCTACGAACGTCATAAATATTTTCAAGGTCGTCTTAACGTACGTATATTACATACATACGTTCCACATATATGCATGAATCTTACGTATCATTCAGCGTGAACCAATAATAGACGACTTAAATAGTGAGAGCGTATAATGAGTTCGTTAGCATGACTCACGATGTAGATATGCGTCTTATAAATTGTATTATGCAACTTCATGATAATCCTGCATTCCATGTAATCTACAGTGCGAGTATGAGAAACTGTAATCACCCGTTCGTTGCCTGTACTGGTCAAGTAGTCCGATAAGGAAGAAAACGGAATGTTATATGCACATAATTATTGATTTAATGATTTTATTCTTTGTGATTGCAGGACCCAGCACGTGGGTGGAGAAATTCCCAATGGCGGCGGGTTCGAGGCAGAGTCCGGTGAACATCGAAACCGATCGTGCAGAATCCGACCACGAGGCTCTAAGTAGCAAACCATTACGTTGGAAGTACGCAGCGACTGCTTCGCGAAAACTTGTGAATCCTGGTTATTGTTGGCGCATAGATACCGACGGTGAAGGCACCTGTGAGTATACGGCAAAAGTCCTTTGACTTTAATAATCAAACGTTGTTACGCGAATACGGTAGATAGAGGGTAATACAGGTACATGTAGGTACGTTGCCACGTGTAGAATCGCAAATTATGTTAACGATGCGTATGTTAATTGTGATATGACGCGTTAGGATGTTCCGTCAGTTTCTAGTTGGTTCGGTAAAATCACTGTATAAATAAATCAACACCTTCTCATTGGTCGTACTGACGTTTCGCGTTAACCGTTCGCCGAATGTCATTGTCTGCCAGCGACATTTGGAACATTTGACACGAGGTCAACTGGACGTAACGTTTATGCGTCGTTATGAATATTAACCTGCTTGACTCTCTAAACACAATTGACATACATAAACATTTTATAAACGCGAGCGATCCGCCGACGGCCAGATGTAAAGACGTAGAGATTTTACAGGAGGATTTGCAGAGGTTGGTATCCGTGGGTATCGTATGTAACAAATTGCAGCCTGTATTTATAGTCTGTACTCGTGCTGGACCCCCGTAGTCTATAATGGTTAATTGAGTGTATCCTGTACTAGACAGACCTTTGCAACGTGGCATTTCATACACTATATCGTCAGTATGCATTCGAAGCTGCAATTCTTGATAACATTGACTTATTGTCGGAATATACGTAGACTATTATTCAATTTGAAGTACGCGTAGCATTTATTGCACGAGGTGGTACACGGTGGGAACAATTATATAAATTGTAATTTATCATCTGGAAAATTGATTATTTAGAGTAGTCACAAGCGCAAGGTTGAAGTATACTAAACAGTTGCGTAATCTTTGTTTACAGTCCTTACCGGAGGTCCTCTCATGGACGATGTCTACAAGCTGGAACAATATCATTGTCACTGGGGATGCAGTGACTCTAGAGGCTCCGAGCATACCGTGGACGGTCAAGCATTCGCAGGCGAGGTAAGTCGCTTGTTTTATGGCGAGAATTTATTTGACGAACAAACAACACTCTTACGCGTCTTCGTACAGCCGTAATAGTCGCTCGTAATCATTGTTTTGGACTAATTGAGAAGTCGAAATAAATCATGTTTCGTAACTGCTGACGAATTACTTTAATATCGTGTGCGGCTTTAACGCGGTGACTAAATATTTATATTACGTGTTAGAAACGTAAACGTATCGAATTTACTTCGCGAGCAGCCAGCAGCACGTCTTGTTGCCTCAGCTGACATAATCATAAATCGCAATCAATGCTTATAATATTTAATTTGACAATTAAATTTGCCTGGAATTAACAGTCGATTAGGCTTTGAGCTTTTTCCAAGATTGTACATACGTCGTGGCAAGCGTACCTCGTGGATAAAATGTTTATTGTAATAGTTTACTCGCAGAACAGATGCGTTACTGTTGCCTTGTGGGACTTTTAAATTGTGCTGTCTCCGTGTGACGGTTTATGGCTCGTTTCGCACGACAGTGAACAATGTGGTAGTTCAGTCACGTGGAGCATGAATCATGCGACGATTATTTAAGCGATGATCTCCTTCCTCTTATTTTAAAGCGCGGAACATAACAAGTCGGAAGATAAAAGTGGTCGAGTCTTCTGTTAATTTGGCAATTTTCTTAAATTCCTTTGCTTTGTGCGACATTTCGAACGATTCGCAGACGTCCAGTCTTCGCTCTGTATTTGGCATTTACTTGTGTTCCACGTTATTAAATGTACGCGGTGTAGCTTTGTGGCTTTTCCATTTAGAGACTCTTCCAGTTAGCACTGTTTATTTCTATACGTGGTAACATCAAGGCTGCATTACACGAGTTGAAATAGGCTTGAAATCTCTGGATTGTTCGATGACCATGTCGGAATGAACATTCTTGTTGCTAACGTGAACGATGCGAGTTTCACAGGCTCGTAACTTTATTAGATTGAGGTTTGACGGTTAGTAGCGGCCGTCTGTAAATTGTACGAGACATGTTTACTCCGGTATTTTCCAGTTTCAAGTAGTACATGATTATCGCGCAAGA
Organism: Syrista parreyssii; assembly: GCA_030142615.1. Lineage (NCBI taxonomy): Eukaryota > Metazoa > Arthropoda > Insecta > Hymenoptera > Cephidae > Syrista > Syrista parreyssii. The sequence goes on from JARQTG010000316.1 coordinate 1,073,025, forward strand.
GGTGTCAATCTGAAAAGGATAAAGATAAGAGATCCTACGTTTGATTCCAATCAATCGAGATATTCTTTGGTATCCGCTCAAGTTCAGTTCGAACTGGACGTTCATTAAGAACGGTTTAACCAATTAAGAGGCCTATTAACGAGTCAATTGGCAATCGTCAAGGGCTTTTTCCTTCGTACATCGCCACTCGCATGCATTTAATAGTTTGTTGATTTCACGGAACTTTCCTGTATCGTTGCAATACATTCCTCATTAATCGTCGCTGTCTGTCATTCTACAGAAATACTGGAGATCACGACGCTCTTATAATTTTACAAAGTACTTATGAGCTTCTCAGTATCTCGTTGTGACACCACTTGAATGTACTGTGCTTTTCTTCCCGGTTGCATAAAGCGTACGTGAAGATATGACTGTGAATTAAATCTTGGACATTATTATCATTATTCATTAAATCCCGGACACTCCAGCAGGACGATAATAACAAACGAATACAATTTATCGTCGAGCGCCTGACATTACTTATTAGTGTCGATAACGGTTTTCTTATTTAACGCGCTAACAAAATGTTTTCTCATGGCTAACAGTTGCGGTTATAAGCGCAACTGAATGGCAAGCATCATTGTGATTGTGCCTATACGGATGTGACGCTTGGTAAATTTTCACATAAATTTTCTACTTTCAGCTGCATCTGGTACACTGGAACACCACTAAGTACAAGACGTTCGCCGAGGCTGCAAAGGCATCAGATGGATTGGCTGTACTGGGAGTGTTCCTCAAAGTGAGTAAAATGCCATTATGTATTTTCAGAACGGTCGCTGTTACCAAGTCGGATCGCTTGTATCTAGTGAACTTGAGACAATGTGCATACATGTCAACGGATTGTCAGCAGTTTCTTATATGGATGCAATTTACCTACTGGCTCGTCTATGCTTTTACATAAGTCATAAGCTCTAAGCAGAATCCACAGGAGTGACATCGATCAGCTGATTGACGATTACGTAAACGATGATCACGTAATACGCGTATATAGATTGACATTGTAAATTATCTGTATTACCTATGTGCATCGATCAACTGTTCAATGTTACAAGAAGTACGTACATAAACGATACAAAGGATAGACTCGTCTCTCGAAATGAGTCTAGAGCACTTTGTGATGTGTCGGTTAAATTTTCGATTGATCGAAAGACAAAGAACCTCCTTTGTGTCGAAAGTGTCTGGGCGACCGTTGAGAAAATTGCTCGGTCGAACAGACGATAAATGCAGAAGGTACGTCGTGCGACACGATATACTAAAACTATTCGTTCCAGTTCGCACGCGCGATAATCGGCACATGATTATAGGCCAATAATATGTGAAGTATCGTTGCGCAATGATGAATTAGCACGAAACCCCGTTTGGTCACTGTGATATATTTTTCTGGTTTCTCGTACTTCCCGTGCGATTGGCTGTCCCCACTTTTCTTAACGAAACCCGCATTCTCATCGTAAGGACGAATTTCGTACACGTGACTCGTCATTCTGTATACCTTACGTCACGTGGCTCCTCATAGCCGACTACTATCTGCTCGCTACGATCTTTTCACGATTCAGCCACAACAATGGCAGACCTTGACCGCACACGAAACTCGAAAACAAGTCAAACCGCAAACCAGAGGATCGAGGCGTGCTGAATCGATTGTCCCATGCACCGTTTCTTAGGATCCGTGACATTTTCTACGAGTGTTTTCCGCGTGCTCGTTTACATTTATATTTCACGTCTCGAGCAATTACTCGAAGCGAAGGAGAGATCAATCGGAATTCAATTCCTATGCTCGGCAATAGAAAACACAATTAACGAGGACGCAGTCGATCGATTAACTTCGGTTGCCTCAGGGTCAAAATGCACGGGCGTTATGCACCCGATAAGAAATGCACAATCGCTACTTAACTATCGAGTCTCGATTCTCGCGAGAAAAAACGCCTGAAACTAACGCTCCAATGTTTCCTGCGTTATTAGACTCGAGGTGCAATGCACACCGTGATTTAGCGGAGTAGATGCAAACAGTAGTAACGCTATAAAACGTCACGTGCCATGTACCGGTACACGGGCTCGTCTCTTTGAGTACAATTGTTCGAGCTGATATTACAGCTTGCACAGTGCTTATATCTTGTTTGTATAATTTAAATAAAAACAAGCCTGAAGCCTTGCACTATAGGGAAACAAACATTGACTAAGTATTTGTATTATAAACACAAGGTGTCATTTGGTGTCTTGTCGTCTAACGAGATATTCTTGAAATTCATTTATTTACAATGATTCCTCCTGATCTCGTTATTGGGCAGACATTTTTTGTTAGGACCAATCCGTCGTCACGTACTATTTTCTTTAACTAAACTTACTCGTTTTCAGGTGGGTAAAACTCACGATGAGATGGATAAGATCGCACGATTGTTGCCATACGTCTCTCATAAGGACGAGGTGGTTGACATTGTCGAGAACATCGATCCCAGCAAGCTTCTTCCTGGTGAGTCTGACGTTTCATTATCTCTAATTATGTATCATAGGTCTCTATAGTCTTTCCTTGTACCTTGACCAAGCTTTGACGATTAACAAAGTACAGTGACTTATCCGCATTTTGATCTTAGTGATGCTTGAGTTTGTGAGTAGCTCCGACAATTGGCAACACTAATCGCCAGCTTGTAACATTTCGAGCATGATACTTATTGAATGTTGATACTAATGTTGTGACTAATGAAATCTATTGGTATCTCCGTTACTCCAGTGGCAAAGATATCTCGATGCATGTTTAACCAATGAACTACATAGCGTCAAAACTTAACCTTGTTAAAATCACGCGGCATGTTCCGTTTGACTTGCATCGATGCTTCTCTGTATATATTTTTAACAATCACCAAGGTACCGATACTATTCGAACCCACGTATAATTTTGCGCGAATTAAATGTATCTTTGCATATTGGCAGAGTAAAAATTTTTGTATTTTTCTTTTCCTCGCTGTCAATTGATCAAAAGTATTGTTTATTCGAGCACGTTTTTTTTCTTCCTCGCTCTCTCATTCTACGTATACGTGGGTACGTGAACTTAAGCTCTAGTACTGTAATACGCTACTAATTAAATAAGCAAAATTACTAACCCATTTGTCGTGTGTGCGTGTTTTGCCATATTGTTTGAAACAACAGTACGAGGAGGACGTGCCGGGACGCAAAGATGCGTGAATCCATGCATGCGTTGGGCCGACCGAATCATACGACCTGAACACAAGGGAGACTACCAAGGTTGGTATTGCCTTGGGACCGCATTTTCGTAAAGACCATGAAAATGATAATCGCTTGATTTTCATGAATCTACGTCATTTCTATACGGCAAATAACGTTTTCGTCACCTTCGCAGAATGGCGATTTCAGGTATCGACGATATAATGACGCTTTGTGCGATACTTGCTATACCAGTAACTAATAAAAGCTTGCTTTGCTATGAATATATATATATATGCTACGTATACAGCTCGTCGCGTAATAGAGCGTGTATACGAATTGCTAGCTGTCGCTAAAAAAATTACGTATACGTGATGAAGAGTCTCAGACGCTTGTGCACAGCAGCCGCATCCTACCTGTACGTGATAAAAATAAAATAAAACTATCTTTACAAAAAGCTATTCGCCTCGCGATATTATCGAACTTCGATCCCGGAAACGGAGCACCGTAATAGACTTTTTTAATTTTGACTCCGAGATCTCGTTTAGAACTCGAAAAACTTATTGACTCAATCGCGTTGTACCTCGTCAACTGTGTACACTTTCTATCGACGTAACTGCCGGCTCGTTCATTATCGAATTTGTCGTCAAACCCGTGTTAATCGAACGTGTCAATATTATTGATTGAATTCGCACGCCCGTCTTAATCCGTACGCAAATCAACTCATTCGCACATTTATATTATCGATCTGCACACGTGATTAACCGTTTGTTTCTCTTTCGTTAATTAATATGACAGATGACAACGGCTACTGGACATACTTGGGCTCGCTTACGACTCCGCCGTGCAACGAGAGCGTCACCTGGATCCTGTTCAAGAAGTACATCGAGGTGTCCCATCATCAGTTGAACATCTTTCGCAATCTCCGCAAGTTCCCACGAGGCGCGGAGTGTCCCTGCCACGAAAATCATGGCGCGGTAAGGAGATGTACACCTTTTTTTTTTTTTTTTTTTCTAAATCGAGACGTCATTTTCCCTATGCGTTATTTCGTCATGTTATCCTTGCGCTGCCACGCGCTTCGCACACAATACACGGTTACCTTTACCCCATTTTTATCGTCGTGATCTCGATCAACACTTTTTTTTTCACTCTCGATCGTCAATTAGTCCGTTCCGGAATTCGTTACCAGTGCTACCACCTTGATTATGTCTCATATGCATGTCTGCAAATCAGGACACAAGAATACTCGTAGTACCAACAGTGTATTTTAGTACGTTGTCTATTATTCGTAAATACGCGGCCAATTCACTTCGGCCCGGAGCATTGCCTCCGGGTCGAACCCGCCACCTGCACGTATCTCATGACTCCTGCGAACTAGCACGGTTTTTCTGAATACCTTGTACTATTTTTTTTTCTTACCGTCTCGTTACAGGTGATCAACAACTTTCGACCACCGCTACCGCTGGGAAATCGCGTGTTGCGCGAATGCGGAAGTTTCTAAGCTGTCGCGGAACTTCGAACGACGCCGTATGAAGATGAGGAAGAGACGTTCGATGACAGCCATTGCGTTTTTGCCGGCCATTCCGGGGGGGGGAATGGGATTGGGTGGGTCGCGGGGGTGGGGCGTTGGGAAGTGCCGGGGGGGGGGGGGTTGGCACGATTGAAAATCAAGAAAAATTTAGATCTTGTCGAAAATGTTACATTTACGTTATTTTGCTCGATTTTTGGGGATGTATCTTCAGTACGTCTACTACAGTACAATATTGACGTTCCACGTGCTTGTAATATCTTTGTTTAACGTTGCGTCAGAATCTTGATTGTCCCACGTGTGTGACGATCGAACGATTCGAGACTGTCAATTTGTGGATTAATATGTTAATCGTTTACTCATCGAAGATCTAAACCGTCCAGACGAGCGTTCCCTTAACGTAAGTGATAACGTTAGAGATGCGAGATTATAATCCTCTCGAGATTGTTTTTCTACACACATGAATTGCAGATAGGTGTCGGATATAATCGAGATTCTATCTTACCGAGAGTAAAGGATCAGCTGAAATTTTTTTAACCGATCGGTATTCGTCGACACTCGTCGCGAATGCGTGCGACATATTTTCGAACAAAGAAGAAGCTGTACTCGGCGCGGTCTATGTGGGAAACGTAAATGATTTTTAATCTCTGACACGTGTATCCTATACGTCGTGCGTTCTATGTATGTCGGATGACGCTGTAGGAGTAAATTCGTATTTAAGCCGCGCATGCGTACGGCTCCCATGAACGGGAGTCGAAATGGTATTTATAATGCGATGCGCCGTCAATTTAGATCTGTTGTATTAGATGTTGGTACACTAATTTGTTATGTTGCTAATTTTTTAATTGGTTCTTTTTTTTTTTACACGAAATCAGAACGCACGACGTACTGTCAATACATGCGAGGTCGTCATACTTCGTACGAGCTTGTACGTCCTCTCACAATCAGATCTGATAGGCTGAAATGGTGCCTATGCGTTTATAATAAGTCGTCAATGTGAAAAATGTAATAGTAACGGGTAGAGGATGGAGAAGGAACGAATGAGGTTACGTTGGGATCTGCAATGTTTTTCAAAATTGTTAATCAAAGCTTTTGTAAACCTCTACGGCACGCGCGAGCCGTACGAGGATTTTCGAGTCGAATTTACAACGGCATTTTGACAGACACTATTTTTAATCGCCGTACGCGTATAAGTTTAACTTTAAAGCAAATGTTTCTTCGCTTTTCATTGAAAAGTGACCTCGTCGTAGGGGGCAGATCAAAAAAAAATCGTCGTTTAATACTAACCGAAATATATAATGTTTGATGGATAAGAAATATATATATATTATATACATGCATTATATAACATAGGTGTTTGTCCATATTTATAAAGTGGCGGGTAAATCGAGGTTTGAAAAATTGAATGAACGCCAATCTTTATTTCTTATGACTTAAAGCGCAAATGAACGATCGACTGGATTTTTGCGAGGATTCGTTTTTTTTTTTCAAACACCGATTTCTCGCGTCATGTTATGTCTTGTAACAAGTTGACACTATTGTAGTACCATCATGCATCCTTATTACTATTTTCGATCTATTTAAATCATGTATCATTTTCAATGAAATCCCGTCACCTCGGAGTTCGCATGATCCGGCCTCGATAACGCTTCCGCGAATCCGAGACGGAGACCGCGAGTTGCACGTACATATATACATACGCATATGTGTAGAATATGTATTTATATATTATGTACTTTGTCGCGTGTATATATATATATATATATATATATATATATATATATATATATATATAAACAAATATGTAAACGTCAATACACGTAATGCTAAAGACTTGGCTTTTTTAGGATTACAACTTTCTCGAACTTACACGCAGAAATTGCAAATGCTAAACGATACACCAGCGTACTTGCGATATTTGCGATTCGAATTTTCAGGGACACCCCGTATGGCGCTAGCTGTGGCATGAAAATTTTACGCGCGAATATGTTACGTAGGCACGTATATAATTATAGGTACATATTATACTGGAGAATTAACGTTTTGCTTATTGCAACATGATTCATCTTTCTAAGAAACATCGCGATGCGTTTTCGTGTACAAGAACATTCAGGTGTAGATTTATGATTTAATTAAAAAAAAATATTGCGCTTTTAGCGTAGAAGATACTTAGAGTCGTGTTCGTCGAAACATCTACTGCTGCAGGCGTTCCTTCCGTTAATTTTCTTTTTTTTTTCCGTAAAAGCGACACTCTTGAGTATGGAGGAAAAAAAAGTATTTGAGAGCTCGATGTGCGGCTACGCATTTTAAAAACGAAACCCTGTACATTGCGTACCTTATAGAATAGAAGACTGTGGTTCGGCTTACGATTAGGGGCCGACTGTGATAGAGAATATAAATAAATGACCCACGAGAAGGATGATGGTCATGAAAAATTTTCTTTTATTATTTTTTATTTATATTGGTGTAGAAAAATGAAAGAAAGGCAGTACATGGTTCCCAAAAACAGTGTCCCATATTGAATGTTTGTTAGTAGCACTTTTTGAAGCAGCTCGAGCACTTGCAAAGATCCCGGTCTCTGACTTCGATGCTCATGGCCACCAGAACGGACCAAGGACGTGCACAGGAAACCAACAGCCAAGAGAAAACATGATCGTAACACGATACGAGCAGAGATTCTACTACTGGCACGAGTTCCTTGAAAAGACCCGCCTCGGGTACTTCCCTCGTGTTTGGTTTTGATAAAAGTCATGGGAGAGATTCGAGGGACGCAAACACGGAACGGTCGGAATTTGAAATTTGTAACGGCTCGCGATACGTTGACGCTCGAAACGTGTGGCGTGTCGCGTGAAAATTATTGACTAACGACGCCCCACTCTTCAGGTGTATGAAGTCACGCGTGGATATTTTGAGCGTCATTAAGAAAGTCGTCAAAATATATCATACGTATAGTATACGTTCCCACGCGTAGTAAGCGAAGCAGGTTATTGTTGCCGGGACTCTATCACTGTCTTTGATTTCCAGTTTAAACCGGTCTTCTTGACTCACCAATACACCTCTGTTACTCGAGGTTACTCCACCTTCGTAAGTATTTCGAAACCTTTCACCTTAAGCGACGTTCACAGTGCACAATACCTGCTAAGGCACCGAGCACTTATCGATACTTGGAACGACTTGTGAAGAATATCACTGGAGTATCGATCTGCTGATTGTATAAAGCCAGAGCAAGATGAGATCAGCGCAGTACTATTTTTTTCCATCAACTCCATGTCCCTTGCAACGAGGGCATAGAAATTACGTTGAGCGTAGGACGTGCACACCAGCAGCATACAATTGACACCAATTACCGATGATAACGCACGTAATATGCATAAGCGAGGAAGGGGAGGACTGTGCGCCACTTGAACACGATTAGCGATACTCACAATTAAAGTATATCTTCATTGTGATATAGTATACGTGCCGAATGATAAGCTTTTAATAAATGGATTATTATAAATATCTAGTTCATCGTTATTTGCCTTTAACATCGATATACGTTTATAACATAGGGAACGTTCGTTGAAGAGGTTGGTAGTGTGCCGGACCGTGGAACGAACCACAATTTCATACAATGGATGCGACCGCCGCCGTACAGTAACTTTCCGCTGTCGTCTGAGTAACCTGTCGTTACGAAAAAGGAAAGGTGTATACGTAAATACGATTGGGCAGGAGTGAAGCGGGCACGAGTCTTAACAAACTTCAAGCGTCATCAGAGCTGTACGCACGTGCGAAGTCGGCTGACGGTAAGTAAGAATTTTCAGACACTCTTACGTGGGGTACAGGCCGTGCCAAAAGTACCAGTATTTTCTTCTTTCACTCCATTCCTCAGGGTTGATTCGCTATTATTGAAGGGCCAATCCAACTATGGACGAAATAGAAATTGTTCTATGGGATTTATTGTGACAAATTACATCTTCGTCATGATCGTTCAGGATAACCAACTAGAGCTTCGGTGTCACGTGTTGTTCGCTTATGTTTCAGACGGTAATGTAGGTATAGTTATGGGCTATATCCAGTACACGATGAAAAAATGTAGGACCGCGCCTCTTCTTTGTGGCACTGATCCAAGTAAAGATATTTAAAAATATTCAGAACGACGGCTATCGACGTTAATACACATAGAATGCTCGAAAAAAGAATGAGCATTTAGTCACATGATTTTAAGCACGCGACTCTGCTAAGTTTACATCTTGTAGCAATCTTCTTCATATCTTACTATCGGAATGTTGATGGACTTTTATGCACAAATATGATAAAATATCGTTATTAGATAATAGGATAAGCATCTATCTTCGCTACTTCAGATGCAGAGATTTGATAGATCCTTGGAGATGTTTGTCAAGTATACTTATTTCTTATCAGTATAAGAGTGATTTTCAGTTGATAAAATAGCGGCTTTGTCTGCATTTCATAATGTAATCCGTAAGAAACATTGTAGAGTTGTATTGTCGATACTATATATAATATATATACTTGATCTTAGAAAGATGTTATATATACAGTTGTAAGATTCGTACTTCTGTTTTTGTATCTGACAATGAAATATAGTCGGGAAGAGTTATGTTGCCTATAACTCTTGATGGTGTCAAGATGTTACGTGATTTTAATGTTGGCTAATCAAGTTTTTCTTGCGTCCCTATTATCGACGGTGGTGAATTGTCTTAAGGAATATAGTGAATACTGACACAGTAGGCATTATTTTTATCCGTTTGCTTTATGGTTATTGTTGGGAATATTTTTGTCTTTACTGAATACGTTTTTTAATTAGCACATTGGTTACTTGACAAATGCTTGCATTCTATATCACCGAATGATTTCCATAACGGTTTTATTATTTGTAAAGCGTTTTTGAATTAAAATTGTTGGTATTTATTAGATAATTCAGAATTATTTTTATACTTTTTTTTTTAGGGCGTTGAATATGCTGCTGGCGCCTAGGCTGACCTGTTGATAAGAGAGAATTCTATACACATATAGAGACGGTTCTTATCCATTCTATATACATATGCATATTTATATTTATCTTGTGTTGATTTGTAATATATTTTTCTTATTGCATCTAATCATAGTAACACCATCTCGTAGATTTTCATTTGAAACCAAAGGTTATCATACTCTGATAAACTAGAAACTAGTTCTAATACTGATTTCGTATATTAAAATTTATTTTACCCAGTGCCTCCATCATAAAAATCTTCATTTATAAATTTTGAAATACATAAATATTACAATTACGTTGGAGTGCAGTGTCTATCTTTCACAATTAGTTCAGCTTACCCATTGTTGATAATATAGGAATCGTTGATTACCCACGTGTATTTCCCCTGATAGAGACAGTTTGAAAGTATCAATTTCGTTCTTTTACTTTGCATTCTGTTTTACTCATATACAGGGTTATCGCGTCAAACCCACCGTCTGAAGTTAGCCTGTCCATTTGACTTCTATGGCAGGTGGTACGCTTGTCGCAAATAACCATATATGAATAAGAATCAGCGAAAAGTTTTGAGACTTGAAAAATAGCCTCCATTGATTGACATTGAATGACAGAGAGTTAATTCAATTAGAAAATTACCATGTTTTTATCTGAAGAATACAAAATATATATTAAACGTTTAATAAGTCCAAGAGAATAGAACAGTATTGCACAATACATTTTATCATATACAATTGAGAGGCGCGTGTTCTGCAATTTAGATTATTCTCTTGTTCTCTATTTCTGATCTCTCCCTAAAGACTGGTTCCAAGCAACGAGTGCGCCTGTCTTTTATTACTTGAGCAAATAGCGTATACGAATTCCCAGCGGCACGGTGCTACCGTTTATCCGATATTTACATTGGGGAGATGGATGTATTACCGGATTAGTTGGCCCCCGTGGCTTTTTGATTATTTAGGCCCGAGCGCATTCAGACATCTGCCCCATAGAAAAGATCACCTCTTGAAAATCCCCTAAACCGCGGCAGTATCAATTACATTGTTGTTATTGGGTAGCCATAGATGTGGTCGCAGATAATACACTGGTATAAGAGCATGCAACAATGGACAGGTATGGTGTATGCCCAACGGGATCCTCATAAACGCAACATGATAGCCATCAGGTGTGCAACTATGCGTTTAATTTGGATTTGCAACGAAATGGATACTCTCGCCAATATGCAGCCCTGTTTCTTCCTATATATGGTAGGGCACTACCCTCAAAGTGCTTCAGTTAGACGTTGAAAATGAGTGAGGTACAGAGGCAACACAGAGTCTCCAGTGATTTCAGCATAGCTAGAATTCTAGCAAAACCTATTCAGAATTCACCGAGAAATGATCGAGTATTAATTCACGAATATAAATTACCAGTTGCTCCTACCGAGGAAACGTTCCGGAGTACAAGTTGTGATTCTTACATTAACGTGAATTCGCAAGCGATACGCGAACGTGTATCTCCTGTCATCGCTGGCACCTCTTGCAACCTGTGCAAAAATAACATACAGAATATTTCGACCAGTGTCGACATATATAATCCGGGCGTTCATTTAAATTCGATGGTTGGCTGCTCAAAGACTGCTGGTGGAATTCTGTGCGGGATAGCAAAAGAAGAGGATGAGAAAGAGATAACACGGATACTGCACGGTGAAGAGGATCAAGATACTGTAGAAGCTGCTGACGTTGCTAAAAACAATAAAAATAACTCAATGATCAATACGTGGAAAGACAGTGCTGCGGTTGTTATTGATAATAAGGAACTATCGTGGCTTCATTGCACACGGTACAGACCACCACGTTTGCCAAGAAAGTCATCTGCGGGAAAAATTACCAAGAGACGTCCTGGTACGCAACCAAGAATTCCATTCACCGCGCTTCAACTTCAAGTCTTGGAAGACAAGTATAAGAAAGGAGCATATCTGTCCAGAAGAGACGTTCTTCAATTGTCTACAGCTTTGCGATTACCTCAGAGCAGGGTGAGTATATGTGTTACGTTTACAATCGTGTAAAAGGAATAACGAGTTGTAAATTTCATTTGGTATTTATCCTAGGTTAAAATCTGGTTTCAAAATCGGCGTGCTAGAGAGAGACGAGAAACACAACAGTTGCACAATAGTACGTTATCGGATAGCGTTGATAATTCCGAAGAACAAGTATAAATTGTAAATAATGAATAATGTAGTGAAATACTTTGCACAATGGACACTCAAGCTTTAAGTATAGGTGTGTAGACGATTGAAGAGAAATACTGTGAAAAACAGAGAAAGCAGGGAGAATGATAACATTCTTCTTTTACTTAAAGAACCACGTACAGCTGCGTGAATAAAACATAAATGACCATAATAGACAATAATTATTATTAAATATTTGTACAGTAACAATTCATTCTATTTATAATAAATGACAATACCGAGCAAATAAGGTACCGTTTCTTCTTTTTAGCTTCAAGCAGTAGACAATAACCGTGCAGCAGGTAATGACTGATACATTTACATCTCACAATGATTAAGTATTTATTTCGTTACTTTGTGTCTGTAATATCCTATTTTCCTTCGGCATATGCCTGGCTAGGCAGGTTTTCTTATTCTGTGCGCATCAGCTGGTAATTGTGAATAATACATCAACAGTTATCGTTAATAATACACTAAAAATGGTGCGTTTCGTAAAATGACTGCACTTCGAAAATCGTCAGAGAGCAATAATGCTTTCTCGACCTGCTCCCACGCCTATCCATTTCACTGCAATGAAAATGATATATCGACAGTTAGTTATTTTAATAAATCGTGACACAGTGATTTAATAAAGTAAAAAATTAATTTGATTACACACCTGGTACGTCCAAATGCTCTTCTATTAATCGCACATATTTCCTTGCATTGGGAGGTAATTTTTCTAAAGAGCGAACGCCTTCCGTATTGGCTTCCCAGCCCTCAAAGGTTTCATATATTGGCTCCACTCTTGCTAGATCCGATGCGTTGCTTGGAAAATAGTCTATGTCTTTACCATCCAAGCGATATCGAATACACACCTTAATTTCCGGCAATGTATCCAGGATATCCAGCTTCGTTAGGCAAATGCAGGTATATCTAATGAAATAAAATTATTATATATTTAATAGACTGAAGTTCAACTGTTTCTTTTAATAATAACAGCCTGACCCTCGGACTTATTTCCTAATCTTGCATAACGTCTATCAATTAAGATAAAGAACTGTCTATTTTAGTATTCATATGGCTTCTATAGTCGGTTCTGGAGTAAAATAACTTAAAGCGAAAGATGGAAACACGTGTTTCGTGCCAAGGCCTCCTGTAGTAAAATTTCTTAATTGCCAATGCTCTTTTGTCAAAGGTAATGAATGGTTGTTCACATGATACCATTGGCAAAAAAGCGTCGATAATAAGATCTTTTGCTACAGGATTCGCATTTTTCCATGTCACTTAAAGCTATCTTACATTGTAGATCAACTATAAGTAACTTTGTTGCTTAAAATTAGTATGGAGTAACTACATAACGCATGTGCAGTTGTATGCATCGAATAAGTAATGTAACTAACCCATTAACCATTCCGGTAAATTTAAGCAAGGCTAAATCCAGCCAGCCGCAACGTCTCTTTCGTTTAGTGGTCACGCCTATTTCATGACCTCTGCTTTGCAGCATCTCTCCAGTAGCATCCAATAGTTCAGTTGGGAATGGACCATCACCCACTCTTGTTGTGTATGCCTTTACTACACCAACTACTTCCCCAATGGTGCTAGGTGGTAAACCAAGACCTGTACATACACCACCAATGCTACAATTCGAGCTTGTAACATAGGGATACGTGCCAAAGTCGATATCGAGCAGCGCAGCATTGGCTCCTTCCACAAGGACCTTTTTACCATCTTTCAACGCTTGATAGAGAAAAAAGACAGTCTCTTTGACAAGAGGTCTAATGCGTTCAGCATATCTGCACAAGGATAGATAGGATACATTCTTATCCGGTACAATTGTTCTTTTCTGATAACTTTATGTACTGTTTGCATACCCCTTATAGCGTTCCAGTTCAGCCTTAATGTCTACGTGCAGCGAAGGAAACATTCTCTGGAAAAACGCGACCAGAGTTTTGAATTTATCAGAGAAATTTTCAAAATTTCCAAGAAGATCACCGATCCTTAGGCCATTTCTTGCGGCCTTACTCGAATATGTGGGCCCAATTCCCTTCTTCGTAGTTCCCAAAGATTGTGTGCCCTTTTCTAATTCTTGCAATCCATCAACCTGTTGATGAAAGTCAAAAACGATATGAGCCCGATCCGATATTATAAGCCTGTCTTTCCAATCCTGAAGACCCTTAGCCTCGTTCTTCTCCAATTCTTCAAAGAGTCCCGGCAAATGGATGACAACACCATTTCCTGTCAACAGATCGATGTCAGCGTTACATGATCCGATATCTCCTGCCTCGATTAGGCAAATCTGGTAACAAGCAGTACCAGCTTTGTCTTATTTAATCAATGAATCGTAATAACTCTACAAGACTAAGGAATGCATGTACTCGGCATGGTTTTAAAATTGCTTTTCGCGACAAACTTGGGATAATATAATTAACCACGAGAAAAATGGCATTCGAAGCATCTTCATTGAAAATCGATGTTAATTTATAATTCGTATGATTGTCAAAGTAAATTTTATATTCGACATAATACATAACTTTTCGTTTACAAAAATTGCATAATCAAGATAACATAGGTATGTATTAAATTTTGAGTATTCATTAAATCTTCAAAACGGTGATTTATCAAATCTGAATCTCTTAAACGATACAAACTAAAGAAATCGTACTTTTTGTTTTGATTATGAATTTTAATTATCCATTACCTATAACGGATTTGCATCCTGGATTGATTATTCCACTAGGCAGAAGGTGAAAGTCGAATTCGGCACCTTCTACTACTACTGTATGACCTGCATTATTTCCACCCTGTGAAATTATAGTAATATTTGAAGTTTGGGGTGTTTTCAATTAACAAGTGAATTAAGTAAACGATGCAACAAAAATATACTGAAGGTATTTTATAAACTGCCAAAGTAAATATCTTTATCATTATTACTTATCGGCTCTATTGTATATCTTGATCATTTATTGAGAAACGAATGAGATGCAGAATTAAAATATCTTTCATATGGTTATGGTATGAATGGATAATTAAGCATTCTAAATAAATTGGTATTTAGTTTACAATATCCAAGATAGAGAAGAATATTTTATACGAGGAACAAGGTTTTCTCTTAACTACTTGGCATTGCTACGTCGAGGCTTTAGCCAGAAATAGTGAGAGGCAAGGTGTTGGTAAATAAATGCTACAGTGTGTATATATGTATATATCTGTTCATCTATATATAGGTAACAGAGGGTTACATCATAATCACAAGATCATTTCATTGTGTTGAACATTAAAAAAATGTTCAACAATGTTATAATTTTTTGCTGCTCTGTGCTTGTTACATAATCAGAGTTGTAAAATGACATCAGCTTTCGTCACCAAAATTAGCTCCAATATTTGAAAAGTAAATGACAGTTGTATTGTTAACAAAAATAATGTCTTAAGAAAGTATATCCAAGGTCTAACTTCCCTGTGCTAAGTATTGAAAACCTGCACCAAGAAAAAAATTTGTACCAAAAAATAACATTCTCAGAAATTGTAGGTAATATATCAAAAACTGGTAAATGACTTGATAAATAGTGTGTCGTATATGAAGACTTTTATAAGGACATTCAGAATTTGCAGAAACTCTGTTATTCACAATATTACTTCTATCCTTTTTAAAAATAATTAGCCCATTTAATCCTTTGACATACAAATCAAGAATAATCAGTAGTAAATATTTGCAATACTTGAGATATAGAAAGCTTTTAATGAATTTAAATTGATAACTATGAAGAGCTTTGTACACCGATTGACAAATTCTTAAATGCAACAGAAAGCTGAAAGTAAACCATGTACAGAGTGAAATAAAAAAAAGAGTACCCATTAGAAACTGATCGTACCTGACACCTGCACACGATGTCAGCATCAGTAGCCAGCATATCCACGACTTTTCCCTTGCCCTCATCGCCCCATTGCGCGCCCAGAACAACCGTGACCTTCGCTGGAAGACCGGCAGTTGAAGTTCTCTGTTTCTTCCTGGGTGAGGACAAATTTCCATCACCATTCGCCTGTTGGACGGATTGTTGAACTCTCTGGCAGGTGGACATTTCGCGCCAACACTTCCTCTTCACGGATCAAGAGACACGAGTTCGTCAAGCAAATGCAGCGAGTGAGGCGGACGACACTAACGACACTGTGACACGCCACAGACCAGGCGAGATAGGCGTCTCTTCCGCAATCGGTCTCATTCGTCTGGGAGGGATATTTGACAATGCTAACACTAGAACGAGTATGAATGTCCCCAGAAAACCCCGGTAAATATCCCTGATTGTGTAAGATCGATAGATCGAAAAACAAAAATTAGTTGCACAATATATTTATGTGATTTAGGTGATCAGATATATGCAATGAGATGATAAAAAATATTACAGTAACATTGTAAACAGAGCTAATATTTATTTATTTAAATAAGTATCTACCTTATATACGTTCACATGATACAATTATATTACTTACAAGTCAATCATTTTATCAAAATAAAGCATTAAATCAATTATATTGAATTAAGGTCGTGGGTATCCATCAATGATGGTGACCCGCTACCTTTAATTTTTTCGGATGACGAATTGCACGTCCGGTTTCGCTGTCGGAAGACTCAGACTCGGAGTCATTGTATCCACCGATTCCTACGGAATCTGTCTTGGAAACTTCGCAGGATTCCGCTGCAAAATTACCCGTTATCTTCGCTTTTTCCAACGTTCGAACTGAGAATGAAACGTATAATTTAAATAAAGAATTGAATCTATTTAGATGGGACGTACCATTTTATACATACAATACATACTTTGAGACTCTAATAAACTGTTTTGACGTTTCAAGTCATCAATATCCTGTTGGTGGGAAGAATTTTTACGCCGCATATATTGTATATAATCTGCAGCTTTTTTCAAAATTTGAGCTCTGCTCGCAACCTTTTCTCCTTGTAATGAAGGTACAGAGTCTCGAAGGCTGGAAAAACTGTCTTTGATGTGATCTCTTCTTTTGCGCTCCAAAGCATTGTGATGTGCTCGTTTTTCAGCCTATAATATTAAAAGGAACATTATAATTAATTCTAGACACGTATACATATTCTGCGTATTTGATTAACTGTTTATCGACGTTTTCTTTTGTTGTAAAGAAAGATAACCTTACTATCAAAGTACTGGTATTATAAGCAACAACCTTTTTATGAGGGCTCGAGTTCTATGAAAAATTTACGAAACCAATATATTGAT
Organism: Syrista parreyssii; assembly: GCA_030142615.1. NCBI lineage: Eukaryota > Metazoa > Arthropoda > Insecta > Hymenoptera > Cephidae > Syrista > Syrista parreyssii. The sequence continues at coordinate 1,090,154 of JARQTG010000316.1, forward strand.
CACAAACCTGTGAGTAATATTGCGTGTTATTAGAGTGTCTTTGCCTCGAGTCCGAGTCGTCTCCTTCCTGAAACAAGAGTGTAAACAAAATATTAAACAACTTTACTTAGGCCTGAAATCTTTACTTTTTAGTTTGACATTTAAAGCCTGTACTTACGTCGCTATAGATATCAATATCTCGGTCATCGTCGCTCATCCTTGGTTGTTTGAAACAAACAATTTGTTAATGCCAAAAATCCAGACGATCAGTTGCCTGCAAGTGGGTAATTATTGCTTGACGGGCAAACTACGAAAACGTCAAACGAAAGGGAACGAAATGTTCCTATGATGGTCAGCTGATCAGCTAACACTAATAATTTTGTCATTTATAATAATATCCGTATGTGATAGAATATAAAAATTATACAATGTAAAACAATCTGCAAGAAGAATCTATCAGAAAAGTCATGAGACAGTTTTACTCCACTGTTGTCAATTACCGGAAGATAAGTGTTATGTTATGTTTCCAAGTCTTCACACCATGCACAACGTAATAATTACTTTAAAAGTAAATACTTCTTCTAAACTCAATATTTTCAACTGCCATTCGAGTTTTAATTACATTAGAAACCACAAACATAGATCATCGAAAGTTTTAGTCTCGAATGTTAGAAAATGCTCTCTGATAAATAAAACGGCGATGTCTGTTATTTGACTTTTTCACAAGTCTTCCATTGAAACGTGGAATGTCCCTAAAGGTTCGTTGACGAACAGCTGATTTAGCGGGTCTCGTTTTCCTTATATTTGTTGAGTTTTTCATGAAAAGTAGCAACAAGTGGCAAAATCATTAATATAAATTGATGGCAGATCGATAAGTAGTTAGAAAATGTGCATTGACGTGTCCTAATGACGTAGCAGTCAACACGGCAGGAGGGAAAATAGTGTCTAGAAATGTCCACGTATGTCTCAACAATTGTTAACTGTTAAAAATCAACGATTCCCAAGATCGTGACGAGAGGATTCGACTTTCCGAATCGGTGATGAGTATTTAAAGTCTCTTAACCGAACGATGAAGCTCTTTTATGGCGTGATTTTTTTACTGCTAGCATTGGTTATGATATCCAATGCAGATCTGGAGGATGGTTTCAAGAAACGAGGTGATATTACGCAAAAGTCAAAATCTAATGAAGAATCAGAAGATGAGGGTTCTGAAGAGGATTTGGAGAATGCCTTTGAACAGCTGCGTGAACTCAAAGCATTGCGTGATACGATACTTAAGTTAGTACCATCATCTGATCCATTCTTGAATGATAAAATCACCAAACAGCAAAAAGGTGACTCTGAGGATGAATCAGAAACTTCAAGCAAGGAGTCTTCTGAGAATTCACCCACAAGAAATATATGGATGAAAGCTATGATTGCACAGCCAAAAGAAACGGATACTTTAGATTCTACTATTCTTCAGACTTCGGAGGAAGATGATTGGGAGTTACCTGGCGTAGAGGGCTCTGATGAACAAGTCGAAGAAGAAATCCAAGAACCCTTAACTCCAAAGCAACAGGAAGGTAATCTAATAATCATACAAAAATAACCAATTTGCTTAAATAATTATGACCTTTATATGTTTTTTATGAAACATCTTATCGATATTCATTAATTTGTTTATAGCTGAAGACTTATTTAACAACGCTCAGGCAATTTTGAATGCAACACATACAAATAAGGCTGAGGCATATAAACTGCTTGTTGCTGCAGCAACACTAGGACACAGAGAAGCGCGTTCCATGTTAGCATGGGCCCAACTTCTTGGAACTCAAATTGGGTCCTCTTCATCCCGAAATTCCAATCAAGACATTCCTTCTGCATTGCAAACATTTAAAGAACTTGCTGAGACTGGATTACCTTCTGCTCATATGGTTTGCATAAGCTATTGACTATTAAATATATTAAAAATATATAGAAAGTCTTTAAATGTAATCTTCCATAGGGCATGGGTTTTTTATATGCTACGGGTCTTGGAGGTGTTAATACTTCCCAAGGAAAGGCTTTATTACATTATACGGTAGGTGCTCTTGGTGGAGATACTCGTGCACAAATGGCTTTGGGTTATCGTCACTGGGCTGGAGTAACAACTCCTGCATCATGTGAGCGAGCCCTAGATTTCTATCGTAAAGTAGCAAACAAAGTGGCAGAAGAAGTATCTCTTAGTGGTGGACCAGTTGTGCAGAGAGTCAGGCTTTTAGATGAGCATGAAAATCCTGGATACAATTCAGGCATACTGGATCAGGATTTGATAGAATACTATCAACTATTAGCGGAAAAAGGCGACATACAAGCTCAAGTGGGATTGGGACAGTTACATTATCAAGGTGGCAGAGGAGTACCTCTAGATCATCAAAGAGCTCTTCACTATTTTCAACATGCAGCAGATGCTGGAAATCCCATAGCAATGGCCTTTCTAGGAAAGGTAAGTAAAAAAATTCTTATAATAAACACTGTGTCTATCTGTACCACATTTTTTAACTCGTATCATATGCAATTAACAGATATACTTGGAAGGAAGCGATATAGTGAAGCAAGACAACGAGACAGCTTACAAGTATTTTAAAAAAGCTGCTGATTTGGGAAATCCTGTGGGACAAAGCGGACTAGGTTTGATGTATCTATATGGAAGGGGCGTTGAGAGAGATACAGCAAAAGCGTTACAGTATTTCAGTCAAGCTGCTGAGCAGGGATGGGTTGATGGACAATTGCAATTGGGCAATATGTATTTTAGTACGTATCACGTCACCAACTGAAATATTTTATCACCATGAGAAACTTGAAAAAATATCTCTAGGTTTTCCTTCTATTGAATTTAGGTGGAACGGGTGTACGACGCGATTACAAACTTGCAAATAAGTACTTTAATCTAGCAAGTCAGTCAGGCCATGTACTAGCTTTTTATAACCTTGCCCAGATGCACGCCACAGGTACTGGCATGATGCGTAGCTGTTCCACCGCTGTAGAATTGCTAAAGAATGTGGCAGAACGTGGAAAATGGAGCGATCAACTTATGTCAGCGCACACGGATTATAGAGAGGGTCGCGTAGATGAAGCCTTTGTCACTTATGCTCTTCTTGCTGAAATGGGTTACGAGGTAGCTCAGAGCAATGCTGCTTTCATTCTCGATAGAGGAGAGACGACTATTCTTACCGAAGAAGAAGGATTAGTCAGAGCACTAGCTCTTTGGGCTCGTGCTGCTGCACAAGGCTACTCCGCAGCTCAGGTATTATATCTCTGTATGCAATGTTAATGCTGTAAATACTTTGAATATTTTTAAATTCACTTATACTCGGACAGGTAAAACTTGGAGATGCCCATTACTACGGTAGAGGAACAAAGGTGGATTATGAAGCTGCTGCTAGTCACTATCGCTCAGCCTCTGAACAACAGCAAAATGCACAGGCTATGTTCAATTTGGGATACATGCACGAACGAGGTCTTGGTCTTGCAAAAGATCGTCACCTAGCCAAGCGTTGCTACGACCTAGCTGCTGAAGCCAGTCCTGATGCTCGTATTCCTGTCGCTTTGGCCCTCATCAAGTTATCTCTTCTCTTCGGACTGGATTACTTACAAGAGTTCAGCTTAGCTGATCAGCTTGACAAGTGGGATCAACTACTTGGACAGAACTGGGACTTATACCTTGTTGGACTTCTCACGGGCATGCTCAGCCTCGTAATATACTTCCGTAGGCCACAGCCTCCGCCTCAAAGACCAGTACCCCCTGTTAACTAGTCCTACTTTCATACAAACTTTTGGTGAACCGTTAACACAGTGAACCACACTCAGAGTCAACAGTATCGTGTTACGTCCAAATACATTTCTATATTTTATTTTGGTAATTAAATTCTGTTTATATTCTGTAAATTTCATATGCCTACCATTATGGGACCGTGAGATCGCTTGAATATGTTTTCGAGAATTCATATTTGATCAAGACATTAAGAAATACTTGATATGAAGATCTTATCATTGGTATATGGAATTTTCGTTTTAGAAAATATTTATAGACCATACCGAGAATACGTGTTTCATATGTGGTTGAATTATTCACAAATAATCTGATTGTTTATTATTGTCTCTATGATAAGAATAAGAAAAAGGGACTCTGAGCTTGGTTTAGAAAGTTATTATGTGATGTGAATGTGAGAAAGTGAATAAAATAACAAATAACCAAATAGACTGAGATGGCTTACAAAGCGTCTTCTATTTCCTAGTACACGTCTAACAATAAAAATATAATATGGTGGGACGATGATGACGCCAAAATGAAAATCCAGTTGTTTAAATGAACGTATCGAACTTTTGACCAGTTGATTTGCTCGGTAACGTTGTGTCGATCATTTCACGAACGTGAATAAATGATTCAGTTTGAATTTAATATATTGAGTGATATGCATTTGTTGTTACTTTAGTTTGTATAAAACTTTAAGGGACTCCAACGAACTGCTGTAAAATAAAATAAATATCGACTTGATATCTTTTTATGCAAGGTAACGATTCCTGTTCTACACTTATCATAGCTTCTTCTTTGTTTATCTTGTCTTTACCGCATTTACACGTGTATATACTACTTGAAATAAAAATAAATTTTAAGCTAATGTCCTAAACAAACTGTTACCAAAGAGGTGGTCCACCGCGGAAGTTCACACTAGTAGACTTGTAACGAATTTGTGTCCTCGCAATTTTACGTCGTCCGACCAACTGATGTGTAATCAGCAATGACTTTTTCACATAAATTCTAAACCTTTTTACACCAACGATTCACAGCTATGTATGTTTGCTATGGTAACAAGCGATATTGGATATAACAAATCATGGAGGATACTTTTTTTCTTGACAAAAGTGACATTCCGTATTAGCAAGACTTGTATGGTATTTTAATAAAATGTCAAAAATCTTTGTATCAGATTTTAATATTTTTCTCAGCACAAATAGATGCCTACCAACCTCGTAAAAGTGGAATAGCCTAACGCAACAGATTTTTATACAAGATAAACAGTGAAATATTTAGTGTCGCGATGCCAAAGAAAAAAGGAGGTGCAGAAAAAGATAAAAAGGTCAGAAAGAAATGTTATATGAATGAGAGGGAAACATTGTTTTATGAACAACAAATTCTGGATAATAACAGACAATTAGCGCGGTAAGTATAGCTATCTTCAGCGTGAACTAATTGTTCAGTTTTTAAATGTTTAAATATGACTCTTATTCAATTATTACAGATTACGATCACGCAATGATGAACTCGAGGACAATGTCGAGGAATTAAAAGAAAAATTACGTCAACTAGAGGAAGATCGTTCAGACGTGGTAGCTCATTTGAAACGTATGCTTCAGTTAAAAACTGAAGAAGCTCGTGAATTGAGCGAACGGTTAATGGCTCTGGAAGAATTACGGAAAGAGGAACAAATTGCGAATAAGAAGAAAGAAGAGGCGATGGAATTGGAGTATCATACTATGGAGAGTAACTTGACAGCTGAAGTGAAACTTGCAGCTGGTAAACTAAATGCATTAGAAGATTGGAGAGCGGCACGGCTTGATTTGATGCACAAATTTGAAGTACAAGAGGAACAAATGGCAGAACAAGAAGAGCGACATAAAAAAGCGCTTTACGATGCAGAAAAAGCTTTGATTATCAGCAAGGCTAAGTAATGAATATATATTATTATATTATTTGTATGTGATTTGACGCAACTCATTTTTTTTTATAGGATGAAAAAAGAAATGGAAGAACGTCTAAATGAACTGGCTCAAAGCTTTAGAGAAGCTACGAATATTCGTATAGCTGATGCTACTCATCGTGCAATTAGAGAAAATATAGCTCTTAATAAAGAACTCGACGCAATGCTCAATGTTTGCCATGATTTGGAATCAAAAACTAAGGAATATAAAGAACGAGATCGTATGTTGCGACTTCAAGCATCTCTTTATCAAAACGAGGCGAAAATGGCACTTGCTAAGACGCTCAAGCAAAATGGTGTGATCGATAAGCTTGCAGAAGAGTATATGGACATGTCTTTGAAATACGGGAAAGTCTACCGGGAAGACACATGGGCTCGCAATAACGAACAGATCGTACAAGATTATAAGAACAAGTGTGCAGATATTGAGAATAAGATAAGAATTCTAGAGCAGCATATACAACAGACCAAAGAGAGCAAAGAACAAGTCCTGAAAGAAGTACGCGGCAGTTCTCAGGAAATTCAAAGACTCAATAGAGTTTTGAATGAGGCTAGAAGATGCATCATGGAAGCTTTACAGCTTCAAGCAGCGGTTCATGAAGAAGATGTTTGTACCACGTGCTATCCTAATGTTAAGGAGAAGCTTTTGCATTCCCTCCTAGACATTTTAGGAAGGCAGGACTGTCCGTCATTCCCGGAAAGTCGGAATTCTTCTCAGGTATGGTTTTATAAATAATGAAAAATTAATAAACGTTTCATGATGTTCTTTTGTAATATTTTTAATGTTTTATTTAGTTGGAAAATGTGGACAGTAGATATACGTATGGCAATCTGGGTTTAGTACCAAATGCAAGACCCTCTATTACAATGGAGGAGAAACTACTACATGAATCAGAAAAAAAGGATGAATCTTGTCTATCTGAGGAAGGTAAAACTGAACATACGGAATTCCCGAATGAAATCAAAATTCAAGAAAACGAGAAAACAGACAACGTACCAGGATGTTTGTTAGAAGATACAGAGAGCTCAGATATCCTGTCTCCACGTGAAACGGAATCTGATCAATCCGACCATTAAAATTATATTTGTTTTAAAACTGTTATATTGTTATCATTATTCTATGTTATTTAGTTTATTGATGTAATTAAGTTTATTCGCATAGTTACACTAACCGTACGCATATAAAGAGTGTGCATTCTTATTGTGATTGCTTATAACATGCAGATCCTAGCAGAATTCATATTTTTTATATTTCTACACTAGTGCAAACGAAGCATATAAAACAGTTGATTTATATAAGAAAATAAAACAAGAAACAAGATAGTATTATCAAATGTTAAAACAGTGGAAGTGTATAGGCTGACTATTCCTGTTAATGACAGTAATCGCTTTTTTAATTTGTATATAATATATGGTATTTGCTGGTAAATAAAAAATCAGTAGAAGACGGTAATTTAACATAGTCAGAATGGTAGATCTTTATGAAAAAGATAAACGTAATATTTCATTACCGCGTCGATTACAACCGTCAAATATTGAAGATTCGGAACTGGAAGATGAAAAGGATAAAGTGTTAATTATCAACATGCAAAAGGCTATGTATGATATCCGAATTGCTGACTTAGAAAAACGTATAAAAAGGTCATTGGTAAATATAAAATAGTTTTAATCGCAATCCTCGTCTATAACTATTATGAAATTTCCCATTAGATTGGAAACACGAAATCAGGAACTTTTGGACACGTCCAAAAGTACGGAACTTCGTATTACTGACGCAGAAGTAGAAACTGCTGATCAAATAGCACAATTGAATCGACAAATATTTGCCGAAGCCAGCAAAATAGATGAGCATAATAAGCGCATAAATATGCTGAATAAACGAAAAGTCGAAGAGAAAACAGCTCATGATAGGAAGCAACAACTTATGAGGAAACAATTTGCAAATACGCGATTGGAACTGACTTCTAAAATAAAAATTCTGAGTAATGTTGATATTATGTCATATTAAACAAAAATATTAAACCGTTGTTAATACGTATAAGAGTTACTAGACGCAAGAATCAACACTTTGGAAGATTATAAAGTGACAAAGCCATCTCTTCAAGACAAACTGAGCCATAGAAATGAATCGATGGTAGAAAAGGATATAGAAGTTGCACAAAAATTAGAAGAAATCGATAAAAAGCATAAAATCGATAGAGAGAAGTACGTTTAGTGGTGTAAAAAAATATAATTGCTACATCGACATTAATGAAACAAATCCCTTGTAATTCTAGGTTAAAAAATGAAATGTATACGCAACTTCTTGAATTGGCTGGAACATTTCAAATTGAACTATCAAGTAGTCTAGCAATTCCCATACAAAGATTGATGCGCGAGAATATCTTAGTCAAGAATCAATTAATAGAAATAGCAAAGGCGTATATGCTTGTTAAAGAGAAGAATCGCCACAAAGAGTAAATAGAAAAAGTCTATGCTTAATTGACATTGCAAAACTTATTTAATTCTTTGTTACAGACATAGCTTGGATTTGTACAGTGCAGAGATAAAAAATGGTCGGACCGATAAATTTCGATATATAATTATTGCGAAAATTCGACGTGTTTTACTTCATGCGTTACGCGAAATGCATGGAGAAATGACTGGACGACGAGATCTTTATACGCTTACATCTACATCGTATGAAGATTCCCAAAAACTCAGAGAAAATGCAAAAATAATAGCAGATGCCTGTGCTACACGCCTAAGTAAATTTGAGGTCTTATTTCATCGACAACAAGTCAAACTCGGGCTGGCAAAATACATTAGGAGAAAATTAAAAGCAGTTATAAGAAAATTAGTTGATATTTTGTACGATGCAAAATACGTAGTAGTATGTGCATTGAAGGTAACAAATGATTGGTTCGTGTGAATTACATATTTTTATAGTGTATACATAAATAGTTTCTCTAATCAGATTACAGGAACGGGAGAAGATATTTTAGAAATGGGAGATACTCAGTTAATGTCGCATTTGTTGGAAATTCTTAGTCGTTGCAAATTGTTAATGTCTGTAACAAAAGTAACATCGTACGTGCTGCGTAAAAATTTTTTCCCCAGAGAATATATTAATCCTATTGCACACTTTTTGAAGGACGGAATCAATACTTACAGCGGATCATGTTTATGAGATTGGAGACTTGGAATTTGAACCTAATCATATTAATATCGATCCACAAAAACTAGTTAAAGAAAGGGACTCGTCGGAATTGAGCACACTAAAAATTTTGAAAAACCTTGGGATCGATTTATTTGCAGAATCTGTTGATCATTCAGTAGCCGTATGTCCATATTTCTATTAAATAATTTTTTATTAAATGTGTCAAGAAAAAATAATTTCAGGATCAAATGGAATACGCGACAAAGGTAACAGAAAGTTTTGAGGAAGAAGCAAGTAAAGATTCAACTATGTCTAATCAAACGTTTGAAGAAATATCGAAAATGGAATTAAAAGAAACATCTGTGGACTACTCAACGAGTGCAGATGATGAGACATTGGAAGATGTAGAAATACGAGAAGAATAATGTAGGGATGTGGTCAATTTTGGGTATACTACTAGAAATCTGAAGTTATAATTCAGCTTAATATTTAAGATTTAATTGAACACACATATAACGATTAAAAATATAAATCGTATTTATTGTTAAGTAATTTTGTAATGTCCCCACAGTGATATATGTTACCTTAATGATTAGTATGTGGGCAAAGTAACTGTCCATCACAGTGAACTCAGCAGTTGAATTATTGTGCTGGAATTTTGTGGTCAGGCTTTATAAATCTTTTTACCTTTGCTTTGTTACGTTTTCTACAAAAGAAGAAATTATGAAATATGAATACATCAGAAATAAACTTGAGCAAATGTCTTGTGCAAAAAAGTACTTACAATATTAGGGCACTAGGTGCAAGAATATTTCTTTGTTGCAGAGATTTGAATCGATCATTAAGTAGGTTTCCAACGGGTGCACTAGTTCTTAGACTACCTGCAAGTTCCTCTGCCATTTGGAAATCAGGTTCTGGAGCTTCGAACTTTCTCTTATTTAATGTTTTAGGTTCAGACTTCTTTTTTTCTTTAAGTTTTTTTCGTTTTTCTCTCAACTTTTGGGCTTTTAACTCTTTGTGAGTAAGCTGTTTCTCAAGCAACCGAAGTTTATATACATCTGCAACCTTTTTCTTTTCTAGTTTTTCGTTAGCTTGTTTAAGAGCCAATTGCTTTTGTTCTTTCTGTTTGCGTCTTTGTACCAATGTTTTCTTTACATTTTTGACTGGTGGATTTACTGATTTAACTATAGGATCATGGTCTTCAACATCCGAGTCTTCAATTTCTTTGCCAGATTTTACTGGTAAACCTTCTGATAATTCATCTATCCAATTTTCAGTTTTCTTCTCTGCCGTTATCTAATGAAATAAGATATTGTGACTTTAGAAAATTATTCTCTATGAAAATGTAATTTTTTAATTATCATTATTATTTCTATTAATTATTATATTACCTTAGTAAACATTTTTGTAGTAACCCTACTTAAGTGTTCCTCTTCTTTAATTAATTTCTTTTCCTTTTCCGCAATAGCAACTAATAATTCTTGATGATCATTGTAGGATGGATTATAAGATGTACCAGGATGTGGAACTTCTACAGCTGGTAGAACAGAAGGCTTTTTATAAAGAATTTCTGGCACCCTTTTACGCTTTTGACCTGTGTTTGCTAAAGTGTGCCTAATCGTGTCAGATGTAAGCCATTCACTATTTAGTTCTGATTGTGCCACAGATTCCTTTTCCCAAATATCAGTTGTAAAATCACCTCTTTTAAATCTTGATTTTCGTTTGGATTCTGCAAGAGCCTTGTTTCTCTCTGCAATCTTTTCCTTCAACTTCAGTTGACCATTCAATTTCCTCTTAGCTTCCTTAAGTCTTGTAATAGGATTTTTCCGTTCTTCAGGCGTTCTCACACGATTTCTCTTGGCAATCGGATCGGGAACTGCGGTATGTGGTTTTAGAATAGCAAAACATCGTGGCTCTTTTTGTTTCAAGGCAAGACGACGTTCCTTCTTTGTAGTTATTGTTCCAACAGGTTTATTGCTCCGTTCATTATCAATGACAAAGAGTTCAGAGTCTAACCTTTCCGAAAAAGGTGTTCCAAGCCGTTCATCGAGACGCTTATTTTCCAAAAACTTATCGACGTCTTTTATATCAATATGCTTTCTCCAAGATCGCCTCGTCTTCTTGGAAACCTTTCGTTTCTTCACCGCAACTTGAACCATTTTCGTAACAGTAACTCTATCGATACTTTAAATGAATGATTCGCTTTACCTTTTCGATATATCAGTATAACTAATTATTATATTAATCCCTTCAAATTCACACGTGGTTTGTTAGTTTAGAAAAGAAAGATTGCGTGCAAAAGGTTAACGCTCTACCACGAGAAAATTTAATGCTTTAAGCATAAACGATACAGTTTCATGATCCGCAACTATCATATGTGCATTCAGCACCAGTGTGGACTATAGTGGACTACAAAACGCTTTGCTAGTGGATTAAGAAAATCAGCCTATTGGCAATCTCCCTACTCTTCTCTGGCTGAACAACCTTAACTTAAAAATTTTGTTCTTCTTCTAATCGTTGGGTGGTGATTGGCAGACTATATAAAACGTTTGGTGATTAAAAGCTTCGTCTACGTCATGGTCTTTATGATCCATCTGTTGGCCAATCGGAAAATACTAATGCAATTCATTATTCAATTAGCAATTTAATGCAACTGTTCATGCGACGCATTCTGTGTTAACGTATGTCCAGCCGCTGATTGGGCAATTAAGGCTGATGAGTGCATTAGGTTCTTCGGATTGTCCAAGAAAGTACTTTATGACGCATGCAACGTGTCCAGATACCTCTGCATCCATTTTTCTGCGAATCAAAAGTCTCGGCGCTCCGCACAAACGACAAGTGTGATTCTTATTATCTCGTAAGAGTTATACGATTGATCATATAACATTCTAAGCAGACTAATAATCTCCACTAAACAATTGCGCTTCAATTAAGACTTCATAGAAAGAAATTTGTTCAGTCATAGCAAGTTCCTTCGGTTATTGCTATGCGAACTTACACCATCTACTGAGTCATCTCCACTACTTATTGCATAAATGTACTTTTTATTTTTTAAAAACTTTTCGTGAACACCAAACAATTTCGCAAATGATTAGAAGATAAAAAAAGTTAAAAAGTTAAGGTTGTCCAGCTAACTTTATATAGGTTTAGAATTTGCCTTCATGGAGTGGTTACCAATGGGAATTGTAATAACACGTACAAGAAGATGAACTCATGCTAACGCATTATGAAAATTATACGATTCAAGATAATTATCTTTGAGGAATAAAATCTCTATAGGAAAATACGAATTTCTTTTTCTGTGCACAAATGACTTGGTACCAGTTAACGGCGTTTAAATACAAAAGAATGTTGACATGCGCATGTTTTAATGTTGTATCATCTGCGACGACTAGCGACAGACGATACAAGCTAGCCACAACACGAAGGAAAAATCGCGGTGTCGAATGGCTGTCATTGCTTCTTCTGACAGATGTTTCCTGTGATTAATTTGCTTTGTTAATTAGCTTGAGAAAGATTTTTGTGAGTGTCATACTCTACGTAGACGTAACAGCTCACGTAGGAGCGTAGTTGGCGCAGTAGGGTGTTTTATTTCGTGGTAAATGTCCAGCATACACAACGACTGCATCTCGCTAAGGATTTGGAATTTAGGATTCTGAGCCAGCTGTCCTTTTCACCAGTAGGAACAGCACTACCACACCATCATTATCATCAGTACCACACCGCAAATACGAAACATCCGGGCACGGGTGTCAGTAGTGTAGTAGTGATTGAATAATATTGAAGCTGTTCGCGGTTGAGTACGAGCACTCGTGAAAATGGCAAAGACCTATGACTATTTATTTAAATTACTGCTTATTGGAGACTCGGGCGTAGGCAAGACGAGCATATTATTCAGATTTTCAGAAGATGCGTACAACTCGACCTTCATCTCCACCATTGGTATGTATTGCTTCTAATATCGCTATCGTTCCCCTTATCTTAAGCATTAGTTGTTCTTCTTGGACATCAGCAGCATCCTGAATGTTTTAATATCGTTAGGGTGTGTCTACAGTGCATACGCCTTATAAATCCTACTTCTTAAGAAACAAAGGGTACATTGTATTGGAACCAGATCTTCGACACCTGCACGAGTCATCTAGTTTATTCTATATCATTCTACACAATATTAGCATATCCTAACCTAGTGAGATCTTTATATGGTTATCAGAAATCTTTATTAATGCTACTCTATTAAGATTTTATTCTTAGTCATGTTATCAAAATTCTTATTGGAGAAAAAATGGATTGGAGATGTTATAACAAATGGTTGTTCTGTGCTTAATATAACACTGTATCATTGCACTATAAGTTGATTAACTCTTTTACAATATTAATTGCTTTAGTTTTATATTTATTTATTATTTATTTGTGTATTATGATTTTAAATAAACTGTAGCTAATTAATTCATTATAGGAATTTAGGACTATTATAGTTTGTTATCCATTTCATGGTAATTTAACTTTTGAATAAGTTATTTATGGTATAATGATATATTCATAACTTTAATTTTAGCAACAGGTCTTAGAGAAATAAGATTTTATTTTGCTTAATATGTAGTAATTAATCTGTTGTCTATATTTGTTCCTTGTTCCCTTATCCAACTTCTTCTTTTAGTCATCTTATATCTCTTGGCTATTGGCCAAACAAATTGGATCTCATTTTATTTTTAAGAGTATAAGTTGTTCTTCTAATAGCTGTTATTTTGAAGGACCTTTTTAAATTTAAAACTAGTTACTAACTGAGATCTCTTTTTCCAGGAATTGATTTCAAGATCCGTAACATTGAGTTGGATGGGAAAAAAATTAAGTTGCAAATATGGTAAGCTCCAATTAGATTTATTTAAAAATACTTACATAAGTATATTATCAGTATGTTATAATTAGAATTTTACATAAATTATTCAAAACTTCTTTAAGGGATACTGCGGGGCAAGAACGGTTTCGTACAATAACTACAGCATATTATCGTGGGGCAATGGGAATAATGTTGGTCTATGATGTGACCAATGAAAAGAGCTTTGAAAATCTGAAAAACTGGATTCGTAACATCGAAGAAAATGCATCCTCAGACGTAGAAAGAATGATACTAGGTAACAAGTGTGAACTCACAGAAAAGAGACAGGTGTATAAGGAAAGGGGTGAACAATTAGCCGTGGAATATGGCATTAAGTTTATGGAAACATCAGCGAAATCTAGTATCAACGTTGAAGAAGCTTTTTACACCTTGGCACGAGACATTAAAGCTAAAATGGAAAAGAAATTGGTGAGTTTATTCGTACATTTAAATAATGTTATTTTTGTAACATAATTCTCATGTCGTTTATTTCATTATAAACATTGATTTTTGTATCTTTGCTTCTCTGTATGTTATAGTTTCCATTATTTATTGCATTGTGAATTTCTTATTTTTTAATTCCAAGTAAAATGTTTGTCTTGTACTGGTGAAAGAAGTACTTGTACTTTATTTGTTATTAGTATTAGAAAATGAAAGTACTATGTTTCTTAGACATCACTTTCTGCAATTATACTGGAATTGTTAAAAGTATTTATTTAGTATTCATAAGCATCGTTAAATCGCTTTTATTAAATTCATTCTCTCATAATATTGACTCATACGTTGAAAGTGGCACACAAAATAACGATTGTTTCTCTGTTTCCCATGTCTCTTTCTCTGTGTTCGGTGCGGGTCTATCTTGGCAGAAGGTAACTCTATCCCTAATCTGTCTTTTAGTTACTAACTTCCTAACAATTTCCTGACAATTTGACGCTATTATGGCATTCTACAACCTATTATCATACAGTTCTGTATAAACCTACCACCGATGAAAAGGAATCTATTTATAGGAATAATACTATTGATTCCTTGGTATGACCTATACATATTTGGCCCAGTTCAAAAGGGCAATATAAATGCATTATTCGTTTTTACTATTACGATATTAATAGTTTTTCAAGTAATATAAAATTGTATGTACATCAACACATATGAAAATTTGATAGCAGGTAGAAATATTTGTCATATTTAAAAAATATAAATATCAAAATATCTATACACTAATGCAATAATCGTAAGAAAAGGAATCACTGTATGTTTGTATCTGTACATTAGGTTGTTTTAAAGTTTATTAGAGGTGTCTCAATCAAAAAGGAAAAAATTGGACATTGCCTACTTTGCTCTTCTTTTGTGGCTTATGTCTTTAATATAAAAAATTCGTCACTTCCACTGTTTATAAATAACATGGACTGCTTCATCATATCTAATCGCGAGAATGAAATGTTCTCTTTCTGTATTGCTGTTTATTTCGCCATTCTGTATGTGCACTATATTTCACACTTTGCATTATCCATTACCTTTCTATTTATACCTTATATATTATTTTCATGCGGTGATGGTCCAATGATAATAGGTTATAATTAACAGCAATTATCTGTTTTTATTATGGTTATATAGCTTAAAAAATATTTTTAACTTAACCAGTTTTCCACAGTAATACAGCAATACGATTATCTGCATTATGATTTATTTAATTGATATGCCAGATTGCAGTGTCTCACCGATTAATATTCTAATTGATTGACCATTGCTAGATTTGAAGGGAGAGATTATCTGTATCAGATGAAAAGCATATAAAACGAAGTGTCAATTTGATTGACAATAAAAATTTATCTGAAACGCTATTTATTTTTTTTATTATGCAGGAAGCATCGAATCCACCTAAAGGAGGTGGTCACCAATTGAAATCTTCAGAACCGCAAAGGAAGCCTCCAAGTTGGATCACTCGCTGTTCCATACTCTGACCCCACCAACCCTCAACAACCCCTTAACAAGGCCCATTTGTCTACTATTATTAACTACTTATGTTCTTTTCGTCGAACAAGATTCATGTTCAACGAGGCTGCACATGCGCTCGCTTCTGGGCTCTGTGATTTTACTCCTTGATAATGGATTCTTTGCAACATTTGGGTGGTGTTTTTATAAATTATCGATATCCAACGTTTTCCTACTGGAGACTGCAGGGGAGAAACTATCGAGGTCACAAGCTGGAATTGCTATTTCACAGTATGATTTCATCGTACTTATAGTGATCTTTTATGAAAAAGTTATATTGTTTTATGGATGGGGTAATGTAAGCAACTGTTTATACAAGTCCGATACTCGCGTGGTAAGATACTGCGACTTCTTATGTTATATTAGTATTGAACATATTTTAGTAAACAAAAAAGAAATTGCGAAAAGCACTTCCAGCGTTGCAAGCTGTTACAATTTCCCACGACATTCTACTTTGACATTTGAACCATTTCGAAAGATATATTTGACAAATTACTTTAAAGTTGCAGCGACGCACCCCTTTCCTCTTTATCTGATCGTGAATGGTATTATTGGATCGTTTCTCCCCTGATTTACTCATACAATGACGAAGTATCAACGATTATCACTTGTGAAAACAAAAAAAAGCGGAATTATGTATGCAATGGAAATACAGATTGTTTCATTGTAGACAGATTAAAAAATCTCGTATTATGATGACGTAGGTATTTTTGTGTTATGATTTAAAGCATCACATGTATGTATCAATAAGACATCACGTATTAAAACAATAATGAATAGTGATTATCGAGGAGAATCGTATACAATAACTAATTAAATAAGACCATTCAAATACGGAGACCACGATCATTTTTCACTCTGTAATTACTCAATAGCTTTTTCACAGAATTAACAAGATAACAGTATAACGTAATTTAGTGAATTAATTGTTATATTAATTGAAATAACAAAAATGTTGGGTGTGTCGTACGATGGTGGAACAGGATAAATCATATGATTCGAACATCAAGGTGGTTAAAGGAAGAACTCAATCTGTTAATTGAGTTGGTATTGATTTGGCATTTATTTCTTAGGATTTCTTTCCTGGAGAAGTTTACCTTAAGTAAGCATAGACGGGGATTTATGTACAGAGGACCTACAATGAAAAGTTTTTATTATTTGCTTGTTGTTTGTCGCGGCTTGCGTGTCCTTATCAATTCTGCATTTTAATCTTTGGACTTGTTTCGATTCAGACTTGAATATACAAACGACTATAATAATACATTTTATATTAATCCTATTATGTATGTCTATGAGTGTTTGTTCAACATCCCGTCTTTCCCTTTGTTTCCTTATATTTTTCATCATATGAACTTAAGAGATTTCTGCGTTATATTACTCATATTTTTTTTCAACTTTTCATCTCCTTTTGAGTTCATTTTTTATCCTGTGAACTGCTCAACGATCGTCACTTTGATTAACACTATTAACAATATCAATATTGATGCTTTTATGTATAGCATTCAGCTTATCATTGAATTCTTTATCACTTTCTACTTTCAGTGTTAGTTCTTTTAATAATTTCTCCATCTGTTAAACCATATACATATATATATATATATTAAGCTTTATATATATATATATATATTATTTAATTAAATTATTCATAGAAGGTTAATATTTTTAATGTGTTACCTGTCTGTGGATTTCTTTAATTTGTGAATCTTCAGAATTTTTATCTTTTAATTCCGTTTTACCAGATTGCGAAGTGAGTTGTTCCTTCAGTTTTCTAATTTTTATGCTATCATTCTGATGAATAGCGTGTGCGCACAAACCAACAGTTTGTAAACGTTTATTCAATTCAATTGTGTTTTCAATATTTTGACGTAAAAGCTCATGTTCTCGTTGAATTTTTTCAATGTTACTGAAAAAATTGATTGACAAAATGTTAATGCATGAAATATGTAACATGTTGCTTTGATATTACAGAAATGGTAACTACCGATTCATGACATCTATTAGACAGGTCACTTCGTCCGTTACCTCAATTAACGATTTTTCCAGGATTTTATTATGCGCATCTCTACTTGCTATGCCTAATTCTAAATCTCTTGTCGTTTGTTTCAACTTTAAATTTTCACTTTTAGCGATTCTTGCTTGCTCAATTAAGGAAGTACGTTCTCTCGAAGCTAATTCGTTATGCATTTGAAGCTTTGTTAACTCAATTTGGCTTTGCGCTTTTTCTTCTTCCAAACGGCGTATAATCCCCATTGCAGCCTCCAGCTGATGCTGTACTTCTGCACAAGATCTGCGTTCGTCTTCCAACGAATTATTCAAATCGTATAAAGAACATCGAGTCTGAGCAAGTTCTGTCTTTGTTTCCTCCAGAGCATCCTACCCGTTTATATTTGACTCAGTATCCTTTTCAATATACGTTATTCTTTTCAAATTCGCGAATTATTCAAATATTATTGATAAATTACTCACGGACTTCCACTGCAGTTCATATAATTTTTCCCTTATTTGAAGTTCCAAATTAAATATATCAAGATCCGTGGACTCGTGATTTTCCTCCATGAGTGCAGTTTGGGCAATAACGTCACATTCAGTTTTCATGATGACTCACACGTCGATTGAATTTTTGTATTTGAATTAATAAAGTCGCAGAATGATACCTTATACAACTGTGGTAGTATATGGTAGAGGGAAACACGTTAATTAAGTATGAAAGTAATTTTTATTCAATAATTCGATATGAAATGGAAATTTATTTAAAATAGATAATTTTTATACACTATCAATGACTATCCATAAACTGTATGTCGGAGAGTAAAAGCACGGTATTTGGCAATGGTCTTGGTTGCGGGCTCAGAACAGTGAAGGTTTGTCGTTCTACATCAACATTGGTCCTGAAACAAAAAGTATTACTGAAATAAGAAAAGTTCCTAAAATTGTTGCGAACAACATAATGGATATGATTCTAATTACACGCAGACAAATCCAGCAACATTCGTTTGGACGACGTCATCCTCTGGGGAATCAGCAAAAGACACAGAGAGCAAATGATGCAATAAATTTGGTCCTGGAGTTACAGCTACTAGCTTTGTTAAATTATCCTCAGCTTTCATTCCAAGTGGCATACAAGAGGCAGGAAGGACAGGTGCTCCAATTTTGTAGAGTCGAGCCTCGCTCCATTTTACTTCAAAACTATGTGGATATAGAGGTGTACGGGACCCATAAAAATATTCACGAACTCCTTGATCTCTAGCCTCTATTCTTTGTGTCTGACTCCTCTCAACAACCCCACCACTTTTAGGTAAAAATACTACCTTTACAAAATCTGGTATATCTCTGACAAGTTCATTGTAAAGTCTTTCTTGATCTAATACTAATATTGCATCAACTTCAAATGCTTGAGCAGCATGAGTAAGAAGTTTGTAACCACCTCCTTTTACCCACCCACAGGTATTAATAACAATTCCAGATACTCTGGCTTTCTTATTTGCTTGTAGTCTGTCGGAGCATACCTCTGCAAGGCGTGACACTAACAGATTGTACAATGCAATATTAGCACTAGGAGTTTTATGACCAAAATGAAAGACTAGTGGTGCCTGTTGACTAAAACCTTCCACAACGTTAGAAGGTCTTTCTACCAGTAATGCACCAACTGTCCCTGGGATCGCTATATGTCCTTGTCCAACATCAAGATCTACAAAAACAGGTCGTCTTCCCATTCTAACTGCATAATTTAGTAGTAATCTGCACAATGTTGATTTTCCAACGTCACAGGGTCCAACAACCATAGTAATAGGACCTCTAGTATCATCTTTCTCAGCAGTTTCCCGCATTCTTTCCATAGCTGCATGACAATTTAAATATAATCCCATAGGTGTTTCTTTAGCAACATAACTGACATCTGTTTTTCCAACTAATTCCACTGTGCATCCTTGCCATGTGTAAACAGCTACTTTGGCACCTGCAGTAAACTCATACTTTTTGCCTTTTACGAGTTCTGTACCAAATACTTCTGCCAGTCCGTTTTTGAGCTATAATATAATGTAATGTTAAATAGAATAATTGATATCGGTATTTCATCCTCTATTAACTGCATCACAATATGCTTTATGTACAGAAGTAAATCTTCAAAGTACCTCTAAAGTGACTTTTTCGTTTTTACTTTCCACTTCGAAACGGAGCTCGCAGTCTGGATCAAGTTTAAACTCTTGAGACGCAGCCTTTTCTTCTGACATTATTAAAATAATTTATCTTCTTCAGTAACTGGTAGTAACCTCCCAAAGCTGTCGGGTGCGTTTTTCTTTTGCAGCCAAAATCAACTTACCTTGAGATTCTTCGCTTAAATGTAACATCTTATTGGTTAGTACTCACAGAATCCTCCAGTAACATAGTGTATCTAAGAGAAATGTGTCGATTGTGTAGTAAAAGAAAGACACTAATGGGCAAAATGGTTTGGCTCTGATTTATGACATCAACATAAATCTGTATATTATTCTGGTTACTATTCCGTTCGGTGAAACCTTCAGAAATAAGTTTATGTAATAATATAGAATAATATTAATACGATATGAAAGGTGTATATTTGAAAAATTATGCGTAGGAAATCTTAATGCAACTATACCATACGTCAATTGTAATACAATTCACAATGGTTTAGATACTTATATTGTCATAATTTAGATTAATAAAAATAAATCGTTGATTTCAATGATGTTTTCGGTTGAGAATGGTTAGTTTCAGTTAGTTGCAACAGAATCATTCGAACCTACCTTTTATGGCCGACTGTCAGTCGTGGTTACAACATGTTTACGTCTTTGACGTCTGTTATTGGAACACAGTGTTGGGAAGAACAGGATTCATTAAAAAGATTGCCGTTCTTTGTGAAAAATATGAGAACAATTTTCGTGTGATAAATTAGTTTTATTTCATTATTAAAATATTGATATATGTTAATTTTGACTACACCTATTAACCTATTTCAAGTCACATTTTCTACCTGGATATTCTAAATATACGAAGATGGAAGAACAAGCGTGTCCACGTTGTAAGACAACGAAATATCGAAATCCATCCCTTAAATTGATGGTCAATGTTTGTGGTCATACTTTGTGCGAGAGCTGCGTTGATCTCTTATTCCTCAAGGGTTGGTTGTTGCACTTTATTAGTATATATTTGTTTTACATTTTATGTTATTTAAAATGTACCTATTATTTCTTCATGCAATAGGTTCTGGAGCATGTCCAGAGTGTCAGATACCTCTGCGGCGCACAAACTTCCGTGTGCAAATGTTTGAAGATGCAATGGTAGAAAAAGAAGTGGATATACGTAAGAGAATATTACGAGACTTTAACAAGAAGGAGGAGGACTTTGATACACTACGGGAATATAATGATTATATAGAAGATATTGAAAGTATCATATACAATCTGGCAAACAATATAGATGTAATGGAAACAAATAGAAAAATTGAACAGTACAAGAAGGATAACCGGGAGCAGATACTGAAGAATAAATCGAAATTAGGGCGTAAAGAGTACGAGCTGGAAGAATTGTTAGAGCTAGAAAGACAACAAGAAGAGGAACGTAAACAAGAACTAATTCGTCAGGAGTTAGAAAATAAAAAGAAGAAGATCCGCGAAAAGGAGGCTCTTATAGATGAATTAATGTTCTCCGAAGGAAATGCCAAGAACATAGTAGAAACATTTGCTTCAGCAATCCAGGCTAGTAGAGAGGAGGAAAAATCTGCACCAGCTACAAGGGCAACGCAGTTCAGTACAGGAATCAAATTTGGCAAGCAGACCAACCAGGGCTTTCTTCCAATTCCAAAAGCAGAAGAGGGTCCAACTTACAGCTACACACCAATCCGACAACAGATTGAAGGACCATGCCCACCGGGATGGCGAGAATTACAAACGCGAGGATACGTATCACACGTACGCGCAGAGACTCAAAGCGACAGAGCTGGTGGCTTTCGGGCAAATATTGCATGTCTTCGCGCTCTCCAGGAAGCCATGGCGAGTTTATATCACAATCCCTCACAGCGTCCATTGGAACCAATGTCTATATGATCACATGAGTGGTTACAGAACTAAATGAAACTAATAAAGCAATCTTAAGCTTTAATCAGGATTATATTAGCATTCAACATAATTTTCCAACAGTCTATAACAATTACCTACAAGGTTTGACGTGCTGCTCATAGATGACACTAGTAGCACGTCCTATTGCTCTATATATCTCCTCAGTCCTAACAGAGTGATAAATTGCTCCGTATCTGTTACAAGTGGCACATGCACCATAAGAACTGGAGAATTGATTAATTTATGTTTTAACAAGGTTCTCTGCTATCGACACCCCTGTTTTATGGGAATTTTGAGAAATAATAACGAATCTTGTAGGCAATGCTCCGAGGAATTACATGGCATGGAACTTAAGGATCAAAGAAAAAAATGGTTAAACCGATAGCAAAGGACTAAACAAACAGGCCCCGCCTTTCCTTGGTGAGTCACATCCATTTTTCCACTCCCTCCTATTTTCTACTCACCAAAGCCTTAGACTCGAACGCTTTCACAGCACTAATCGCTGGGGTTTATAGACCCTCCAAAATTGCCCTCATAAAGGATTTGGAGATAGAAATTACTCAATTTTTCTATTGTGCATTTTCAAGGATTCTAATACAAATTTCCATTACATTCGACTTCACACATCTTATAAAGTTCTATGTCATAGTTTTGCTTTTGTTTTATTCGTTAATTAATTACTAATATAATTTTTCTATTAGCATTAGATACACTTGGTTAAATATACATGACAGTAATGATCTTACTGGAATAATTGAGTTTAGTAAATATTCAGTTCCTTTCACATCAGGCTGTAATCTTATCTTCATTAAATATAAATTTGCTGTATCTTGACATTATAGGTCTCGAAACTTTAGGGCTCATAACTTACATAACTTCAATACTATTGCTCTTCAATAGTTGTTTATTTAATCTTTACCGCCATATCAGATTTTAGTTGTCAGGTTTACTCGTACATGAAAAAATATTAAAATCTTGCTTCTTCAAGAAGCAATTGACCGACGTTCTACATTACGCATGAACCCCGACCTCTCACACGTTTCGTAAAAAAGAAAGTGTTGCCCAAATGTCTAGCACTGAATATAAATCTGCTCTGTGATTTTATTTTTCCCTAATACATATTTATCTTTCATAATCAACTGTACCTGCTACGTTCATACGGTGCCAATTTTTAAAAGGATTATGACTCAGGGATAAACCCGCAGAAGTTTCGTTATTAATGTTACATATTTTTTAATTCCCGACGGTTTGCCTGCCTGAAGGCATGCGCAGAAGGAAATTTATCTGTTTTGTCTTAATCGAGTTGAGTCCTATGCAATAAAAACTGTATTTTCTTTAAACATTCCAATAAGGAATATGCACATTTTTCTATTGTATATTACAATATTCTACAGTATTTCTACTAAGTCCCTTTAGACCTTATTTCCATTGATTATCTATAAATCATCAATTTCCACATTCAGTTGTCGACACTAGTATTGACTGTTTTATACAGCTTGTTCTTTATTCCTAAAAATTATTTATAATATATTTGATCATTTCTATTACCATTCACATTTAAACTATAATCCAAGTATGTAACAAACAGTACTGACTCATACATATACACCTTGATATCCTTACTCTAAGAATAACAGTCAAGCTTATTACACTCCTGCTCTCCCCGATTCCCCCAACTATTTACACTGCAAACATATCTTAAAAAATGTTCAAGAGCGCGCAGTTTCCACGTACAGCCACGAGGACCTCAGTCAGACAGAAATGAAATCCCATGGATAGATACGAACGCGAGACAGCGTGTCTCGCACGTTTTCCTGGTTTACAATTATTTATACTTGCACGGGACAAACGATAAGATTATATATTTTACAGACGGAGACATTTTGGAAGATGGTATACAGCCCGCCAAGCTCTGCGCCCGATATCTACAGTCCTCCATGCTTCTTCACCACCTGTCTACCAGCCGCCGCCACCATACCTAGAGCATGGGCATTCAGGAGGTTATTAAATCGGTTAAAACGATAGTATCGCCATCTCTGATATTCTCACGGTACTAAGATTGAGGTATCGCTGCAACAGGGCAATAAGGCTGGCAACGTCCGTGGTAGCCAAGCCTGTCGGTTTTCATTAAACTCCTGGTAACAAAACAGTCCATATCCCGTTGCATAGCACAGATTTATTTGAGTAAAAGTATAATAACTTATCCGCGGGCGTGCGGATGCATCAACCTACTCATTGGTTAGGTGTAAATGTAATTTTTACCGACAGTGGACTTATTATAAAATATCGCAGTACGTTTCACGTGGTCCAGTGTTGACGCACCAGAAGAACGGACCTAAACAGGCCCCGGACGGGGCATGCCTGATTAGCCACGCAGAATGAGGTAGGCCATGTAACAATGGCATACAGCTAGGAAGCAGCTAGAAATAGTACGTGCTAAACAGTACTGGAACCTAAGGGCCCTTATGGTTCCTATGTGTTTGGGCCCCAGCGTCTATTCCTGTGCTCACTTTTATATTGTTATACCAGAATCCATATGCCCTTTCTTGCAGGATTCATAATTCTTTATGAAAATGTATGTCGGATCAGGATAACTCGTTCCGGAGGACATATGTGTATAATTATGGGTGTTTCATACCGTGTCTATATATACGCGTACACGTATGAATAAACGTCGAGTTGGGAAGAGGATCGTAAACGGGAGCAAAAACTCCCGGGTGATCGAGTTTCCGATTGGGGCCCTCGGACACGAGTAATCGACCTTAAGAGGGCACTCGAGAGTAAACCAGACGCTCGGTGTACTTGACCGGCCGATCGTAGAATCCGGAGGATCGTAGAATCGTAGAATCCCCGAACGCAACTTCAAGATAATCCTAGTGAGAATTGAAAATCGAAAGGATCATGAGGATGAGGAGTCCTTGAGGAATATTTTTGGATGTCCTTACGCAGCACTCATAGAGAAATAAATAACGCTACTGATGCACATAGAATACCGCATTAAATGCACATACTTATTAGAGTACTGAATCTTGTTCAAGGATACTCGAGGATACCTCAGGACTTTCGAAAGATGAATATATCTTATTTGAAATGTAAAAATATCATTTGTGCTACGTCGCGCATTGACAACATTATCAGCATCTATAGTATGGATCTTGTAGATCATCTTGTAGATCGGTACCGAAGTGATTCTGTCTCAGGGTGCTGAAATTCTCCAATTAGCCCTTAAGTCCCTCCCTTCGTTCAGCCAATCAGCGTCTCTCTATGGCTCGATTGCTCCACCCACTTCTCTCCCGTCACTCGCAGTTTTCCTCGTGGCAACCAGCCACAGTACCTACGCGACCGCTCACTGAATCGCATCTGTGCGCGCACCACCTATTTCTCTTGCGGCTACGTCAACGTGTTTCCTCACTGTCCACTTGTCAAAAAGAGTCTAGCTTGACACTTACGGCATCGTGTAATAAATCCAAGGAGGAAAAGAAGAAGTCAACAAGGACAAAAAAGATACTTCTGGTCTCCGTTCATCGATACCGGAAACGCGCTACTCACGTTCTCCGGAAATAATTGTTAAACGGCGCGTAAAATTAGTCGTCCCTTGTTCGCGCGATAATAATCATTAATCTACAAACGTTAATCGAGCGTGAGTCGTGTCGCGACGAGTGTCAAACATGTAAAGACTAGGCGGGTCATAGAACGAATTAAAAAAAAAAAAATTGAGCAACTCGTGGAATCATTTTCAAACGTGATCGATACGTGTCAACGAGTTTTCTTAGAATTTAATAAAGTTTAAACATTATTTTGTTTAACAATAATTATTGAGCGGTTCGGTTCGTTCTAGTAGACCGGTTCTGTTCGGGCAACGGTCTGATAGGACTGGGAAGAAAAAAAGAAGGAGGCGGAAAAATGCAAGGTTAAGAGAGCGTGCCTCCTCCTCGGTTAGAAAACGTGTGAAATCGGCCCGGTACGCGCATATATCGTGTTCGGTACACGTATAATCAGAATCGCGGGCCATTTTTTTCCTTTTTTGTTTTCTTCTTCTCTACACTGCTTTGCTTTTCTGAACGACCGATTCTTGGTGTTTAACGGGGGTTTTGGGGAAATGGCGAGGTTCCCGAGAACGAGTGCGATACTCCTGACGTGTGCGAGTCTCATCCTTCTGACAGGACGTCACTGCGTCTATGCAAACTGGTGGTGAGTTTAACGATTGGCTATATTATTATTTGTTACCGTTATAGACGTTTTATCGCTGTCGTTATGCGAACACTTGTTTCTTTTCTTTAACTTGCCATTCTAACGTTATATTTATAAAGCGGAACGATTTTAACGTTGGAATCTCAGAGATACGGATTCCGTGCTCTCGCGTCTGAACTGGAGCTCCTCTTCTTGGAAATGATTTCGATGGAATCGTGTGCGAGAGACAGGGAGATCGTGAAACCGAGAAGGAGAGAAGCTCGGAGTAATTGGAAGAGTCGATGAGAGTGGAGTAACAAAAAAAAAAGGAACATGTCTGTAGATTTCGTCCACTTCCGGTTTCCCCTATACAGGTAATCTACGTATACGTGAAATTAATTAACGAAAGAAAAAAAAATTGTAATCCTAAACGAAGGTACATTTTGTGGCTCTACCTTTAGTCTCTGTCTTGAGACACCGTAGATGCTCTAAAGATAAATATACAGACATACGTTAGACACTCACTTGTATGCAATCATCTAGGGACACGTATGCTTGGTCGTATCCAGATAAATACTGGGAGTCCTGTTGATATTTGGAACAACTTGGAGTAGGACGTCCAAGAGCCGAAAGAAGATAGAGCTGATGGTCAGTGGTCAAGTTGAATCATTCTCTGAGATTTTGTTTCTGACAAACTGGTTCCCGGGGGTTGGGTCCATGGGATGTGTTATACAGTACGGAGTACAGGAAGAAGAAATAGACGATTAATTGTTCCTGGTACCATATACCTATATCCGGTTGCCAGTAACCATCCTCTGTGTAGAATTCACTTTTTAGCTTCGCTTTTATTTTATTTTGTTTTTCATTGATTTTCTAGTTTTTTTTTTTTTTTTCATCGTTCCTTCTCTGCTTCTCATCATCGTCCTCGTTTTATGTGTATAATACATATAGGTATATCCAACTGCCCTGCAGAAGCATATGGCTGCAGCCTAATTGCAAATGAGTGTTCCTGAACGTAACGGGTGTCCGTATAATTCCTAGGGGCTACTGAAATGCCTTTTTATTCTCACTCTTTTTTTTCTTCCTTTCTTTTCACGTCAGCGCTACAGGGGAGAAGTCCGGCTGACCAAGGCCCACGCGGGGTCCCATAAAAATATCTCATATCCTCCTCACGTGTATTCTTCGAAGTCGCCAATAAAGTGACTTTTATCATGCGTGAATGGCGACACGGCGCACGTGTTAACTTTATGAGCGGCAATTAGAAAATTGCATTACCACCACCCGCCGCCGTCGCCATTCTCACTCCTCTGCCAATGGCTCTTGGTGATCGTGTAACCCCTTCTCCCTGTCTCCATTAACAATTCTCTCTCGCCACACCTTTCGTCATTCATACCATCCCGTGGTGGCAGCCTTAGAGATTGCGAGCAATTAAACGAACGAATGTATCTTCATTTCAATCCCTCCGTGAACTCTTAACCCTTTGCGAACGACATGCCTGAGTCTGACCAATGAAACTTAAGACGAGGTAGAGCGAGAAGAATAAGAAATCCATGAAGAGCTCGAGGGGCAGGAGGAAGAAGGTACAGCGGAAATCTATTAAGGCGCGTCCGCGAGCGTCGATGGCGTCTTTTATTGGGCCATAATAATCGTTCAGTATGTTTGTTCGGTTATTACTCACATCAGCCTTCCGCCTCTCCTTATACATTACATTACAACACATATACGTGTAATACGCCATGAAACGGGCAAGCCATTCCGGGTTATATCAGTGATGCAGGGATGGGTATGAGAGTGGATACATTTAATCCCCTGAAATCATAAAGTGACCCCTGATCCCATTGCCTTTTCTTATCTATACACAGCGCTCTGGCCCGATGAGATGATAAATGCGTAGCAGAAAGAGCGACTAAAGAAAGAATAAAAATTACGAGCAACGTATAACACGTAATAGGAACCTTCGCCACTTTGAGCACCTATAGGACAAAAATGGCCCGTGGACCTACAGGATGCGCGTATCAAATGGTATTACGGCTTTAGTACAGCAGATATATTGGACGGTGTAATTTCACGTTGGAATTATTAGGGAGTACGTCGTGTGTACCGCGTGTATAGAAAATGGCGGAAAGGGCCATTCCGTGTAACGCGTGAGGACCTCGTGAATCTTTTTTTTTCTTCTTGCCCCTTTATTCCCTTCTCTCTTTCGCTCTCTTTCCGTCTCCCTCGTTCCCCTCGGAACCTTCGGAACCCTTACTCCCATAACCGATCCTCCTGGTAGGCTCCTTTTATGAGGGCATTGCCACGCGATAGGAGACGTAACGCACTCCACCTCGTCTAACTACGGCACAACACGACACGGACACGAACCACCGGTAGCACAGTATGTTTTTTCCTCCCTTGTAGAATTTTTTATAAGACCCAATATAAAATCTCCTATATGTCGGTAATAGCTACCCCTCGCGTTAACCTAACCGTATCCCGCGTATATTTTTGTAAAAAAAAAAAGACTGAGTGGGTGAGACGAACATAGGACATACAGGAAGAATCATATTTATCAGATATACTGATGTCAAACGGGGTGCGTTTAGTACATAGGGATTCTGTCTTTTTATTGCACAGTCTGGTGCACCCTTACCTATTTTTTCGAGCCTATAAAATCCGCTTCGAAGAGACGGATTTGTGGCAGGAAGGAAACAATACTTGTCTTGGATCATTGTTAGGGGATGTTTTTTCTTTATGAAGTCCGAGCGTCGCTATTTTCCGAGATTTCGTTGTTTAGATTATGGGGAGGGGGCGCGGAATAGAAAAGGAACTTAATGATAAAGTTTGACTTGCGTCATTCTTATTGAAGCTTCTCGTTTCATCCTAAGAATGAAAACGTCTGGTCAAAGATGGCTGAACTGTTGGTTCCTTCTGTGCTGTCGAGTCTCCCTGCACCGACTGACGCTGATGATCCCACAGGCTATACTACCTTGTATACAAGGGGCGGCTGCGACGTCGGCGGCGTCTTCTTCTTCTTCTTCTCGCTCGAGAAATCCTCGACAAAGGACGCCGCCACCGCAATCGCAGCCGCAGCAGAGTTTCGGCTTTTTCGAGACTCCAGGAGTCCACTGGGTCCGATGATCCCTTCCTTGGTTCTTCTGTGCATACTGTATACTCTCTTTCTATGGGTTTGCTTGACTACCAATGACACTGACAACCTACCTACTGATCTCTCTCTAGTGACCTCCCATAGACCCTCGTAACACAAGCCACCTAACCTGACTATCTCCATTCTCGCATGAGTTCGTATCTATAGTCTGTGTTAGATTTTGTGCTGGAGTGTTTACAGGCCTCATTGTTATGGACAATAACAAGAGATATGAGTACATTGAAGTCAGACAAGTATAGTAACGGAACGAGTACGATCGGTATGGTAACTAGATGGTGAAGGAACAGAATGATGTTCAGCGTGAGGAATGATGCATCTATAGGAAATATACCTGGGGAGATAGCTGTCTATTTATATAGGGAGAAGTATGATGGACCCAATAGAAGAAATCGTATTGTTCTCATCTTCATTCGATGCCCTTCATTACATCTTTCCTTTGGGCACTTTATTTTCTGCAGTGTGGACGGCTTTCTTTTCTTTCATTTCCCTTCGACCGCCAGACCAATGCTAGGTGCTAACAGCCCGGGATACTTGGGACTCATTGGAGAATCCCTCTGATCTCTACCGACCGGCATAGACAATGGGATGGAAAAATTGACCCTGTCAAACGAGCTCACCGTGTCCCAATAAGTACTAGTACTCTTGGGTGTTTGTGAGGATTTCGTGAATTTTCTTTTACGAGCTAATCTTATCGCTAGGAAATTTTTTACTAACGTGATTAATATTTTATTCCGGAAGTGTAAGTCAGCGGTGTGTGGTAAGGCTGTGAGATGAAAGTTCATACGTATAGGGTACGATATGGAGATAACTGAGAACACTTGTTTGGATCTTGATTGGCAACCCGATAAGCGATTACTGATTATGATTACCGCAGTGACGGAATGAAGGAGTGAAGGAATGATGGAATGATGGAACGACGAAGTGACGGACAGGCTCGTTAGCCTGGATCTTTATATAGGAGCTCATATGTAAACACGTTAACGCTCTTGTAATTAAAACAGACGTCCGTAAAGTTTTTGGACTTTTTTTTCTGCTTCTTATAACACACACGAGGTTGAGAGGCCGACGAAATCATATCGATATATCATGCATAGTATGTATCCGGATTATTCGTTCGTGTGCGATTTTCAAAAATATCAATTACAAGTAATTACCTTTTATTCTCCATTAATCGTAGGTGGTTTGAAAATATCACTAAAGATTATAAAATAAAATTACTATTCTTTGGGGGGGGGGGGGGGGATTCGCAAAAATGCTCGTCTAAGAAAACAAGGAGATTTGCACAATAATTATTTAGAATTCAGGAAGTTGTCCTGTATGTTATATTGATGGTGTATGCATGCGAGCGTATGTGGCAAACCTAGGGGTTAAAGGTTACGGGTTAGAATAGGGTAGGAGAGAGCGAGAGAGAAAGTGCCAGGGCCAGCCTATCTCTTGGAGGCACACTTGTTGAACGCGTGGTTTATCTTCGGCCATAGATCACTCACGCAGAGACGAATACACATGCGTGTCTACCCCTTGCCATTCCTACGGGATCTGCCTGCGGCTTTACATATGCATTGCTACTATGAGCAAGTACGGAAGCGCACACCCCTAGAAACGATATAGAGCCAAAAACGCATAACACGAGTCCAGATGGTAAAGTAGAGTCTTTGCAACCCCTTGACCCCTACGAGCCCCCTTTGTAACAGTCTTTCAGGTGGGGTTGGTAAGGTGGGAGTGAAGGGGGTTGGTGTGTGTTGGTCACAGGATGCACCCACGCGTGGATTCTCCGTTACGAATTCGATCCAGGGTTCGAGGGTGGCTTCCGGCAAGCAACCCTCTTCTTTCCCTATGGATCGTATCGGGCAAATGAAATCTGCTAACCCCCCTCGTACGCGCTTCGTTCCCGTCTCGTAACGTTCTTGTATCTGCTACTCGTAAATTATCCTCTTTCTCACCCCCATCCCCTAGCCATCGTTTACTTGATTCTTTTTTATTGTCCGGTACGGCTGTTTCCGTTTGTTTTGGGGTTGCTCGATGGAGGACTACCCGAAAACAGGGATGGAAAGCTGACAAGAGTCACGGGGTTGATTTTGAGATTGGGTATAGGGTGGTCGGGTGGAAATAAAGAAATGGCTCAAGGAGGGTAAATGAACTCGAGTTAAGTAACTAGATGCTCGCTCGAGTGTGCGCGTGTACATATGTGTCTCGGCGAAGGCGGGATGTGCAACCTGCTACCCCCGTAGGACCGATGCAATTTTATCCCATAGGGGTGAATTGCGCCGGTACGCTAGACACTAAGGGGTCCCATAATGGCGAGTTGAATAATACAGAAGACCCGGGTTGCATCGGTTTCATCCCTCGATATTATGCCCACCTTTCTTTTTGACTTTCCCCTCTCTCTCTCTCCCTCTTTCTTTCTTCGTTTTCTTAGATACTTTCTCTCTTTCATGCATATTGCATGTATTCTCAATTTCCCAGGGAAAAGGATGGTTATGCCTATCCCCGATAGACACCCCCCTGTCTATTTAAAGCTGTTCTACAAAACTGACCGGAGCATTCGAAATTTCTATAAGAATTTCTCGATTCTTGATATTTTTTTTTTCAAAAATAATTCCTAAAAAATTCCAAAGCCATCGCGCACGCAGTTCTCCGACCGTGGCTCTCCTGGACGAGAAAGACGAACGCGAGATGCAGGAGTGGTAAAATATATAAAAGAGTTGACAACCCCGTAGCCGGACATAAATTAGTTCTGGTTTAAAGCCCGTCCTCCTAATCCATCATAAATAACTCCATGCAGATGTGTATGCTGTCTATGGTGCGTTATATACCTTACGCGTAACGTTGGGGGTACAGTTAGGTATGTCGTTTGCCGGCCAGTAGCCCGAATACTACGTAGAGGATAACACGGGGGATATTACGTCCCCTAAATTATTTCGAAATGATTGTAACTCCTATTCCCCCGTGTGAAACATCCTATACATATATAGATACTTACCACGTATCCCTATACGTCGTTATGTCCTCTAGGACGCATACATATGTTATGCACAGGACGTTTCATTCGGTGATCCCCGTCAAAGCTCTCGAAACTTCCCATTCATTAAAACGTCCCCTCGTTAAATATAACAATTCCTACTGCACTTGTATGCGCGCAAATGCGCGTACGAGCTTTCGGTTCGACTCCGACCCAGCGAGAAACTCAGGCAAAACGTTTAAGACGCGACGAAATGATGTTGCGTGTAACCAGAAAGGGTGAGCGCCAGGGTGTCGTGCGCTGTGTTATGTTCCTAGGGAATTATCACAAGGGATGTTCGATCGTTGTAGGCATCCGTAACGCGGAAGATTCCCTATGGACCTTTAATATTTACGGACAAGTTAGTAGACGCATACCGCTACTGTAATATACCCCCCGTCCCCTGCACGTAGATACGCTGCACGCGTCTGTTTTAGGGTGGAGGGAGGTGGCTTCGAGCCCAAGGCTGTAGAATACGTAAGGGTGTATTTTTTTTAGGGTTCCTATAGTTCTCCATACGAACTAGCAGGGTTCCCTTTCGCCCCTTCCCCCCTTCCAACCACCCTCCCGAACCATTACGAGTTACACAAGGGATGCAGTTTCTTTTACTACCGTCCTTATACCTATACTTGTCTTTCTACCAACCCTTAGCTATCCTTATACTGTACCCTGTCGTACCCCTGTACGCAATTTTACCGACCTCATGCCACTAACTTTTTCATTTTGTTTTTGTCGTTGTCTCCCTTCTTTACGAGCAGGTGATTTCCGCAAGTAACTTCCTGACTCGTTCGATGAAATCATGCATGCCAACATTTGCCAGCAGATACGCCTGTCCAGACTATCACTTGTGCTCTGACTCCCTTTCTGACGATAAAAAAAGATAATCTGCTAAAAAATACATACGTAATCGACGCTTCTTTCGAGGTAATATTCCCTACGTATGTATCTGTATTTCGCTCGTACGTTGGTACGACCGTTACGGTAAACGAGAGCGTGCCAAATGATTCACGCAATTGTTATGTAACTGGGTCGTAGCGAGAGTCCTCTGAAGAGAGCAGAAGAGTCCTCCTACTTTTGGAGGCTGACTTCACGATGGTACTTGATGCACTTGGTGGTTTGCTATCGCTTGGCATAAGTACGATTTGTCTGTTTGGCTTTTTTATTTTCTGCCTCTCGTTCATTTTTAAACATATTTTTTATATAGTGCACGAATCACGGAGGGGCCTTGTTGCCACTGCCGGATCGAGTGTAGGCCAAGTGTAATTGGGGTAGGTTGTACAAACGAGAGGAATATGAAAGAGAGAGAGAGAAAAATGGCTCACGGCTCACAAGCTCGCTAACGAGCTTTCGAGAGATTCTCGTGATTTTTTTCCACCCTTCCAACCCACTTTTTTTTTCTTCCGCATTTTCGAAACAAGGGTTATTTCATGGCGGCCGAAGGACACTCGAACGTCACGTTGAAGTGGGCACGCAAAAGCCCATAGGTGCATATGCACTACACGCGTGATACACGCAGATGGAATAAGTATACGAGAGCGGATAATAATAATAGCAATGTCGAAGTACGAAAAAAAAAAAAAAAACCACAAGGGTAGGTTACCTATATATTATATATATACACTAAATTCATATACATCTACACGCATGTGCTCGGTACAGGAATTTTCCCTGTTCCCCACATACTCTTGAAGATGCTATAAAGCACCCTTCAGTGCTCCACCTTCAGTCCCACCCTTACGGCTGTCATGCATACGATGCACTCTTGAAAATCCAACCCTTCTTCTGCAAGCGCGACCAATCGCTGCCGCTTTTGTGCAATTAACGTCATAGCAGTGCATCTCACATATGCAACCATGTGCAATTCTTGTCCCACTTACGTACGTGGGATACTTCATACGTACAGCTAGTATGTCATTATACTCTACCTGGATATCATCAACCTGGTCTGCACGAGTGCCATTTCCTCCCCCAATTGCTCGTTCACGTACCTAACCCCACCCCCCTGGTACCTACCTTTTTCCGTACCACTTCACTCCCCCTTGAGAATCCCGTTAGGACTCTCCTCGCTAGATTTCACCGGGTATACCTATTACCGCCCTTCTTCGAGGAGCAACCCCATCCTTGGTTGCACACGTTCCGGAAGCCAGAGTTACACACCGCTCGTATGTCCCCACCGTTATACACATGTGTGCATAGTTGCACTCGTGCTATTCAGAAGTGGCCACTACCCCTTATCCTCAACCCCGAGTATAAATTTTATCGTCTTTCCTGCGGTAAGCATTCACGTGCGATCTTACCATCCTACCTATACGTATCACTTGGCTACAGTCACGCTAATTACTTGATACACGACGACGAACGAGCACGTGCATAATGTTACGCGCGTTCTTCTACCAGTGTTTATTAACCAGAAATCTCGTAACGAGGCTTATAAACCTCAGTAACAAGGATAGCGGCGTTTACTGGCAGTAATGTAGGCTAATTGCAATAATACCAGTAGTCGTAGCATAACGTTGCCAATCACAATGAAGATGGACTTTTGGGCAAAGATACTTTTCTTGGGCAATTGAACTCGTACTACTTGGCAGTATGTACTCTGCTGACTACTACTTAGATACTATTTATCGCGATATTGCTACTAGAATCATTATTACGGAATCTACTATCTTAGTAACAGAGCGGGTACCAGTGCCATCTCTGATGGAACCAAGAAGGTTCTTTTGCACCCCTCCATCCCTCTCCTTCTACCGTTTCTTTTTCTCTCTCCTGACACTGGGCAATTCAAGGCTCTCGCGTGCATATAGACGAGAACGGAAACAACCGAGCAAACAAACAGACAAACAGCCAGCATTCAGCAGCGCGCGGATTGTCCCGTGAATTTTGCAGAAGGCCCATATTCATTTCTGAGATTGGTTTCCTTCCCTTAACTATATATATATATATATATATATATATATATATAATAGAGATAGATTCCCCTCTATTCCTTGCTCTCGTCTACTTCCTACTTAGATGCAACTTCCTTTCTTTCGGTATACGGCCAATGCACCCGATTTCATCCACCCCTATTTTCCGGACTCTGATATATATTAGTCAAGAGTACCAAATACCACTTACCCGCTACTACTGTGCTGTTGCTATCATTGCGGTCGTCGTTATAGCCGAAAAAAATGTGTAGAACAATTGTTAATAATAAATGTAATGTCGTTGTTGGACAGTGTGAAAGTAGGAAAAAATGTAATAAGAAAATTAATATTTATTTATATTTATATATATTTCTTTAAAACGTATCAGACGATGCCTCATTGGCTAACGCAGGCTCCACCTCCTTCTTGGCTAACTAACCCCTTTCGCTAATTACCGTCTGTGTACCGTGTATGTCGCGTGGCCAAGGTACATGCATGCGTAGGGTGAGTAAGTCAGGGCAGGGGTGCTGCTGTACCGATACGAGTGAGTGGTGAAGCTATAAGAGAGGAGAATGAGAAGGAGGAGGAGGAGGAGGAGGACAAGAGGACTAGTGCCAGTAGCAGTAGGGGTTCATTGTATTGTTCGAAACTCGTATACCTATATAGGTATAACCAAGAACGAAACACGACATGGTGCTTGTTTGCCATCGGCCATACTTGTTTCCCTCGTTGCGCGCACCCTCAGGCGTTTTACGTATGTATATGCATGGGTTACAGGTACATAGGCATACACGTATGTACGTGCTTTCGTAAAATCCGAAAGATACTTTTTTTGTGTATTACCTGGTTTTTCTTTTCTTTTCTTTTTCCTCGTCCTCTGCCTGAACGCACGTGGGTCGGTATGGTTAGAACACCTTGCTGGCACTGGACGATGCATATGGATACCGGTATACCTATATGGTGTAAGATATAAGGCTTTTCTCTTGGGACATATTGAAAATCGTACACGACCCAGACAACTCATAGGACTGTTGCGTGTGCCATGTATGTACCTTCTTGTGTATATACGTTCTCACCTATGTACTTTAGATGTGGCCAGGGGCAGGTACGTTAGCTCGAGAGATGGACGACATTTTTGAGATTACTAGAATTTTGTGCGCCACGGTGGTCACGGCCGTCACTCTTTACGTACGCTGGATAAAAAACAATAGGACCTAAAGGGTTTTCCCCCTTTACTGAAGAGAAACCAAGAGAGAAGGAAAGAATCTCGCGAGTCGTACATCAGTCAGAGTCGAAGTTTGGCTGTAAATGTCAGGCAGATAGTAAACCCGGCTCTGTTAGATGGTTCTGTCAAAAGTGGTTCGGTCATGGAAGCAAAGGAGAAGCTAGGAGGACAGAAGTGAAGAACACGAGGCAGGAATAATTCCTGCTGAAAGTATATCTATATAGTCGACATAACCTCTAATGAGATAATAAGATCGTAAAAACCGTAGGAACTCTTTACTCCTTCGAGAGGAGCTAATGTCGTGTGTATGGCGTTGCAAAGCGAGCGATAGAGTGAGGGAGATAGGGAAAAGGATGAACGTGATGGGAGAAAGAGAGACAGACAGGTAGATAAGTGTCGTCTTTTCTTTTACGATTTTTCCTATGGATACCCTGAACTACGGTGGCCGTACTCGCCAAATGTGTCTCTAAATACCCTGTAATATATGCGTGACGGCACGTTACCCTCTCTCACTTCTCTAGGCACAGTGGAAAATAGAAAATAGCAGGCGTCGCGGGGGACTCGAATCCGTACTCCGTAGTATCCATTCCCAAGCACGATGACGGGGAGGGCCGACGTTAATACGCTAAGTCTCTTTCCGATATATCGGCTAGGCACACGGAAGAGTTTCGTGTTTGCGTGAATAGGCAGTCAGGCAGGCAACGCAGGCAATGCAAGTAGACAAGGCGAGTCAGTCCGTGGGACTAGAGTGGAGGGATTGATGTAGAGAAAAAGAGATGGAGATAGTGTGGAGGTATCTGTACGCACGAGAGAGACAAGGATGGACGATCTGACTTTCTTCCTTCTCTGACCGTAGTACCATCGGAGCAGCAGCATCGTCAGTAGGTATCGGGACAGTGGTGGTGGCAGTGAGATCCTCTCATTCCGTCATTCCCCTCTTTCACTCTTTCACTCTTTCCGCTTACTCTATCTCCTCGAGTCACTAGCTGTCTGTAGCTCGTCCATCAACGGCCGAGCATTCGGCATAGCTTTACTTTACTTTATACTTACACTTCAACTCTGCTACGTGGCTTTACATCGACCACGTTTCACTTTTAGACGTGCACCATATACCCACCCACCGCCACCAACATCGTTGTCGTGCTTCCCCTTTTCTTTACGCATCTCGATATACAAGATCGAGAAGGAGGAAAGACAAAAAATAAAAGTACACCCATCCTCGTCGGATCCCTCATTCACGAAGTGGTCGATAAGACTCTCAACTGAATCGCAAATAAATCATCCGCCGATCTGCCATGACAACAACACTTGTCGATCACCACAGATTCTTACTCTTGACAGTTGTACATCGTTGTACTTGGCGTAGAGTTTATTTAGAGCGTATTCTTTGGTCTTATTCTCATTATCATGAGAAATCGTGAAATTGCCATTGGCCATGATTGTTTTGTATGTGGAATTATGAATTTACGGGTTTAATTTTATTCTTCCTTACTCCTTTTTTTTTTCTCTTATTTTTTGCACTCTCCCTGCACGAACACGTGCATTCACGGTGCGTGCACATTTTGTCACGGTGCTAAATGGTAATGTGTTTAAGGCTCGATGAGAGGTTAGGTTAGGGCAAAGTCAACTCTTCTGGTATTTTTGGACGGATTGTGGAAGATCCACGTTTCTCAGGATACAAGTCGCAGCTGATATTCGAGAACGACTTTTCGACGCGTGCGTGTTCCACACTCACGGGTAACGCTGACTGTGTGTCCCGCACGGCGTGCCAAGGTATCTCCGACATTTCGTAAACATCAAATCAATTTTAATCCGCCATAAGCGCCGTGAGCTCTGCTCAACGTAGGACTTGTCTGTCTACGTAGCGACCCGTGCGGATCGCTGGCGAATAGAATTTATTTATAAAGTTCACTTCCTGCGCTTTTGCGTTCCTCCTCGCATCGGTTCGTACGTTTGCTTCGTCTCTCTCTCTCTCTCTCTTTTCTCACTGAATTTTTTTTTCTTTTCTCTTATCGTGTATGTTTCATCCCCTCTTTCTTTTTCTTTCCCCCCTCAACGACGGTTCATGTCCTCCAGCGTATTTATCCGAGTGTCTCTCGGTACCTCTCTAATCTACATGCATACACACTGCGTTATATATCATGGCGTACATGCGTATGCATATAGTCACAGGCGGTGAATCGTAAAGAAATGTTTAATTAAATTCACGGGACCTTGTAAATGGCCGTCTGGTCATGGGTGGATCTGTCTTTTTTTTTTTCTTCCCTTAGTTCAATATCCAGTCTAACTTGTCTCTAACAATCTTAAATTATTCTTAGAACGGTGCGCGAAGGTGCGTAAAGCACACGGCTCGTTATACTTATATATGATAGAATTTTGGACTTGAGCAAAAGTAACGAAGCACGTTGGTAACCGTTAACGTGGGACGCAGAATCGAAGCAAATATTGCAAATGTCAGTAATGGTAATTTCTTTCATTTAATTATTTTTTTAATTAAATTTCTTCAGCAATACCTGCTTCCACTGTTACTATCGTCCTTGTACATATACAGTTATTGGGCTGATGTTAAATCCGCGAATTCTCAGTGTCATGGCCACCGCGGGCTCAACGCATTTACACCAGTGAATAACGCGGTAAACATAGTAATTGGCTGTCGAGTCGTAGATGAAGAAACACGATAAGAATCGAGGAAGAAGTTGCGTGTTTGAACTCGGATGAGATGGAAGGGACGAGTAGAGAGGTTATTGGTCGAAATTTTTCCACTAAATTGAACGGGCTACCGAACCGATAGTAAATTTATCCACAGTGGGTACGACAAGAAAAGTTTTCCAATAAGAAGAATCTAATCAGACTCGTCCACCTCCAGCTATTCCTTCTTCACCGACGCAATGCCTCCTCGCTCAATGGTCCATGGGGGATCTTTGGTTATTTTCTACAATTTCTAGTTATTTTCTGACCTTACATTCATTCTTTCTTACTCTCCTTATATTTGTTTGTCTCTCTCGCTTCTCTCTCGGTCTTCGCTCCTGCTTCCTCGGAGCAATCTCACGTCAGACCCCTCTGGCTTATATACACTAAACGTAGGTACGGATACCTATACACTCGGGACAGTCTGGACGTTGTCTGCCCTTTTTTTCTTTCTTTCCCCTTTTACCCGTAATACGAAAAAAAAAAATCTCAAATATCTTCAGTCAGTGCTGTCTTAACTAAGGCTATTACGGCTCCTGACACTTATTAGGTAAAACAGTCTCGTCCCGGTGACCCGACGGGAATCACCGTCCTAGAGAACGTAAAATTATATTAAACGGAAACATAAAAAAAGTTGGGTAGGCAGAGAGGGTGAGAGAGAGAGAAGGAAAATAAAGAACATAACCTAATTCGACTCATTATATCTGTTTTGCTAATTACCAAAGGCATAATGGCCAATCGATGCTTCCCGACTCGAGAAAAGAAAACAATCTCGTACCGTAACCACACGGGCGACTGAGTGTATTTAATCCAAACTAGATACATACGCGCGACTGTGGTTGCATCTGTTTATATACCTATGCACGTAAGAGTCCACGAAGAGTAGCCTGGAGGAGAGAATGGAATGCCTGGAAGAGAAACGGCGACACTCTCGGCGTGTAGAAAGGAGTTCGTTAAGATTTGGATCGCGGCCCGTTTTCTGGGTCCAGCTGGACGCTGCCACAGCCAGTCAGAGACAGACAGGCACGTCGTCGCCCACGTGATAGAGAGGGTTAAGGAATAAGAGAGAAAAAAGAAAGAAGACAAAAAGAAGAAGTCAAAGATGCGTGACATAATGTTCCACCAATTAAAATACAGGTGAGATAAACACGAGAGTCTACAGAGAAAGAGAGAGAGAGAGAGAGAAGACGAAGAACTAAAGAAAAAAGAAAAAATTCAAATATAAATAAAGTCCTATGATATCACTTACGCTCGGTAAACACGGTTTCCTTTTTTTCTTGTAATTTCAATTCAAAATAACACTGTCAAATCCAAATTTTCTTATATAAAGTATCGATTTAAAGAAATCTGCTCCCACAGGAATAACTAGCTGTTCTCCCGTTGCTTGTTTCTCTTTTTTTTTTCTCTTCCGTACCATTGGATCCTGACGTCTTTTTCTTTCCCCTGCCCTTCATTATCTGCCCTTACGGATACGTCAAATTAATTGTGGAATTAATTATAAACGGAGGCGTGGGAACGTCCATTCCTGATCGGTATAGAATTTTTCGTCTAGTCTCGTACAGTCTGCCCCACGTATAAGCACGGGCAGCTACGGCTGCTGGCTGTAAGCTCACCCCATTAGAGAATACCGACTTGATTATATTATGATAATAATTTGGAAGATTGGTGGCGGTCCGACCGTACGAAATAGGTCATTATCTCAAATTGGCTGCCCTCTTACGTTCACTAACACTCGTGCTGACATTACCATTAACCACTGTCCCGTCATGGCGTCGCTGGTATATTATGAACATCATCACGGTCTGCAGTCATTGTCTAATCCTATGGATATTTAATATGTCCACTCGCCACAAGTTCACGGCTACTGACACTGTTGATATAGGACGTTTATGTCGGATACTAACGCACTGACTTCATTACTTACACTGTATGTACCGTAGTCACTAGGCGTTTCAACGTCGCCATGTAAAATTTATTAACGGTTCCTTCAACAATTCGACGTTACGGACTCCTTCGTGGTATGCGCTAGCGGCTGAATTCCGTCTCTGTAATCCTAATACCCAGTGTCGGTATTGCGATCTCACGTGTAGCCTGTGTATATGGACGACACTTTGGTTTTGTCGATAATGAAGGGAGTGAGGGATAAGAAAAAGTAACGGACTACGTAAACAGTGTTAACGATAGTGACTCCCTTTTTTGCGTGGGACGAACGCGTACATTTTTCGAAAAAAGATTTACTATAGATCCCGAATGATCGATAAGTGTACAATCCGGTTCTCTTAAACCCGTATTCTCTGTGTTACCTATACACTACCAAGGACGTTAGGTTACTCTTGGAATCTGGCCGTATCTGAAAACCTAGTAACTAAAAGAAAACAGATACGACGACAGAAAAACGAAATGCCTTTTCTCAATAAAATTCCAAGCGTCGTCTCAAACCTACGTCGTCATACTTATATTTTACGCCTGAATTCGTCGCACTAGTGTGAATCTGACTTTTTGTCCTTCCAATATCTTTATATATCTGGTTCAACACGATCAATGTTAACTTAATACCGCTATTTCTTGAAATACTAAATGTCGCGACTCCAATACTAAGGATAATCAGGTAAACAGCAAAATTGCCAATGCTAATTGGTATCGGAAAGTTTAAAACGTATTTTCTTATATCGATCATCTGAATTTCCTTCGCTTTGTCCCACCTATGTCAATTGCACGTATTGAAAAGAGAGACAGTAAGAAAAGCGAATAAAAATAAACGAAATTGCACGGCGACTCTCATTTGACTATGGTAACAGAAAAAGACTATATATATATATATATATATATGCATACGTCCACACGTATAATATAAAAGGCAAAGGCTATAACGTATGAACGTTAGATTCAGTAACGTACATGTGCAGAATAGGAGCATGCATAGACGTCGACTGCATAGAGAATAGAATGCAGAGTGAGGATATACGTAAAAGAAAGGAATGAGAAAAAAATAAATTGTAAAAAAGAAAGAAAAGAAAACAACAAGAAAAATAGAGAGAGAGAGAGAAGAAGAAGCACGTTTACCCATGGTACTCTATTTGATATCCCCGGGGTCTTGCCGGTGCACTTTCCGATTTATTCTATATCTATATGTACATATGTACATACGCGTAGAGATACATGTGCGAGCGCACACGATTCGTATACACGCATCGCCGCGCAATACACATATTATACAAGGTAAAAGCGTATATACACACGACGTACCAACAACGATGGTCCCACGGGAGGCGTTGCATCCCCTAATTAAGATTGGCCTTGTTTCAAGCATCCCGCGGACTGATTTGCCCGGACCCTCAAGAGATGATTGTGCGATACCGATTCCCATTATACCAGGGACGCTATAGGATAATATCATATGGTACTATAACCACACGTGTCTCCCTTAATACTCGCTACGGATACTGTTGTATCGTACATATTGTAATCACTATGGTGACGTACTGTGAACGGTCGGTACATGCTCGGAGTAGATATCTACCTATACCTACCGAGTGACGAGGGTTATCGGCGAGTAAGGTTGGTTGTCGCGAATATCAAGGTAAAAAATAAGCGTTGCTGGGTTCAATCTTCTATGCTTTCGATTCTTGCTGGTTCGATGGTTTCTTGATTGGTTGGCGTGTTGGTATGCGTGTGCGTCACTGTTAGTCAACTTCCTATATTACAGAGAGCTACTGTCTGGTTGCAATTTTTCTCGTTGGCTCTTATCACTGACTTTATATTTATATGTCTGTTTGTGTATATGTAGGTATGCTGTATAGTATGCTGGGCGATGGTATATGGTCTTGTATAAAAAAGAAATGCTTTGGATTATCTTAACGCTTAGGATACTCGTAGAGCCAAGTCTGAAATTGTTAAGGGTTGCTTTTTACGCTTGAGTCAAATCGTGACAAGCATTCTATCTGTCTCTCTTGTTCTCTCTCTTTCCTCAACCCTAGAGCCGAATAACGTTAATGGCTAACCTACACGAACCGATGAGGTCCGTGGGTGCAGTACCTATATGCTGCTACTCCTACTACTTTTCTGGTCGCATTTAGCGCCTCCAGTCAAGGTGTAGATTGAACCGTTTTATGGCCGCCACACACTTGTGTTTATTTGAATTTGGATTTTAACTGGCTGCACACACGCGCTCGCAAGACGCACAGAGGGATGATTGTGAGGATGTACGGAATTTCGGGAATGGACCTCGGCTCCAAGGAGTAGCGTTTGTACAGTGGGTACTTTTTATTTTTGTGGTTCATTATTTAATTTATTTTTTTTACGTTTTCTTGTCTCTTGATTCTTTTTTAATTCATAATTTCACTATTACAGTCGTATTCCCTGGCTAATGTTTTATTCTGATTTGGTTTTGCTTTCGATCTCTGTTTTTAGCGGGGTGGGGACTTGCGTTCCTACGCAATTTCTGTATTCCACAATGGGCACAGTGAATGAGAACCAAATGGGCCCTATCGCTGTCACGTGGACAATGGGACCGCTGACGTGGTTATGACGGGAATACGATATCCTTTAATAATAATCATCATTCACGGCTAGTCGAATGATAATGGCAAAGGAGCCGTACGAGAGGCATGATTTTTTTTTCTCGTTTCTCTGTTTTTTTATTTACTAATTTTTTTATTTCGAATATGCTGCTTCGACCTCCTTTTGATGCCCGTTTTTTTTTTAATCCATAAGCCTTATGGGCCTTCTGTGCTACCGGATGCATCATCAAATCTGAATATGAATCTTTTCTCCTTCTCTATTTATTTCCCTTCTCGCATCCCTCCCTCTGCAAAGCCATCCCTTTTTTATGATTTTCATTATTCTACCCCTTCCTACGCACAGAAGCGAACTTCCCATTTCGGCTTTCTGAGTCTTTATGTGTGTCGTGACGGAGGACATATTTGTCTGGCAAATTTCTTTTCGTTTTCTCTCTCTCTCTCTCCAACATCTCTACGTGTTATTTCGATTTACATTGAATCCTCATTCGCCATCTGCGATCGATCCTTGAGGGATTTAGTCTCCCCGTTTTTCAGTCAGCCTAATTGAACTCTTCAATTCTTTGCTCTTCTCTCTCTCTCTTTCTCTTTCTCGCTCCCAGAGACGCGAGTGAAGAACAGTCAGTAAAAAAAGGGGAAAAGTACTAAGAGAAAGAGTAGAAGCAGTAAAGGGAGAGGACAAGCATAAAGCGAAAGAGACAGAGAGAGGGAGAGATTTCGTATTGATTTCAATATCGTCCCGATGCGCCGCCCTCGGACATCGAAATCGTCTGTTTGGCCAGAAGCTCAGCTCAACCGTCAATAGAGACTCGATACAACGTCCAAAACCTCCTAGAACTGCACGAGACGTTCTCAAAATTGTCAAAGTACCTACAGGTACCAATATAAGATCCTGCTGGAGGTGCTGTTGGCAATATTATGTACTAAAGCACTGTACCACCAATTGCCCCATTACAACCCCTATAATATTTCCATAAAACTGCACCAAAGAAAAGGATAGAGTGAAGGTGATTTGAATTGAAGAAATGTGTCCCTGTATAACAATAACCGTATAGACCATATCATTTATACGTGTATGTATATTTCATTGACATTTTTTTCTTGAATTTATTATTTTTTTTTTTTCGTGACTATAAAAAATTTGCAATTTCATA
The DNA here is from genome assembly GCA_030142615.1 of Syrista parreyssii. Taxonomy (NCBI): domain Eukaryota; kingdom Metazoa; phylum Arthropoda; class Insecta; order Hymenoptera; family Cephidae; genus Syrista; species Syrista parreyssii. Next base: position 1,134,746 of record JARQTG010000316.1, read on the forward strand.
AAAAGATAAGGCTGCCCCATGTCACGCTACTTTCCACGTTTAAGCCGAACCTACGCCCACGAGACGCTAGTTCGCCTATGAAAAATCTGTACACAAGATAACACGCTCTTGGCGCTCGGACGGATTTCGTCAAAATGCCCATTAAACGCCACTCCAGGACGCGCTGTAAAGTTTTAACCCAAAACAAACTGAAAATACACCGCTCTCGCATCGTCGACGTATCCCGACGTAACCGAGAGCGTAGCGACGCGTCTGAGATGGGCGCCGAGCCACCCTATTACTCACACCATCATAAAACTGGGACCACGCATTTTCGAGAACAAATAAATAATATACAGGGGATCGAGAAAGGAGAGGAGAGAAAAGGACAGGCTGCATAGTCAGCCAAATGTGCCGATACCGTCGCGTTATCGTCGCGTACCACTTAGCTTTTGGGGTCTTATGAGATTTGGGCCCATGCCTTTTTTATTTTAAAAAATTTTTTTAGGATTTAAAAAAAAATTGATTTCAAATTTTAATGTATGCGATAGAGAAATCCATTGGGGGTTGCGTATACCCATTACGTTAAGGATCGTATCAAGTCGTTAAAACCACCCTTAGCCGTAATTCCCCTCGAGTAAGAAGAGTCCACAGAAACCGCCGTAAAATTAAGTAACGCAAATTAATATTACCAATTACACCCTTGGAGAGCCGCGGTATTACCCTCGAGTATCCACCGAGTCGAAACCCCTACGATCGCTACACCATTATTCCAACTTGTACCAACAAGCATCCCTAAATTCAGCCCTAACGATTTAACCCCAAATTAACCCCTCCGCGGTCACGTTAAACTCCATCCCTTACTCCGACCTATCTCTACACACTCGGTGAGGCACGGACGAAAATATCTCTTCGCACGTACTAAATGTTTCTCTGTAAAAAGAAAAGTCGAGGCAAACTATAAATATGAAACGAGATCCAAAGGAAAATTAATTCTCAGCAGATCCTACGCGTACCTATCAATTAACCCAGTCGAATGCGCTAATTACAGTCTACCCTAATTATACACCCCTGATAATATATTGCTACTCCAGAAGGGATGCTCGGACGCTTTGTTGTATCTCATTGAAGGAACAGTAAGAAATCAAAAATCAATTTTCGTTTCAGGTATCTCGGCGTGGAGACCAGAGTCAGCACATCCGGTTCCGAGATCAGTACTGATCTTCAGACACCAATTGGCGCTGCTGTAGTCGGGCCAGCCAGTGCCGAGAGAAACTGTAAGAGTTCGCATTTGACATCGAAGCAGCAGACAATATGTTCCCGTTCACCGCCAGTGCTGCAGGTAAACTTTTTTTGCGTTGACTATATGCATACACCGATATAGATATAACATACGCACGACGGTTTCTCACTGTCCGTCTTATACGGCGGGTATAGGGAAATAGTAGGCGGTGCTGTTGGTACAAGAAATCCGACGAAAAGAAGGAAAGAGAAAACGGCGTTTACTTATCCTAATGCGTAAATCTTGTGAGAGAGGTTGGCCAGCCTGAACTCCGAAGCGAGCCCTAGACAAACCTTGGGACCTTTCGTCCTTTCTTTTCTCAATTTCTTTGACGTCTGCCGACGGGAAATAACAGGAATAAAGTGTCCATCTTTTTTTTTTAACACCAGAGCACGGTTGGTACCTATACCAACGGTATACCTGTATAACCACAGTGCTCGCGACTGGTTTTCTTTTTCTTTTGCCTCTCGACTATCTCACGAGCACAATATTGTGTCTCGTCGTAGATAATGAAGATCGAAGGAATCGGTGATATTTTTGTAAATTTTTCCAGGCCGTCAGTGCCGGCGCCCGATTGGCTATCGAGGAGTGTCAGCATCAGTTCAGATCGGCAAGATGGAACTGCTCGATCAGTCCGGAGAGTCCTGATAATATTTTCGGCGGTGTTATGCTCGTCAGTGAGTGTCAAATTGAGTGACCTTTGACCTACCCCAATTTACTTCTAACCATCCGTTGCTATCAGTGCACCATACAAACGCACGGAAACAACTGACCGTATATACAATACTTCCCGTCACTATGGATCAATCACACGACTAATTTCTTACAGATAGTCGCGAAGCTGCATTCGTCTACGCGATATCAGCAGCAGGCGTGGCCTATAGCGTGACCCGTGCCTGCTCCAGGGGTGAACTGACGGATTGCTCGTGCGACAATCGCGTAAGGGCGAGACACCCCAGTCACTGGCAATGGGGTGGCTGCAGCGAGGTACGTTTCTTTATCTCTTCTATCCAATTTTAATTATTTCTCATCCTAACATAATTAATTAACTTCACAGCCAGCACGGTATACCCGTACGGTGCTTTGTATGATTTTACTATGTATCACTTATTAATATTTTTGTTCAACTTTCCTCATTTCATTTAATAAAATTCACATGTGGTATCACCTTGAAGACACGCCATGCACGCATGCAGTCGTGTAAGCATTGGGTCTCATCGTGCCGATATTTTCTTAGGAAGGACGTAAATGGATGCGTTTTGCGTGAACAGGTGACCCCTTGTAGACATTGCAAGCTTACAAGGGGATTAGGGTGGCTAAGCTTGTTAAGTTGCAACAACCCTCTCGGTTACTAACCGTGTAGGTATTGTACGCTCTCCTTCTCCCATTCCATTTGTATAGTTACTATCACTACTACCATTGTCGCTTCTTCTGCCATCTATCGTCACGCTTGCACCAGGAAAATAATACTACGCCGTCTACTGGGAGTGTCCGACGATATGTGTGGACGGTTGTCGTCTAGGATCTATGCAAACTGCCTGCCTGGCTGGATGAGTAGGAAATGCTGTGACGTAAACGTAAACGCTCTGGGGTTGTACATTTTGACTAGACTGTTTGTTCAACTTGTGGATGAGAGAGAATCTGTATGTGGGTGAGAGAGAGGAAGAGTCAGAGCCAGAGGGAGAAAGATTCCCTTTAACGAGAGTCCCCTGAGATCAGGGAAGATACCGTTTTCTCCTAAAACCGGGTATAACGATGTTTGCACACCGGATATAACACCGTGCTTGCTTACTTCCGTATCCGGCTAAAGATCTTGTTACTGTTCGTATCCTTGGTATCATCTTTATCTGATGTATTTATACATGCGGGTTTTACCATTGCCGCCTGGTGTACTTTCTCCAACAAGTATAGAGTTAAAGGTGTGATTGGATGTTTTTACTTGCTGCGTGATTAATTATATTTTTTGATTTTGCTTCCAGGACATTCATTTCGGTGAGAAATTTTCGAGGGAGTGGTCCGAGGGTGGTGAGGAGCCTCTCAAGGATGCAACCCTTCACGGGCCAGCTGGATTGGCCGGGCAGCTAATGAGAAGACACGACAGCGAGGCCGGTAGGCGCGCGGTGCGCTCGCGAATGCAGAGAGTGTGCAAGTGTCACGGTGAGTTCGTCGAGGATAGGAAATAAGGGCAATGGTCCCTTGACGAAAGTAAAATATCCCTTGGAAGGGTCAATAAACAAAATGTCATCCTACAATAATTGTTCGTCCTGCTTCAGGAATGTCTGGCTCGTGTAGCGTAAGAGTTTGCTGGAGAAGATTGCCAGCGTTCAGGATGGCCGGCGCAGCACTTGCATCCCTTCACGAGGGCGCAGCGTTGGTACGACTGGCCCAAAGGGGCGGCAGAAGACCGGCCCGATTGAGGCCTGCGAGACCTGATCTAAAAAGGCCGAATAAAACGGATCTGGTTTACCTTGAGGACAGTCCTGATTATTGTGAGCGAAACTTGACGTAAGTTCCAGAGCTTGTCGTACGTGCGAATCAGATCCCGGACAACCCTTGTTCGATGGAAAATGAAGAGGACGTACAAATCATCCCTTGCTTTTTTTCTACAGTTTGGGCATTCCTGGTACTCGTGGACGCGTGTGCAACAGGACGTCCCTGGGACTGGATGGATGTCGGCTGCTCTGCTGCGGGCGCGGTTATCAGACGAGGGTGCGTGACGTAACCGAGAAGTGCAAGTGCAAATTCGTCTGGTGCTGTCAAGTGCAGTGCGAGCTCTGTCGGCACACACGGGAGGAGCACGTGTGCAACTAGTCGGCTGCTGTCTTTATTTTGTCTCTTCATTCTCTCTGTCTCTAACTCTCTTTACGGGGGTAGAAAAATAGGAGCGGCCGAATGGTGGGGATGGCGAGGAAACGGGTGATGAGGGGATGATATGTATGGAATGTGTGGTGGGGGGCGGGGGGGGGTAGGTTAGAGAGCTCCTGTGGTGGGGATTGGCCATTGCCGAACAGAGGCTACAACTGCATAATAATCCGTGTTAGCAGCGGGGCGGACGAGTGTAAGGGGGGTAGGACGTGAGGCGGGGGGGTTAGATGCGCACCCCACGTGATCGAGACTATATTATTTATAATTTATGATTGGCCGACGGGGGTACTAATGGGTGGGGCGAAGCTCACCGAGAGGGAGATGTGCTCGTACTATTCGGTTTCCCCGTTTCTGCACCTCGGTAAGCTCAATGGCAGCTACAGATTGTCCGCGGAGCATGGGGATGAAAGTGGGGTTTGACCCTGGTGGGCGGGTGGCGGGGGTGGTGGGGTATGTCGGAAGGAGGCAATACGCGCCAAGAAAAATGCAACGCTAGGACTCGCGCCGTAGGGTGGTGGGGGGAAGCGTTTAATAAAACGAGACAAATCGCTCGGGAACGAGGGATTTACCAAAGGAAAATGATACGAGAAGCGTGTCCAGAATAAAGGGTGGTAAACAAAGGAAATGTGAAAAGGCGTAGAAGTACGCGGTAGAGGCAAGAAACAAAAAGAGCGAACGACGGAAGCACGTGGAGGGGGTGTCTAATAATCTGGAATACGTCCCGGATGAACCTCGAACTTTTTGTCGAGGATTAATTCAAGCTTATGAATGTACATATAGTTTTTTTACTCTTACTACTAAATATCGCGTGTATATATATATAGAGAGGTATTTACCATTCGGTCCGTAATTATATGATTACCATAACGTCATCCCCGTGTGCCCATCGCAACACCACATGAGCAAGCACGCCTATTATTCACGTACCTTCGAGCAGCGATTGACCTCATCGAATGATCCTTAATTATTATTAATATTAATATTATTATTATTGTTGTTATTATTATTATTATTATTATTATTATTAACGTCATCATTATAGATCATTTTGAGATCATCTCTCGCAATAAGTAACCACTCAATCCTGGAAGGATCGTCATTCGTCTATTAAATACTTTAGTAAGATGACATGGAAGGAATGAAAATGAGACATGTTTATTAATGACTTAGCGAGCCAGGGCCGTAGACACTGGAGAAGTCGGTGTCGGGCCATGTGTACTTTTTATGGGCGAACACGTGTGCTTCCCTCATTGCGTATATATACATACTTGTGAGAATGTACTAATGTTGTGTGCACGGCTCGTGTTAAGGTAGGGACTAGCCGTAGGCCAGCGTAACCTAATCATATGTGTCCGTCTACTATGACTATGACATACGACGCGCAGTATTGACAAATCTCTTATTTATTTGATCGATCATCGACTCCATGATTCTATCGTAATATTCGCGTACTTTTATTCCTCGTTCCATTTCCATCTTCTCTTTCTATCCAGTAGTCCTTGTAGTATAATATTTATCATCTGTCATTCGTTCGGTACGTGTACTGATTTCTGTATTAACACCAAGACGCGTGTCTCCATTTTCTAATCATAATATTCCTTCACGTTTCACACTTTCACTTATCTTACATACGTATCGGGACACTTTTCTTTGAATCCTTTTATATTATTGTCTTTGGTGTTCATTGCCATCTTCATGTATCTCTCATTCATCTGCTCATTCTGTCTCTCTCTCTCTCTCTCTTTCTCTCTCGTTTAGATTTAGAATTTCCTAGATTGTAACGTTTGTATATGTATATGTATGACCTGTAACTCTACGTCTATTTATAAACGTATTATAAAAAGTCAATAATCAAATGGGCATTGATTTTTTCACAGAAATGACGACTGAGGCGATTAAGCTTATCTGTGGAATTTGCTAATATACGACAGTTACGTTTTAAACTTTCTTCGTGTACCGTGTAACTGATTACGTGATCCTAAAGGATATATTTTAGCCAGTAGGAAGGAAATACCGAGTCCAACAAGGAGGCCGATTATAGTACCGATTACCAGTCCCACGCCAAATAGGAAATCCTCGATCTGTCGTTGACGGCGATCATTTTTATCCCGATTTCCGGTGCTACTGCTCAGTAATGGCTCTTCGCGATTTCTCAACACGTAATCCAGCCAATAGAGTATCCTGTCCGTTGCAGGATTCGGCCTGTCCCTTATCGCTTGCGATATCTTTCTAGCATTCTCACGATAAGATGCTGTTTCGTGGATGTGCTTAATGGCGCGAGATATCGGCTCGGATTTCGCCGGTATATTTTCGTCCACGTTAGCAAACGAGAAGCCGAGTTCAATGGCGCGCTGTGAATTCCGTCTTTCGTCATGGTTTCTTGGGAAACAGATGACGGGAGTTCCGTGAAACGCTGCTTCCAGGAGTACTGCGTCCTCGCAGTGACTCAGTAGAACTCGAGTCCTGGCAAAACCTGAAAATATATATACTTTTTTGTTTAAATTAGATTCCGACAAATATTTTAATCCTATTGAACATTCGCACTGGCGAATCTCAAGTAACTGGCTTTAGGAAACGTCTACCGTGGCGCCATCTGTTAGATTATGTATGTTAGTGACACTCTATTGGGAGATTGGTTGAACTTCTTAGAGAACTTCTCTCTGGATTTTTTTATCGACCTCGTTGGGTCGCTTATCGGCTATTCGGTAAATTCGGTAAGTGCTCGTTTAGGGGGATCATTGAAATAAACGCGTTTTCCGTTCTTGTAATTAATATCATCGTTTGCGAAATTAGCAGTGGTTTTTTTGGAGACTATACGAATATTTGGTTAATTCCGGCAGAAAGAGTTTTAAATGTAGGAATAATAGATTTAAATTCTATCCTCACCTATGATATCTTGCCTGATAACGTCAGAATGTATAAAAAGATTTGCTGGCTGCTCCTGATTATTTAATTTTGAATTTTTACGTTTCCACACTATAGCCTGTCCCTGTCTGCCTTGTGGTAACTTCTCGGCCAGTTCTACGATAAGGTCCTCATAATTGTCATCAAGAAGAGCAGCCACAGTACCCAAACGAAATTCTATCAGTTCTTTTTGAAGGGTTGGCGGTAAGGGGTGAACGCCTCTGCAGTGATGACAGCCAATCTGGAGGTAGAAATAAAAATAAAGTTTTGACTAACTTTATCAAATATTTCACTACATATTCGGATGGTCTTACACTCACCTCGACCAATGAACGTGACAGTAAGGCAAAGTCGGAGCGCAATACATAATCAGCACCCCAAAAAACGACGGTGACATCCGAATATAAAGTTTCCGGTTTAATCTGAAGATCAGGTAAGAACTTCTGAACAAGCTTCAGAGCCGGAAATACGTAACTATTATCAGTACTAGACAGTATCGATCTCGCACGCAGGAGTTCGATTAATTTCGACCAAATACCATCCCCATGAATCGGCAGAGCCACCCCTGTCTTCTGGAAGGTATATAACTCATCATCTACGCCTCTGCTCCATATAATTGGAATAGACCCCATGTGTTTCACCCAGGGTAACAAGCAAGCGTCATGTCTGCAATAAAAATAAAAAATTTCAAATAAAAAGAATAACATCCCCCAATGCAAAAAATTCATGACCATACCTCCAAGCAGGAAACACTACGAATGTCGGAAGTATCTCACGAACTTTATTAGCTAATTTTTCATCCATCAAGAAATTTTGACAATTCAGCAAAGCCACTGTATCCGCATGTTGGTGGGCATTATGATCCTGTGAAGACTTATTTACCAGGTATACCTCGACGTCCACTAAGTTGTCGTACACTTTTTCCAAGGAGTTCACCACCAATGTAGTATCGATACCTTGGTCCGATAAAGTATTCGCCAAGAGGGACAGTTCGTTGACATTTTCAAATGCAACAACCAGAGCCGATTTAGGTGGAGACGCTAAGCTTGACGCATGAGCTAGACACAAGAACGCCAAGGCGTACACAAGAAGTCCCACGATCTCAACACTATTGGACATTTTCTTCATCTGACGTGCGTATGAATACAGACTAATATGGTACAGCTACTAGTTGCCTGCGTTGTCCTCTGGAGGTTCCACGTGTACCGCTTGGATGGGTTAGGATTATTCTCGAATAAACATGGAACGATTTCTTATGCATAGGTTATTCTCACTCTTATGGGAAGCCCTTATCATATTAGAGTATGACTGTACACTATAGTGATTACTGCATGGACTTACACATGCCTTCTGTATCTTAAATTGCAAGAAGATACTGTATTAATGGGCACACAGTAACGGGACGTAGCACTGCCGTGGGATGTTAGTAGGATGCTCGTGGCAATACAGACTCCGTTTATTATCGTGTGGTTATCGTCTGTGTATCCTTTATGTAGTAGGATGTTTTGCAGTTTCCATTCATGCCTTCCCACACTTATTGGGTATGTTTAGAATGGTTTGATTCATATGTACTAGGTATATAATATCGTTGGGATAACCTTTAAGGGAGGAATATTTTGTATTATATTATTTAGATTTAATTTATTTCAAAATAGTCCTTATTGGATTGCGAATTTTTGAATATTTAAGCGGGCTTGTATTTATATTTTTAATTATATATGAAAATTTATGGCAATTGAATGCCGGCCGGCAATAACGTTTGATCGCAGTAGCTATTACTGAGTTTTGCATGCAAAGGAAATTTTAATTGAGTATTTGTGAGGATGTTAAAAAAGAGTTTTTGGAATTTGAATGTTGTAGGTATTACAAACTTTAAAAAATCGAAGAGTTGAAAAAGATTACTTCGAAGATTTTTGTTTTATGAGTAGAAATTTGTACACGGTACTTTGAGGTATAATTCGAAAATACAAGACCTGGAGTTGGTTTGGATACGTACTACTGGATGGATGTGATTGTTAAATAATAATAATGATTCACATGGTATGATATGACTTGATTAATGAATGATAATTTGGATAATCGGTTCATTTGCTACTCTTGAATTTCATATATTGTTTGGAAAATCTGTTCGACGCATGTTCAGAGCGCCTATAGCGGTTTTCGCGGTAAGTTGCGCAGTTCCGAACTGACCTTATCTGATAGAGGTTTTGTTTCGTAAAATGAATCGAATTATTCTTTAATTTCATTGATTTTCTTTTTATTATTTAATTGTGACTCGATAGTTATGCTTTTGTACTAAGCGCTAATCGTGTCAAGTGATTCGTCCGGTGATTAGTGTGATCTGTGCTTTTTTACGTTTGTACTGTGAAGATAGTGAGGTTATAAGAATTCGAACCCGCGAAAAATGAGTTTCAACTTTGAGGCATCGAAAACACAGCCGGGAGTTACTCCTGGATTAAATGCTCCAACCGTGGCAGGTAATTAATGAAAGATTAATTAATAACATTTAACATTAATGCTATTTAATGTAATACACGTGGTTTGTGTATTTTGTTCTGTAGGCTCTACCGGATTTTCATTGGGTGGCACAGGAGCTGGAGATGCCAGTAAATCCACAGCCAATACTTTCTCCTTGATGTCAACGCCTGTTCAAGGCAAACCTGCAGGACTCTTCGGTCCAAGTTTAGGACCTGCCCTAGCACAGGGAACTGGTTTCACTTTTGGGACTCCAGCCGGTACTACTACATCAGCTCTTCCTATGGGCACTCCTCCAACGACTACGTCTTCTGGAATTTCTTTGAATATGGGTACTCCAGGCACTGGAACAAATTTTGGACTAGCTAGTACAACACCTACTGGGTTCGGAACTGCAAGTACCCCTGCAACAGGCACTGGATTTAATTTGGGAGGTCCTGTGGCTACTACGACCACTGCCACACCAGGACTTTCCTTTGGAATCGGCCAGCAACCAACTCCTGGATTTTCTCTTGGTGGATCATTAACTCCTGCAACTTCTGGACTCAGCTTTGCCATTCCAGCAACTACAACAACAACAACTGGTTTTAATTTGGCTAGCACTACTGCTACAACAGCTACAGGGTTCATGCTTGGCACTACTCCAGCAGCTAGCAGTGCTGTCACGGGACTTTCTGTAGGGAGTGCGACTGCATCAAGTGCCCCTGCTTCTGCTACTGGATTTAATCTGGGCACAACTGCACCTGCTACAGCTGCAGCAGGATTCACTCTAGGAAAAACTACAGCTGCAACTGTGGCAAGTACAATTGCTAGCAGTGCTCCACAAACTTCTTTAGCTACTGGAACAACGTGAGTTGCAATATATCTGTAACATCAGTTGTATCTGAACTACCATTGAATAACCATATTATCTTAATATCTGTAGTGTGACTTCGTCTGCAAGTAGTGGACACACTGGAGCAATGAACTTCTGCCAACTTGAGGAATCAATTAACAAATGGACTCAGGAATTGGAAGCACAAGAGAAGGCCTTTGTAAATCAGGCTCTCCAGGTAAATGCCTGGGACAAATTCTTAATAGCAAATGGTGAGAAGATTGTGACCCTGAACCAAGAGATAGAGAGGGTAAAACTTGAACAGCAGCAACTAGAACACGAGTTGGACTATGTGGTGAGTTCTTGATTCCTATAATGAAGATTCTCCTTGAACATCCTCCTATCACGTTTTTTTTGGTTTATTAGGTTGGTCAGCAAAAGGAGCTTCAGGATTGTCTAGAACCCTTGGAGAAAGAATTAGCTAGCCTCTCCATATCAGATCCTGATAGAGAGTACACATACGGACTTGCCAAAGATATAGACACACAACTTAAACGTATGTCAGAGGATCTTAAGGAGATCATTGAGCACCTCAATGAGGCCAACCGTGCTCAAGATCCTAGCGATCCCATAGTGCAAATTGGAAAGATCTTGAATGCTCATATGAACAGCTTGCAATGGTTGGTACAGAGAGTTGAGCTGGTGGATCAGAAGATTCAGCAAATAGATCAATCACGACAGAAGATAAAGCAAGCCAGGGAATTAAATATTAGTTTGGTGTGAAGAAAAAAAAGCTGTTTTTCGTGCCTATCTTACACATTTCCATACGCCAAACGTTATTCACATTTCATTTCACATCATCTTAAGGAAAATAAAAGATTATTGTTACAAAAACCATGGCATTCAATTTCTTCTGTCTATCCACCAATTAGGACGATATAGCAGGTACAAAATATTGCATTGTAAGATGTTCTTCAATCGTTAAATACAAATTTAACATTCTCTCATGCATTATGTTACATTTGACATTGTCTGGATGCATTGTGTCCCCAGATAGGAACATTGCAAATTTCTTAATGTCAACTTTAGCTGAATATTTTTGATCAGTTATTGGTTCCGACCCTTCAATGAGTAGATCTTGAAAATATGTGGCTATGCTAGCGTGATCTGTCTCTATCTTTAGTATCAATTGTCCTGTTCTGTCAGCAATTATTGTAATATGTCCACTCATATTTCTCATTCTATCCACTTGATGACGAATGTGCTTTAACTCTGGCATTGCTATGGTGATCTGAAAGTATTAATCGTATCTTAGAAATCAATTATTGAGTAACAATAATATAGTTAATTTGTTATTATAGATTTTAATTACATCAAATTCAGGTATATCAGGTTCTTGGTACATTTCCCATTCCTTTCTTGGTATTACTCTAACAGGAACATCATGTACGCAATGACGAGATTCTGTACTAAGAGATGGTAGTTCTAATTCGATAGTCAGACATGGTTGTTGCTTATTGGTTAACTTTATTTTAACTGGTTTAGCTGTCATTTTGAGTGAACTCAAACTCCTAGCAAGCATTGATGCCTCTAATTCTAGAAATATTTCATCGTGTTCCGTGGACACACCAATCATAGTATATTCATCAAAAAAATTGTTTGGTGTAAGCTCAGCCCAAATTACTGGCCACCTCTTGTCCCCCACGATAAAGTAAACGTGTTGTTTTGTTAAACGAAACACGCATAATTTAGATGCACGTGCCACTGTATTTACGACGTCTGAAACAAACAATTGGAGCAACATAAAGGAATTCTGACACACTTTCGTTCGCTTTTACTTACTGGTAAAATCCCTCATAGCAACTCCATTCGACATTCTACATTTGAATTTCATTCTGTTACATTAATCGCAGCTCTCAGAGTAACAAGATAGCAGTTTAAATTACATTTAAAAAACTTCTTCTTGACACTTTCGTGCAACCAAACCTTCTCACAGATTTGGCGCTCAAATTTACAGATGTCAATAGTATATTCTTGTAGGAGATTCCGTACGGATCTGTTTTATCGGCAGCCAAAGAGGATACGTCAAAGGCCGGAGTGAGATAACGGAATAAAGATAAAAATTTGACAGCTAGATCACTTAACGAGTTATATTATATATTTTATTAACAAATAAGCAAGTATGATTAATAGTTCCCAGTGAATCATGTTTCATCTATATTCTCTCGAGATAAGAAAAATTTTTGCTTCCCCAGGATAATTAAAAAGGCGGGAATCACGTTGCAATTTCTAGCCGTGGCGCTTGCTTCGCTTTTAGTAACGGTTGCATTCTCAACGCTTGATTTTTGCCTGCAGATTATTCTCGTATTTATTACGCGAGAGTAGTGAAGCAACAATCCATTTATGCATATTAGATTCGTAGTTGCCTATGACATTTAATATATTTCAAAACTTACTGTGAGTTCCGCGAACAATGTATCTTTGTTCACGTGTAAGAATTACTGAGCATATTTACGAACATATCTCAAATGTTCCTAGAACTCAGTGTCGTAGTATGCAGTGTCGACGCCATTGCGTTAGAGCCAGTGAATTTGTTCGGGCGTCATTTAAAAAAATCATAAGCCGGAATATTAACTAAAAACAGTTTAACAGTTAATGGCAAGACATGCTCCTTGCAGTTAAATATCCGTGACTTTGTTGCAGGAACTAATTAATTATATTACAGGTCACAATCCTTTTCACTCGTGTTCGTTGCTCGTGATCGTGAAAGTTATAACGCGGAATTCGGTGAAATAGAACAATCGCGTTTTCATGCCAGCAAAATTGAAGGATGCCGTCCCTTGAGGTTTTGTCAGCACCTTCAAAATTATGAGAAGGTACTTGTTATCAATTAATATTTTTTACCAATGTTCCAGTTATACGTACACTCGTATATTTATGACTATATTTTTTAATTTATTATTCATTAATATGCATTCCGTATGCCCGGTCCGCTGTAGACCCCAACAGACTAGACTTACATCGAAATAAAATCTTGTTTTGCTTTAAAACAATGGCGCTGTGTTATCACTTTGATATCAACATAAACTATACGACATAGTTTATTAGACAACCGTATCATCGCGTTGCAAATTTGTATATTGAGATCGGATCGTGGTAAAATAAAAATCACTGAATGCTTCTGGATCACTGGAATGCTTCTAACTTTTCGTTGCTACATAAAGGCCATTATTATAGTAATACATATTTACATTAGTATCAAAGCTACATTAATCTAGCTTTTCGCGATTATATTTTAGTGCACATGATACGAGTATATTACTTAGTACATAATAGCAAAACTTACTTCGGTATAAGCTTAAAAAAATCACATATAATAGGACTCATACATAACCGTTAAGGAATATTCAGCGAATATTAATTTAAACATTAGTGCCCACTTCGAAGGTGTGATTGTTCAATCCGAACAACGCATTAAGTACACTCCCAGTGCATTTGTTCAGCTGAACAATTAATAAGGTATACTCTAACACGAGCGTTCGATAAAAATATATATAAAAAATGCAAAATAATCTTCTGTTCATGTAAATTCCACTAATCGTCATTAGATGATTAGAATAGCCATTGAAGTGTATATGCGTACCTCTCGTACATTGTTACCTATTAAGAATAGTATGCGATAAATAGAAAGACACGTCTGTTCTGTAAAATGGATTAGAAATTTACGTATATAAAATCAATATAAAGGTATTAAAAATAGCTGAACTCATTGCAACAAGGTCTAACGCTTAGGTTTAGGCGGTGCTCGAGGATTTGGCTTGTTATGCAACATTGTTTGACATTTCGGAATGTGACGTTCGGCTGCACTTTGGTTGAATTTTCTTCCGCAATGTGGACACTGTATGTAATCGCTCGTATCACTAACAGGAGGCGGTGGAAGATCACTTAACTTGCCACCAGCCGCCAGATGAGCTTGAACCTGTTTTGCAGATCTGATGGCATTGATGAAGTCTTCGTGTTTCTTTCGCCAGTTTGACTTCACTTCAGGTTTCTTATTTTTAGACTGAAAAAGTCAGAACACATGTTGGCCTTTACAATGGATAACTGGTTCCCTGCTTGCCCTGTCTATTAAGAGTGCGTATGCTGAATAAAATATTCGTTACCGTAAGTATAAGTGAAAATTACAGTGGTACGATTAGGATTTTGGAATAGAAGGTAATGAGACTCACCTCAGTTTTCTTAGATGTTCCTTTTCTAACAAACGGCTCCAAATCGGTACCCTTAACGCGGAACATCATGGCGTCAAATTGCTTCCTCTTTTTCTGTCCAGTCTTTGCACAAATTTGCTCGTGCAGTGCTACCCGCTCCTGCGCGAAACGGCGACCGCAAATTTTACATTCAGTTAGATGGTCACTAGAAGCAGGTGAGAAATATTGATTATTCATAGAAATACATGTTCAATTGAGTGAAAGTGTAAAGTTTGACTTACTTGATTACAGTGGTGCCACCGCTTCTGGCAGAAGCTTTAGGGCCCGACGATGGTGTACCAGGTGCTGGTGACTTAGACTTTGTCTTTGTAGCCATTTTACCTTTGGCGATGGTGGAAGTTTGGCCTCGAGCGGAACTGCTGCTCGAGACAGTGGAAAGCGAGGAGACTGGTCTGGGATAAGGTGTAGCAGTAGGTGATCGTTGCTTTGGAGGTCCTGACAGTTTCTGTGAAAGGATCAAACGCCATGTTACTTCATATGTCTAGTAAACATTTCTTTATAGAAGTTACTACTTAGGACCAAGTACCTACTGTGGAACGACAATCATTTATATTGAAAAATTAACAAATGTTACATCCAAGTAGCGTCATTGATCTCAGAACGGTGATTCATGAAGGAATTTGTATTATTTAAAGAGAAACAAAATTTGGAAATTGTTACAAGGTAAATATTCAAGTATGAGACGACGAGTGTTATTGACAGAAATTGCAGACGTGGGACACCATTTTATTTATCCGAATAATATACGAAAGGCATTTTTCTCGTTCCTTTTTGTTGCCACGGCACACTACGTTTTTATGGAAAATATGTAGACGGGGATAGCGTATGCATATATGTATTGTTTGCACTGGCAATGCGACGTACTACGGTGCAGTGGAAAAACGAAACGTCAGGTTATTCGAACGCTTATGAAACTATTACATTAAACAGATGTAATATACAGTCGTGCTGCCTGGACGATATAAAATGATATTTGGAAGAAACAGACCTTACGTGCAGTGCAGTTCATGAGGGATTGTCAAATTTACTTCACCGTGTATAACCTGTAGTAAATGGATTTATACAGTTCATCTTGAATAGCACAGTACATTGCGAATGAGGATCTCTGTACATAACGCGTTATGCGATGGTGATGTCAGCGGAGGAAGGTTAAAAAAAGGAACGCGAAAAGGAGAAACAGGTGAAGGAAGCTATAAAAGGCGTTGCGTGGGTCGCAGTGGACACGGAGGATTACAGAGGACGTATAAAAAGAATTGAAATCAAATAGGTCGTGAAGAAAGGAAACTGGAGAAACAAAGAGTTTCGAGTCTGCTGGTATTCGATGAATTTCGCAAGTGGTATTTTCCAAAAATGTAAATACGCATCACGCCTGCAGTGTGTAACAATGAAATTAATTAATAAACGAGGCGTAAAGCGTCAAACGTAAGCGTGGCTTTTCGCAAAAAATAAAGGGAATTTCTTGGTTATTTAAAAACTCCCGTCGTGTCATATGTTTTTCTCGTTCTGAAAATGCGTGTCTCCTGTCTTTCATTGTCACGATTTCTCAGCCGACTACGTGTCGCCGGCAATGTTACACGCGGTAATAAAAGTTCGAACAATCCGGTTTACAAGGCGCGCTTGAATGGTCGATGGAATAAGATCGAACAATGGGCTTTGAAAGTTTAAACTCACTTCTGGGACTTGTTTCCTGGCTGGCGGCTTTCTAGCTGCCGTCGGACCGTTCCCCGTCGACTCGCCGAAAGCGTCAAACTCCAGCACGAAAGCTTCGTTCTTCCGTGGAATCGACGGCAGAGCTTCTCCATCGAATTTTCTCTCACCCACAGAGTTCTCTGACTGAGAATTGTTCTCTCTATTGGACGCATCTACGTCGTCTCCTGTCTTTGGCACATCCGGCGTAGCCCTCCTGTTTCCGCTGGTATCCAAACTCCTTGTCGTAGTACTGGATGTCTTTCTGCTGGCTCGAGCTGAGGAATTTTTGAATTCGGCTGAGACCTGTTAAAAAATGTCGCACACGTACCACGTAAATAAAGTACACTCAACAGATTCGGTAGTAGAAGAACTTTTTATCGTAGTGAAATATTTTCCTTACCCTGGACGCCACCTCGGGACTTTTCGTAGGTGACTGGGGAACGCTTCGTCTCGCAGATGCTGCAGGTGGTCTAGAATTACTGTCGGCTCCTTTTCTCCAAACTGGATCCGGACTGGGAGTTTTCGAAACCCTAAGGGTAGGTGCCGGGCTTTTAGTTAGGGTTTCTTGCTGTTTCGAGTCTTTCGAATTGTTTCCCTGACGCTTAAGGTACTGTTCGTGTGGTGTTGTGGTTTCGTGAAATTCGCGAGTAGACTGTCCTTCGTTATTCGGTTCAGGACTTTCGGTGAAAACTCTGGATACTTTTTGGATTTCTATGCTTTTTGAGTATTTAGACGTGGATTCTAAGGAATCTTCACTCGCGGTGCGAGACTCTATAGCAATCTTATTACTAATGCGAGAATAACCACTAGTTTGAGTTTTATCAGCCGTACGGTACTTGTTTCGTTTATTGGTGTAGAACTTGCAAGCTTCGTCCAAAGAATCAGGACTTGGACTTTGGTCACGATCAGTGCTTTGCTCCAGTTCTGTAAAACTTTCGTCTCTGATGGTCTGTCTAGAGTATATGTGTTCAGCTTCCTGGGAATCAGGACTCTCTGAACGGGAGTCCACCGCAAACGTGCTTTGGGAAATTCTGCAGGCACTTCTTGAGCTTTCCAAGCGATCTGAGCTTTGCGTGTGGCTCGTCTCGTGTCTTGAACCAGAGCTTTCTTTACGCTTGTATTCTGTGTCCAAAGAGTCGAGACTGTCTGAGCGATACTCGTCGGTAACGTTTTTTAACATTTTCTGTGTCGAGGTTGCATCTTGCTTCTTATCTTTCTCAATGAAATAATTGCTCTTTATTGTTTCCTTGCAAAGCGAATCGGCGGCGCATGATTTATCTTCGACAATTTCCACATTGCTTCCTGTGGATTGACGACGCGTTACGTTCGACTGTGGTGAATTGCTTATCTTGAATTTTGTATCACCTTGCGAAAACAGGGGTGCGGTAGATCTACGAATTGATATTGGTCTGGTTTGCTTTCCTTTCAACTCGTGAACATCCTTTTCTCGTGGAGAAGGATTTACTGAATTTTTCACTTGCAAACCTTTATGCGATAATTTTATAATATTTTTATTCCATATTTTTTCAGTCTCTATCGACTGCTTCGTTTCTTTTGATTTTAACGGCTTCGCAGAACTTTTTGTATTGTAGTTTGCGTTTCTTTCTCTCGTCAGACTGGTAGAATACTCGAAACGTACTGGGCTTGTCTTTGCTCGTTGAGACTTTGCTTCTACCTTGTTTTTCGTATTCTTAGAGTGACTTTTCTGAGACATTGTCGAACCCTTTGTTGTGACACCCGTGTCGTAATTGGACTTTGACCCTACTGTTTGAGAACTTTTAGGTTTCGATGCCATTTGAGTAATGGAATCTTTCACAACTTGTTTCACAGTGCCTGTATTGTCCCGAGCAATTTTGGAAATTATAGGTTTTGCCATTTTACGACCTGCCTCATTACTTACCAATTTTTGCTTACGAAACGGTTCTTTCTTATAATCAGGCTCTTCAGGAATCGATTTTCGTAACTGATCTTGCTTCTCCTTTGTTATCGATTTCCTAATAACTTCAATAGATCTCAAAGGTGTCGCTGACTGCAACTGTTTAGTCCTAAATCCTACACGAGATACTGGTATTTTGGAAATTTTATTAACACAATCCAAAGTCTCGGAATTTCCTTTAATAACGTCGGTGCTTTTTAAATTTTTATTTACTCGTTCATCTTCCTCAAAATTTATCAATCTCGGACGTACCACTTCGGTTTCGACTCCTGAGTCAGAATCTTCAAAGAGTTTACGTCTCCAGGATGGCTTTTGAATTTGCACAGAGGTACGTGCGAGTTCTACAGAATTTCGAGCTCTTGCAATTTTTCGTTGCTTCGACTGAAAATCCTGTAAAGGTGTATCCAATGAGGCAATCGATATCTTTCCAATTCCCGATTCAGGAGTTTTTTCTATCGATTCCAAATTAATTATCAAATTAGTTTTATCCTTCTTCTCGCTGCTAACATTTCTACGAATCGGCTGTGTTTCTGAGAGACGCTTCTTGTCGTCCGCTCGTCCAACTTCCGGTATTTTTTTCTCCACGTCTCTTCGCATCATCGTGCGCAATTGCTCGCTGCTACTAGCATCCACTGGTTTTGCGTAATCTTTTATTACTGTTACGGATTTAGATTGGTCTGTGCCAGTTATGCCATTTTTAACTGACATTATTGCCGTCGGTGATTCTGGTTTTGGCATTAGGCCTTGCGCAAGTCTAATATCGATCATACGGTTATCGGCTGTATCAACCTGTACGATTTCTTGCTGATCCGTATCAGTTCCAATCGAGTCAAAACGTCTCAGAGCAGATTCAACGGAATCGGTACTTTCACACTTGACCGGTGGTACGTTATTTTGTATTTCCGCCGACTTTCTCACAATGTCGGATGAACTCAAAATTTCTTCTTCTACGGGATACCTCGGATAAAGTCTCTCTATCCTAGAAGGATCCGGACTGGATACTATGTACGGCGTAGTCTTTTCATTGATTGTTTTCGTCAAGGCATTAATGATTTTTTCTTGAAATGACTTTTTGTCTGAATCCAAATTTTTTACTCCACTCGAAGACTTAACTTCCGGTTCTATCCTTTCTGATTGTTCGACCTTCTTCGCTTTAACTGTATTACTTATATTTTTATTGGTTGCGACAGTTTTCACCCTTCCGGTAGGTTTTTCAGTCACAATCGACTCCACGTGTTTTGATTTTCGAATAATTTCCAAATTTAAATTTGGCGGTCGAGATTTCCTTTTTAGTCCCACATTCGCGAGCGGACGCTCCGAAATTTTGTCTCCGGTATTATTAACGTTCTCCAGACTTTCTCCAGACTTTGTCGAATCTCTTCGCGTCGTATTGATCTTCGTTATTTCTGAAGTCTGCTTCTTCATAGCGGATTGTACCAAAGCCGTAGACCGTAACGTTTTCGTGCTTGGCGCTAGTTTCAGTTCAGAATTGTTAGGAGAAAGCGAATCTTTAGAAACATGACGTGTCTGGGTATGTCTTGGCAAATTTTTTCCTACAGACTTAACTGTGTGCTTACGTGAAACAGTTGCGATTTGTCTGGAACTAGACGCTCTTCCATTTGCAGGCACGTCAGTCAATCCATCCACTTTTGGCGTATCGTATACACGACGAGGTCTTTGAACGGGTTTCCTTATGGTGGCTTTAATGGAACGAGTGACTTTTACTTCAATCGGACGTTTCAAACGGGCTCCGGTGGATTTTGCACGAATCGCATTGAATTCTTTGTCTGCAGCCAATTTTATGCAAATTCGACTAACCGATCCTGTTCTTTGATTTTGATTTGTCTCTTTGGGTATTTCTTTACTTACTCTCACTGCACTGCTCGTAGGCTTTGACGTGCTGCCTGATTTTTCAGATGGTGAAAATATCGCTTCCTGTTTCTTCACTATTTTATGCTCAGGCTGTTCCGGTTCCTTGGAAATGATTATGGGTATCGTTTCGAACTCTGATATTTCACGATCCAAATTTATCAATTCAGAAGACACCGATTTGTACTCGGAACTTTGTTCGCGCATTACTTTCTGCATGAGTTGCGGTGACTTGAGTGTTTCTTGCTTTTCTATAGATTTGCCAGGAATTCTTGCGAATTCTTTATCTCTTGTTGCTTCTGGACTTTTGCTCCGCATTGCATTTCCTGCAGGTTTTCTAGCTCGTGGAGTTGCTACCGGCTGTTTTTTTATGGAATCAAATTCAATACCAGTACCGGAAAGTCTCGACGAAGGTCGTTCGGAAGTCTCGATTTTCGGACGTTTACTTTGAGCAGTCGGACTTTTACGAATATTTGATCTTTCCTTGGTCATTATCAATTTTTTATAAGCCATAGACGTTTTCGCTGGTTGTTTTCTCAGATTGGTTTCCATCTGTCTGTTCAGTTTGCTGCATATTCTACGTCTTGATCCAACGACCTTAGATTTTGATAAAATTCTCGCATCTCTTTTATTCAAATTTACGGAATCTCTTTTAACGTCTTGGATCGTTTTACCAAGTTTTTGCTCAAATTTCTTGTACAACGCATCTTCTTTTCTCTTTTCTAATCTATTACCACCTGGCTCTATGAATTGATCCGTAATTGATATTTCCTGACACTCTGGAGTAAGTTCCTCTTCGTCCGAATGAACTTCCTTCAAAATATTACTCTTTGCATTTCTACGTGAACCGGATGTGTTCTCCTGCTTTCGATTATCCGTTGTGCGACGAACAAGTCCCGCGGACATTAAACTTTCCTCAAGTTTTACTCGCATAGGGGTTGATGCCGTAGCTTGGGATTCGTCGCGTCCACTTCTTTTCAAATCAGGACTTTCACCTCGTTCCGAAATATCTTTTCTCTGAATTTTCAAAGCGTTCGCTTTATCGTACTTTGAAGTTTTACCTCGAGCCGAGTTACGGTCGATCTTACGAGTTCCCGTATAATGAACGTGTTTGCTTTGGCTAACTTTCCGCTGCTCATAAATATCCGAATTTAGAATGGTACTTCTCTTCTTAAAAGGTCTACGTATTAAGAACGTCGAATGATCTTGAGCCGATTGTGTCTTATCAGATACAATTTCAATTGCTTTCGATGCACTTGCAGTCTTCGACTGCATCTCCTTTGCCTTCGCCTTAGACTGCGTAACTTTTTTCAAAGTAGTATCCAGAGCTTCGGAGCTCCTTTCGGACACTGAACTCTTCTCACGTTTAATCGATTGATCTTCAATCAGTATCTCGTGACGATCGGTATCGATTTCAGACGAAATTGAACTCCTTGGACTTTCCTCATCCGAACTGACTTTTATCTTGGGAGATTCATTACTTTTCATTCTCGTAGACTCACCAACAGTCTTGCCAGTCTTTTTTACTTCTTCTGATTCCAATCCAGTCGATTCTAAGCTTCCTGATTTCGTGATAATGCTTTCCTCCAATTTTCTCGAAACTCCTGGACTTTGATTTCGCGAAGCCTTACGTACGAGCTCGATCGATCGTAAAGGCTTACCGGTTCCCTCGCACTTAATGCTCGAAGAAGATTCTATGGTTTCTTTGGACTTTCGAAACCCAGTAATTTCTGATACCTCGCGCGACTTTACAAGACTATCTGTGTTATCGAGCGCCTGCTTAGCTGAACTTTCTCCCTTAGTCTTTACATCCTCATTACTCTCAGAATGTGGTATCAAACTCTTCGACTTGAAAGCTGATTTGGATTTACTCGGAGATTTTGAAGTCATTACTTTTTTGTTTATAGTGACTGATCCACTTTGTTTATGATTTATTGGATCCTCTATTATGCTATTTCTACATAATCTACGCACAGGGGACGTTGGACGCAACTCGATATTTTCATCGACATTGCTTCGTTCTCGTGGAGATAAAACAGCAGCAGTTTTTTTATTTTTCAAATTACGTTCAACCTCAAATTCTACGGACGATTCACGAGATTTTTTTGCACTGGTACCTTTTTGTGTTTTCATAGATTTCACTGTTTTATTGATTCGCGATCGAGTCAAGTCAGCATCTACCGAAGAGCTTGGATCACATTCAGATTTTAATCGCGTCGTATCTCTCAAAATTATCTCAGTAAAATATTCCGGACTCTTTTTTGCAATTTCTTTAGGAATTCCAATCGGCACTGATTTACGCTTTTCTACGCTTGGACTTCCAGATGTTTGTATCCTTGCCTTAGATCCTGACATTCTTTCGATCCCTAAAGGTTGCTTTTCATGTCCCAATGATCGATGAGTCTTGACTTCAATGTCCACACAGGTGATAGAACCTTTAGATCTCCTACCATCGGACATCACGTCTTTTTTTTCCTGAATTCTTTCAAGTCGCACATCGTCCACAACTTCTTTGGGATCATGGCCACTTCCCACGTGCTTTAGCTTCTTTTGGCTAAATAGGGGAGTCCCACGCGATTCATCCAGCTTCTGGCCTTGTCTCGAATCGCGGATCTTGTTCGATACTACAAACTTATCGATGTCTCCCCGTCTAGTATTAATTTCTATACAATCTCTTCCTTCACTACCAGATTCTACCGTCGTAATATCCTTATCGAAATGTCTGACCTGCTTGCCCGAATCCCTCTCAATTTTTTCCTTGGTTTTATCAGATATCAAAGTTTTTCGTAGTTCTGTATTTTTTTTCGATGATATCGATTTTCCAGATTTTTTTCTATAATCTTTCAAAACCCTTTTGTCAACGCTATCTGACTTTTGTTCTATGCTTTGACTTCGCATAACCTTTTTAACCAGTTCAGCAGAATGCACTGTTATAGCGGATTCGACATCCCTGGACCGTTCCACAGAATCACGACGTTCTGCACTGGTTTTCACACGTGTAATAGAATCATTAGAAACTCGACGTTTCGTAGGCTCTGGGGTCGTGTCTATTCCAGATGAGGATTTTTTCTTATGCGTATAAGATTCATCAACCATCTGGACAGACTTACCCTTAGATAAGGGTTTATTAGTATCCGGACTAGATTCCCTCGAAATTATAATTTTCGAAATCGTTCCAATAACTTTCGGACTACTTTTAATTATTTTCGATTTGACATTCCTCTCCGTATCAATCTCACGCCTCGACTTTATCTTCGTAGAATTTATATCTCGAGACGACCTTTCACCTTCGTTAAGTTTATCAGATTTTCCAATGACAGTAATCGCCGAAAATCCTGGCTTTCGCTTTTTCTCTATTACTCCTACGTTACCATCAGCCGAACGAACTTTTACAGACCCTGAAATTTGACCGTCACTCACAGCACGTGATTCTGTTTTCTCAATAGCGAAGCTCGTGGGTTTTCCAACGATTTTCACTTCTGTCTCGTTAAACCTGGTTTCCATGGACTCTCTGTATCTAGACTGCACCCTGGCAGCATCCGAACGTCTACATTGCCTCTCAACAGTACGAGTCTCGTAAAGCATCGCATCGTCTTTTTTCGCGGAATCAACAATTCTCTCCGTTCTCAACGTAATCCGTGTACCGGCCTTGGTATCCTGAGATATTTTCGGGCGTTCGCTACGCGTTTTCATAGATTTTGCATTTTTCGAAATCCCTTCAGGACTCGTGCCTTCGTTACGTTTACCCGTAAGGCCTTCGGATCTTCCGGTTTTCATGGTATTCACCGTCTTGGTAATCCTCGTAGACCCAAGGGGTTCTCTGAGAAACCACAGGCGACAAGAGCAATGTAATTCGATGATCTCTTAAAGGAATCAGTTGCCATCGCCCAGTTTAGTCCAGATTCCAAAGCCGGTTAGAGATGGCGTTGATCGGGATTTTTATGGAGGGAAAACACGTGTGATATTTTGTTTGTCCGATGCCATTCGTTATGCTTGCATCGAAATGTTCTGATGTCTGTTAATAGTCAAGTGTGATTGCGGTTAACAATGAGGAACACAGTATAGAGCATCGATTTCGCTATATTTTCATCGTATCGCGCAACAACGATGAAAAGTAAGAAGATATTAGCAGTGGGTAAAAATGATTCTCGAACTTGACGCATGTCATCCGTATTTTTCGAATGAACACACGAGTTTCGAGTGCAAAGCCCGAGGACGGATTATTCATTATTTATTACTTCGCATATCCTCGGATCGAAATAGATGTACCGAAAATTATGCCATTTGTTACTATGCGGATGCATAGTCACCCTGTGAATGCATTGTTAAGGGACCACGAAGAAAGAAGGTCTAGTATGTAGTCTTACCAAGAGAACAACAGTCCCCTTCGTAATTCCCACGATAAACGTAAGTGTCAGAGATTAGCAGCGGTCATAGCTGAGAAAGTTGACGATTTTGCGAAAAGACGTGTACGACCAAGAACTAATATTTATAACGAGGAAATCATTTTCATTATTTTGTAAAATAACTACAGAGTCCTTGGTTCTACTTTGGTCTTTTCCAATTTCATTAATTCACGGATTACATAATGAAATCTTACCTGGAACTGGTCCCTGCTGGGAACATCGGTTCGGAACGTTTCCTCGTGACTGTGCCGGTGGTCGTCGTGCTCTTGGTAACGTTGCTCTTCCTCGCATTTGCATTCTTGAATCGTTCCAGTCTTGCCTCCGCCTGAGAGATCCTCCTGGCGGGCGTCCTTTTGGGCAGCTTATCGGGTACGTCGAGCATCAATTCCTCCGGAAACTGTTCACTCTCCAGGTCGTTATTAACGCGATACTTCATCGTTTTGTCGAAGTTCATCAGGTGGACCTTAGCCATCAGTCGGTTTCGCTGTATCGTGTCGTCATCGAGTATCTCCTCGATATGAACCTTGAGAATGAGAAAGAGAAAAAAAAAGATTCCAAAAAATTAGCACATCAAAAACGTTATGTATTTGAAAATCCAAAAAAAAATTTGGTAGTTTGTTACATCTCACTGACACCCACCTCGTTACGATTGGCATTATGGTGATTCCCATTAGCATATCGTTCATCGTGATTCTCGTTTCCAAACTCGTCGTCGTCGTCACCAAAGGACTCGTGGGTGACTTCCTCGTGATAAGAGACGACAGGCTTACCTTCGTTGACGTTGCTATTGACATCAGCGCGAGCAACGCGTCTGACGGTGACCGCATGACGACTCACTGTCGCATTGCTACCTTTTCCTGGTACATGACCGTTGCTGCTGACTTGCTTCTTGGGCTTGTTATCCAAAGGCTCCAGAGGATAACTCCTGTCGATTCCTTTCACGGTCGTTTGTCGTCGTTCGTCGAACATTTGTCTCACCTGATGATGATCAGATCACATTTCTATTCCGTCAGACAATCGATTTTCGCGCGAGGATTAAAAAGCAGCGATATCGCTCTGACAGTCGATACCCTCAGCCAATCCTCACCTTTCCGCCACCTTGCGACGTGGAGCTCGAGTGGGTGGTGGTCGTTGTTCTGGTGATCGTTTGATGACTCACCGATGAACTATGATTAGAACCGGTCGATCCAGCGCTACCTCTCTGCACAACCTGGTAGGCCCTTTGCTGTTGCTGATCGTAAAGCTGCAGCAACTTTTGCTCTTTTTCCTGAAGCTGTTTCTGCTGAAAGCGAGCCTGCAACATGTACGAAATTTCCTTCGTTTAAATTAGCCATAGATTATATTTCATCACTTCAATTTCAGCAATAGTCATCGACCATGTGTTTCCACTGGCAGTGTCGCTGCCAGTTGCCAGAATTATCAACGTCGAATTCAGGACTCATGACTCGTCAGGAATTATGCATGACTTTGTCGACGTATGTGTATGAGCTCGTTGGTACGTCATAGGTTGTACCAATCGTATGTACCATGCGGTTACTATACGCTTAGGGTACGTGTAACCTCATCGATTCTTCTAACCTACATTTTGCAGAGGGGTTAGTAAACTCATTGCCGCGATAAAATATCGTACTTTGTGAGAACTAAGGAAGAGAGAACGTCCTGAGAGGTTTATTGGCCACTCCGCGGTAGACGCTATTTATTGGTTACCGCTTTTCGCTGAGCTCTTACCTAGTAATACATTTTCGAAAGACCGCAAAATCGCAGCAGCGAGCTTTCGTTAATGAAATTTGCGGTGTGACTACATAACGCTGTGTAGTGCAATTAGAAATCATGTGGGACGAATAAAATTCTATTAATTCGACGGGCTAATTAATAATTTAGTGTATTCGGGTGTAATCAATATCGATATTGGGAACGATCGGATCAATTCATCGTTGACGTGCCACGCATATAGATTTAACTGACTAATCAGTGATCAGTCACAGTCTTAATTGATTTATTTCTAATGAGCCCACGCTAGGGCATGTACAATTACACAGTAGTATCAATGTTAACATTGCAATGTATCAACTGCAAGTTCGTTCTACTTTGACGACATAACGTGTAGTTCTGATTATATGCATTTTTATTGTCAGTCAGTAGTCATTGATATCAGCTGACATTTTGTGTACGTGTTATGCGTTATTTTACTTGTAATTTACCATAAAATGACGTCATTCCAAGTATTGTTTCAGGCATAAAATTATGACAACCGATATCGCAAAATACGAGTTATGATTTTCAAGTAAAAGGATTCAACGATTTATCATTTTTCATAAATCATTCGTACAGCATATCTATAGCGGTACGTCCGTTGCGTCATACGGGGGAATAAAACGAAGGGTTGGGGTCGAAGATCGATTCGACCTGCTCTGTCTAGTCTATATGTATTGTTCCGTTTTCTTGCCGCATAAAATATGTATGTACAGACCGATTGTAATCTACGTCCAAGAAAAGTGTAGAAGCAAGGAGTCCCGATTGAATCTACATTTACATGAAGCTACTACAGATAAGTGTTCCTAATCAAGATAAGATCGACGTCATGTCCAATATAATAAAAGCGTATAGCGCAAGAGTTAATCATAACTAAAGATCTTTCCAGTCGCTGGGATCATTTCTCATCTGGTTACACTGAAGAAGATCCAGGTTTCGTTTTATTGCCAGATGAGCCAAAGATCAGAGAAGCTGCTTCGACTGGATCTTGAAAAGCTCTGATCTACGCAAAAGTACAGCATGATTAAAAGGAGTAAGTATTGCCTTCGATAAGCACCGTTTCTTTCTATTATAATCAGATGATCGAGCACCGTTCTATTGTTACAGTGAACCGAGCATGAGCCAGCAACTTCGCGGTACGCTGCCCTCCGCCATCAAGACAGGACGAAAGCGACGGCAGGCATCGAAGCTTTGCTTTTATTTCCGAAAATATCCTACGCCAATGGTTCGTGCACTTCATGTCGTCCGGGTCCATTCACCTTGTCCTTAACGGAAGCTTCGGTTGCAGATGGCCATGTTGCTAGCCGTATACCATCTCACGAGGCTTGTGCTGCTTTTGATTGGCGAGCTACTGGCGAATGTGGAATGATCGAGGGAGAACTAAGAGAGGAGATAAATAAAAAAAAAAAGAAGTCAAAGAAACCCGTACAGTGTAACGGGGTCGCCGTATCGAGCGATTTCGCAAGATGTCCTACCAAGACTGTACGTATCTACTTCACTTGGATCATGCTCGCTTCATCCCGCAAACGACGTCTGGCAGTTTCTGCTGTTAGCGTCATCGTATGGTCGAGAAAGAGAGAGAGAAATACTCTCCCTATAAATGGTCATGTGTGTCAGAGCCACCACGTATGTACATACAGCTTGGACCTAAGTGAGTGAACTCGTGATGTAAATGGAGAGCACACTTTGCCATCTGCTACTTGTCATTAACCGTGACTATGTGACGCTTAATGTGTCTTAAATGGATTTTTGTCAAAATCAGGTAAATCGACTTATTAAGCTAAATAGTACAATTGTTAAGATGTATAATTGTATTTATTATATGCACCAACCATGCTGTTTAGATTCGTAATGGCAGATGCGAGTCCTTGTGCGGCCCAGGATGTATCTACGTTCATCGAGACTCCACGGGCTCCAAGAGAATGTGATCTAATGGACATGTTATGCGGATGACACCTCTCGTTCAACGATGAATATTTGTCAACCGATTAAAGAGACATCGTATTGAAGTACGCAGAGGATTGACACCACTTTCGACAATATCTGTACTATCGTCAGGCAACCGGCGGTATAGCTGTTTACGCGAGACGTAAATCTTTGTATTAATCGTTAACACCGGAAGTACGCCGTTACAGCATCTAGTTACATACCGCGTCTCCCGTCTTTAGTGCTCGTTATATTATTTCCACGAGATTTCTCGCGCAGCTACACTCCACCATTCGTTACGTATAAAAACTCTTAGAGCAGCTTTCGTTCATTTTTTTTGTTTTCTTTAATTATACCCGCTAGGCTCGGATAATAAACATATATCGCCAGCGCTCCATTAGTAAGAATCATATACGTAACTGTAGCTAGTACCTGTATTTATGCGGGTACTCAACGGCTTTTTGCAGTTACGCCCCCGTTTTATGGCGATACCTTACAGTATCATTGCTTGTACACATGTGGCTAAGCGTATCAATAACACGTAGTTAAATTTACTTGAAAATCAGATGACAGTCTCGATCGATAATTCACGAGGCAGAGGAACGTTTAATGCGCCGTGAAATTCGTAGTGAAAGATTTGAATCGTCTGACTTTGAACAAAAGGATTTCGTTATTGTTTCACTTTTAAAACCACCAATTAGCACGGGTAGAGTGATGTTTAATGAGTATACACTGAATCACGGCTTTGTTAACGAACGTTTTCTTTCACTGTTACGGAAGAACATGGAGAAGTCGGATGCTGATGAGGGTATAGGCTGTTCCGGAAATTGCGTTACTTCCTCTCTGTTTCCGTTTTAACGTTTTTCATCGATAAGGTTCTTACGAAGTAAATGGTCAATTTAACGATGAACTATGACCCGCTGAGGGTTGCTATCACAACTGCGTTGCTAGCAACCCTCAAGGCGCTCATGCTTTCTCCAGGCGCATGCGCAGTGCCTTCTATCCTTTGAATACTTAGGGTAACCCTGTCGGTTAGTGCAGTAAACTCTAGAGCGATGGTAATTATTAAATTACACCGTGTAACCTTTATTAATTGATTGAAAGGTCATGTAAGTAGCTTGCTATTGATTTTAGCGTTGGAAAAGTTAGCACAGTATGTTTCAGGTATTGCTATATTGATTATTGTAATATAAATGAGTTATTAATAATTAAGGAACAAGCGTCGAGCACTGGGAGTACAACTACACGAATTCAAGCGAGTTGTCAGACTAGATATAGTAAAATAATGATAAAACGTTTCTCCAAATTAAAAATTCAACTCGATAATGTCTTCTGAAAACTCATTTATTGGCAAATGTAGTAACGTCGGAAAGGCAGTCTAATATAAAAGTATTCTATCATGAAGTAACCAAAGCAATTTACTTGATGCCAGTGAAGGCCGGCGTCTGTCGATGTGTAACAACCGCACCTAATAGAGGTAGCCAGGGAGTAGGGTTCAAGGTTCGAGGTTCGACGAAGTCGTGCGATAGTTCATAAAGTTTCGTGAGTCCGTACAATACATTTCGCAAGGACAAAGAGAACAAAAGAAGAAAAATTATAGAAAAATTTTAGCTCCACAAAAATACTACGTTCATTCCTAGCGCACGTCATACTTTATAAAACATGAAAAAGGACTAGAAATATGAATTACAAAATTCTCACTGCGTAATTAATCAACTCGAACACCTCGTTCTATGCGCCAAAAACAATGGCGCCCACACGTTTCTCTATACATTTACACACATCCGTATACCCACGAATTACTAACCTTGCTGCGTAAGACGCAAGCAAAAAAATGACCTAACCATCTCGAGAGATGCTGCCCACCAACATACAAATTACATAATAGCCCCAGCGCGAGGTGCAAGCCATAATTTAGCACTATTTACACATAGCAAACTTTCCAGTATGCTGCACCCAAGAGGTCCACAGTATCATAATGACTCAAAAGCTAAGATTCTCCATTATATAATTTTCTTCAAAATATAACTAGGACGAACATCTAACGCGTATACGATTAATCAAAGCAAGTGTTTCAGGTCATAAAACATATAAAGCAGCCTATTAAATTGAACATACTGTGCAGACAATATTATGTATACACACACATGGAATGTATCCAAGTGCATCAATGGAATGGTGCATTGGCAATGCACCAGCAAATAAATTTCTCACGTAATAGCTACCAAGGTATACAGTAAGGATGCTGAAGAAGATCTGATAGTGAACAAGGAAGAGATTGAGAGTAAATAAATTTGAAATGTGGGTTCAGAGTGAAGTTTGCCACAGGTACGTCGTTGATCCCAGCATAAATAATTGATGAGAAGTTAGGAACGTCGTACCTACACGTATGCGGCGCGCGCGATCATCAAGGTAGGATGGTAACGAGTTCAATTTGTAATTGTAATTTTAGAACGTAGTCCTATGTCCAGTTACCCGAGGTAATTACTATATTTGGTCTTGTTACAGATCTATAGTCAGAGCGAAAGCCGTGTAATGGATTCTCTGGGATATCTGGTTGTACCATACCATACCAGCTGGATAGATACCAACGACAGCTAATACATATTGGTCCAACTGTTAATTGGAAGAGTCAGTTTTCGACATAACACCTGGTTATCGCAATAGATACAAATTGCGTATATGACTATATGTCAAATGATATGTGATACGAAATGCACGAAACTATCACATGAATTCGGGTGGATCGATACTTTGATAAGTGGGTGGTGACGTATGAAGCTGTCTACCCACGCGAAATAGTCAATATTCGGCTTAAGTCAGGCTGCCACACTCTGAGATGGTAGCGACACGGTGTAAAGGTATCCTAGACACCCACGTGGTTCTCAGACGTCAACCTGACTCACTCGATCCTTGATGAATTAGCATATCGGCGTAATCCGTGCCAGTATGGAACTTATGGGATAGTCGTGCATTGTATAGAGTAGTATTAATGCTATTTGAGAAAGTTTTTTTGAAAAAGTCTTCATTGACTATTCCCACTGTATAAAACACATAACACATGGACAGTCTATTCTATGTATAATGTAAAATTATACAGGTCATTGATTTACTAGTTAAACTACGATAGAATGACTTGGTGCATCTACTACTGTGTGCACTGTACGGTTCATGGGATAATTGTTCTGGACGGTAGTAACAAGAGTAGGTATAAACTCACTATGGGCAAAGCATGAAGTTCGAAGACGGAGGAAGTGACGTCACAGTATTATGGTTACAATCCCGACGGTAAGATGCGGTTGACAAGCCAAGCGTCTACGGTCTGCCTTCCCGTCTCTTATAGTTTCGTTTCATTCTACTCGATACGTCCTTCTCCCTCTCCCTCTCTCTTTCCTTCAAATCCTTTCATCTCCGTTCGAGCTGCTCTCCTTTTTCTCCTAATTTCTCTGACTCTCCCCTCTACCTCGTCCGACCGTCAAATTCCCTTTGTTGGCCAGACA
Source organism: Syrista parreyssii (assembly GCA_030142615.1). Classification (NCBI taxonomy): domain Eukaryota; kingdom Metazoa; phylum Arthropoda; class Insecta; order Hymenoptera; family Cephidae; genus Syrista; species Syrista parreyssii. The sequence goes on from JARQTG010000316.1 coordinate 1,166,411, forward strand.
AATTAGGTCGAGTACCTTCTGACGCTCAAAACTTGTGCGCTGCTCATAATATTAGTACTGGCTGTTTGCACGGAAAACACACTCGATGTTCATTCCACGGAGTGAGCAATGAATTTGCGCTTACAAACGTCGTTAAATAGCCTCCTTTTAGGATAGAGAAATTCATTTGCAAAAAATACTGTGAACTTTCAAAAAAAAAAAAAGATTTAGCTACAGATGTTAAATAACGCAGTCATACAATTTTTACACAGCTGATATCCACATGACTTTGACAAGATCATTACTCATAAGGATCCCGTGATCATTTTTTCCATCCTACATCCATCGATCCTTCTAACTTATCTAAATCTTGAATCCAAAGACCGTAGCCATTTGCACTTCGTCGAACCGTAACGGAATTGATTTTGGGTCCAACGACACGAGAGAAACTTTGATCTATCGATCTATACCAATTGACATACAGAATATGTATATATATATATATATATATATTAGATATACACATATATACATAGACGTGGGTGGTTACCTAGGTCGTACCAGTAAAGGCAAGGTGCCATATATGCACTACGTATAAGTGTATGTTATCATACGTGGGCCAACCTAACCAGCATAGTTCCTTCGCTACACCGGGTGGTGGATTAAGGATACAGCCTGTCAAAAATTCAGAGGGATATTCGACTGGTTTATTCCTTGATATAAAATTAGGATTTAACATTGTTCACTTTGCATCCCTATGAATAAAATGTCGGCCAAAATATAGTTTAAAATTGTTCCACTTTCTTCATTGAACTTTGCTTCGCACACGTAACTGTAGTTTATGACATATTGTTCGCCGCGTGGGATTATACTGTCTTATTCATATATTAAAATCAACGTGGATGCTGTGCCAGAATTGTATAGAATCATGGCGGCTCTTACCTGTAGCATTTCTAGACGAGACGACGCCTGGGGCGCTGCCATTATGCACCTTCGATCGCTGTCTGACCAATCAAGGGCTGGTACCCCTGGCTAATCTGAAATCATGACGATTACATTACTAACATGTATATATATATATATATATATATATATATATATATATATATATATCAATCCAGATCAATTAGTCCAGAAGTAGTTAATCCTGCATGGGTTAGACAAAATTATGTTAGAATCGACATAGAAATTTTTTCTATCCACATTTTCAACTTTGAGAATCGCTGCCGGGGATGACGAACTACCCTAGGGCAAGGTGTTGCCTACGTCCTGTATTTTTTAGCGCTTAATGATGTCATTATCTAAATTAAACCCTGCTCACGCGACAGTGGGTAGGGTACCTCGTAATTACAGCACCGCCTTAAAAATATATATGTATATTTAATTTCGACACAGTCCACTGCATCCATTCATGTAAATGAGTACTTGCAAGATGCTTATGAGTACGGATTTTCGATGCTGTTATACGCAGAGTTAGGTCCGTTACAGTCAGCGAGTATTCGCTGATCTAGACTATCTGTCATTTCTTTATTTACCGGGATCGAATAAAGTTCATTGATATAGATTGACCGAAAACGAGGGAGGTTGAGTAATTGGACATGGAGGTTAACGGTAGATCCGTATCTCGAATGATTATTATGAGAAAAAGTTTTATACACATATAATATAGATACGTGACTGTAATGAAATTCACTGTTATTTCACCCACGCGTTGTACCTTTTTAAAATAATGCACCGTTTACCGGTGAGCGAATCAGAAAGCTTTCTGATTCCGTTACGAGTGAAGGCGTTTGTGTATATTATCAGTATTTTTTATATTGGTAAAATTAGCTATAATAATAGATATGACATGGATACGTTATGTATTAGCTATGCTATGGAGATCAAACGAATATAAATGGACGTTTACTGGCTATTGTCATTTTTCAATTCAAACTGTCATGTATATTTTCTGTACTCAATGAGAAGACTAAAAAAAAATTTCCTGGACCAATATGAGAGGCGTGCAGAAGGCTTGTGAGTTTGTTAAAGTAAATGGCTGGACTTTACGTGAAATTTATTAGGGTGACTCAGAACGGGCTCGTGATGTAATCCTGGCTGTCTTTTATGGTGAATAGTACGAATGGAAGGCTGAATGGTTCGTCATAAATTATTGCGTTGCAATGAGATGTCTTGGCAAGGTATGTCAGTAGGATGTAGACATTTTTAGATCGTCAGTAGAATATGTACTGTAGTAACATACAAAAAGAAAAAGGAGAAGAGCAGCACGAGATTTTATTATAAAATTATCCAAAGATGGAGCGAAATTAATGCTTGACTTTTTGTCCCAAGTCTAACCTTTAAATTGGTATAACATTGCCATACGTATCCATAAGTCAATCAGATAAAGCATTATTGTGGCCTAGAGCAAAATTCATGGTACCAAGAAGGTCGCCTCGGCTTTAGTAACAGTTCAAATATGGCTCGCTTTCTATAATTAAGCGTCGTACTCGCATGACCATTTATGAACGGAATCATCGAACGAATAGGTTGCGAACGTCTGTATAATAGCACGTGTCGAGGATCGTCTGCCTGGTAGCATCGCGTTGGTATTAGGTAAATCTGTGTATGACAGAAATGTCTCTTTGAAAGTGCAAGTGCCCACACATGGTATGCATATGGGTTAGGGTCTCTCTGTACTGTATAAAAAAAAATTAAATCCTGGGAAATTCTCCCAACATGTGTATATCCGAAAGTGAAGCAACAAAATTTTCAATAGAAAATTTCATCGTTGACTTAGTCCGTAACGTGGACGTACTTTAAAGTATCGTAGAAACTAGCAAACACAAACGACTTCAAAGTGCCTGCAGGTACTTTCCTTGCGAGTACCTGGAGACTTGGAATAGCAAGTTAAGATAAGTTCACACGGTACAGAAAGTTTGCACCTACGTCCAAGACTCGTGGGGCAAGTTGCATCTTGTGGACCAAATGTAAATGCACGACCGACTTAATGCCACCATTGTTCCTGCGTAATGACGCAATTACGTAGTTGCGTCTTGGATGCGGGAAGACAGTGGCTTGCTGGTAAGGCAAGCTTCTTGACACTTGTCAGTTCATCTTTACCCTTTAGCAACGGTGGAATCAGAAAGAGACTGACTTAGTGTCAAAAGTACCCCAGTGTGTGCTTAATGATCAGATGTAGAAGTATATAGTTATAGGGTTAATTGGTACTGCCAGACAAGTCCCAGACATACGTAAACATGGGCACGTGAATACTTGAAAATTTATTAATTGGTCGCTCAAGCTAAGTGCTTGTCTCCCCCTAAGAATTAGTATAGTTTGAAGTAAGTCGGGGAGGAGAGATTGCTTTTTAATTGCACGTTAAAATCAAGCAAATAATAATTTACCCTAACCTCTGTAAAATCACCTTGGTAAGGTGAAGATCACGTAGAGGTTAGTTATACAGTCTCTATTGAATGTTACCCTCGCGTGAGTTAAACTGTCTTCCTTTTTTCCAGGATTCCGCGAATCATCGTGGGAACAAGCTTGCCCCTAGGTAATTGAGTTTGCACGTTGGGATCTCAGAGGAAAAGAGATAAGCGTCAAGGAAAGAGCAACGCGAAAATCGTGCCGCAGACCTAGAACCAGTCGATGATGGAAACCACTCTGATGCGTTTGCTCCTGCGCAACTAATTTTCATACGAATCCAGCAGCAGGCTATATCTATATACGGTAAACAGGAAACTGCACTAGAGAACCCGAATCAAAATTAATTACCCAATTAAATCTTGCTCATCTCTCTGATTCTAGGTGTATCAATCATCCATAGGAAATTTCTATACCGAATGGAATATTGATCAGTCAATTAAATTCTACACAATTACACACCGTAGCAGCCAACGGCTGACTGGAATTTGATGGAGGACAATACGCTAAAAAAATGGACAAACGATTAATACAGAGAGAGTACGACTAACCTTGAGTTAGAAAAGCTCCTGTCAAGACCACAGGTGATTAAAAAGCGTCCTCCCGAAGAGAGGACTGTTGTAGCACTGACAGCTTGGCCGTCCCTCTCTCCTCTCCTACTTCCTCTCCCTCTCTCCGTACCGTTCGCCACATCCTCTCTTCCTCACTGCCTCTCTGTCATTCTACTGACGTAGCAACTGATTCTTTCTCCCTCTCTCTCTCTCTCTACTCCCTACCACAGTGGACTCTGCATGTTCCTCCCGTAGGTCTATAGGCTCAGGAGAGGAATAGTGGACGTGGTCGGACACGGAAAGGGTAGTCAGACTTTAAGCAGGAGGTTGTCAACCTGGGGATAACGCGCATCTGCACGTATATATCATTTACTGAAGTATCCCTGTACAATATTCCTGGGAGATACGATAAGCATATTGAATCCCAGCTTATTGTCAGTTACACAGAGATAGTGGGTCCGTTCTCCATTTCAACCCATTGGTCTGAGATAATTATCCCAATGGTATATATATATATTGGATATATTCTGTATACTACAAGTAAATTAGGATTATTATCCGTTTAAGAAACTCTCATTAATTGACATGATCAAGAAACTATTAATTTATAATTAACGGGGATCGTTATACGTGTATTCGCATCACGATTCAACGTAGGCGTTGAGTAATTCTAGTGAAGTAAAATGTTTTTGTCGTCATTAGCAAACACTGTATAGCCATTTGTGGTTACCGTAAACAAGTTATATTTTAAGCGACATGAAGTCACGACAGAACCTTTATATCTGGTAGGATTTACAGTATAGGCATCTAAGTCCCTTATATCCCTGCATAAGGTTTCGCCGGCAGGAGTCAATGCCGTTGGTAGTCAGACGTAGAAAATCGAATCTAGGGATCTGCGAATTTTCGATCGGACATTATTCTTAGAATATCTATGCATATCTAGAGAGTTTATCTCAGCGAGTGATACATAGCTGTAATATATCTGTATACGTATAAGTAGATATTCAACTTCCGACTGGTATAAACTACCCTTCTTTGGGTTATAAGCTGGCCTAAATTTGTCTAGAACGTTTCTACGTGCCAAAGGCAACGCCGTCTTGCCTATACACTCCAAAGAGCATAATAGGATATACGAATGTGTAAATACGATTTGCATAGCCATGGCTATAAATGGCGCTGAGATTCGAAACCGTCTATTATTATGAGACGTGATTCACGCCCGTGTAGTTCCTTTCATTTTTTTCTCTTTTCATTCATCTCTTCCGTTTTCTCTCCAGGTCGACTCTCAAGCATACAAAATATTATTCTACAAACATACACGATAAATTCTTCTTCCCTCGCGTATGTCTAATACCTTCGTAATCCTTTTACATTATCCTGCTTTTATGATTAAACCAAGTCAATTGAAATACTCATTTATGCATAGAGCCTTCTACGTATAATTAATGTTTACGCGAGTCTATACCGTGGGCAGAATGCCTTCACTCGACGTTACGCTTTGAATCAGAGCTCACGGTGCATACGTGTATAATCATTACGCTTTATAAACTCGTAATCATAATCATATGCTATCCTCATTGCTTACATTAATACCAGAATCGATCAGCATTCAGCAGGTGACTAATCTGCGGAATCATTCAAACGTATCTAACGTCTATTATGATATCGCCTTGAAATATTTTTTTGTCAGACAACACTAAAAACACAGATATAATCCCTTGAGGATTTATTATTATCGGTTATCATTAAAAGAAATTATTATCGAATTTTCGCTTATCTAACAATTTATTTATATCTACACGAGGCATTGGTGATTCATTTGTGTTATGTTATTATTATTTTTTTTTTATTTAACTCGTACGTGCAAATTATTGGTACGGATCTTGATCATCTCTGTTTCATAATTCTATTCTTGTTTCAATAGTATGTTACGCGTGTTCCCACAATGTTGTACCACCAATTAGATTGTCAGCTCGCGTCTCGTATGTAAACTCATGAATCAAGGAAACAGCGAAGTGTTCCCGAGGGACCTACGCGCTAATCTCATCCGCTGCGAAGCCACGTAACGTATCCGCCTACGCGACATCCGACATTATAGAGAACGTAACGCGGGTTTGATACCAGGGTTGGTAAATTGAGACTATATTCAATGGGAGCCACCATTGTTATCTGTCAAAGTAACACCAAGTCCCTCTTTGGTTTTGCTATGTTAATTAATAATAATAAGGGCTGTTCGATCACAGCTTTCAATTTGTCTTGTGAAACTGTTGATTCAACGTATTAATTTGTCTATCGATCGCCCACGTACGGAACTGACATTTTTCTTTCATTTTAATGAGTACGGTGTTTGCTGAGCATACATATTCTTGGGTCAAGAGTATAATTGATATATCCTTTTCTCATCGATGAAATCATTTACGATTTATAATCGAATGTCCAATAGTTTACGGAGTTTGATATGGGTTATAATTATAGCAGGTAATTATTGACTGGTACGTCAGTGGTAGGATGTGCGAAAATAAATAGGAACTAGGATTTAGTGTGTATATATATATATATATATACCTGCGTAAGCCATGAATGATTCATATTAAATTACTTCAGGCACATGTTAAATTGCTTTAGGTTTACATATATGTTTTGGGATGCACTTGAACTTGCAGTGACTTATTCGTGTTTTGCAGTTTGTATGAAACTTAGTAAATCGTTTAATCGTTTATTCCATAAGCTACGATTATATTATGTATATGTACTAGAATAGGATTTTACGGCCGGTGGATTTCTGGCAAAATGAAAGAAACGCAAATGATAGGAGTTTTTAGTAAACGTGAAGATACGTTTCGCTGGATATCATCTCAAGTGGGAACTTTCGAATTATAATCATCGCGCCAGAAAACCAAGAAACTTCTACAGGGAGCGACGGCAGTGAACTCGTTTACCGGTGTTATGAAGAAAATTTTTGTCCCGTACGCGGTGGAGACTGGGGATACTCATTCTGTTTCGAGGAGTTTATAAAGTTGTTTTGAAAAGTCTTAACCGCGTCCCGGCCGCATTCGTTTCGAGACCGGTGGCGCTTGCGAAACTTCCGCATAACGCGAATCTCAACGTAGTAACGTGCGGGGGCGAAACTTTCGAAGTGATATAAATTTTAATTTGATAAAGCATCCTCTGCCAGGTGGACTGACCGTAACTACGTGCTGAAGTGGTGCCTACACTTTGTGCGAATATTTTCAAGCAAGTTTAAAGCGAGACGAGAGCAAGCTAGATAAAAACCCTTAATTATGCACTCGACCGATTAATTCGGATAGTAATTTAATTAGGTCATTGAAATAGCATCCTCGAGTGGCGTTGGTATTTTTATTCCTGCTTCTGTAGATCGGAAATGAACGTCGCGACGTTGTCGATGATGTAACAAAAATCTTCAGCGACTTTCCTTTTCTGGCTGATCTAACGATTAATTATTTGTAGTGATTACGACGATTTATTTCTTGTCTTTTTCCACCTCGTGCCAGTGCGGCTATGTCTCTGTGCAAGTGCTAACCTCGATATCCACTGTTTTACGTTTAGTTTAAGTTTTGACATTTAAGAGATAGATTTATAATTATTGCGTATGATTATCAGTATTTTGTAGGTTAGGTACTTATTTTTCTACCATTTCGTAATCGTCCATGTTAAATCCTTAAATATTTTCAATTCCGCCAAAAACGCTTTTGTACCGTAAACACGTCGCGTTCCAATTCTCCAAGTCACGTACGAGTATATCCGATGGTATTTTCGATGTCACGGAAAGAATTCGCCCTTTGAAATTTAAAGGAATAAATTGTTTCGTGCGAAAGGACAGAAGTCGAACGGAATGTGCGAGTACTTTTTTTTTTTTAGGAACCCAACGTATAGTTCCGATAATATTAGTAAAAAGGAGATTTGATTATACTGGAGCTCCCTTGGGAAAAGGTTGGATCTGTCACTGGCCTTGCAATACGAACCCGAGTGAAAATTTCAATGTGTGGGATAGATCAATATATTGGAATTGTATCTCATGTACAGCAAATGAGACTATGACATACTTGATATGTGCAGAATTAAATTTTGTGACTGATCAATCGCAGATTAAAAATAGATCATCGTTCCATTTATCATTATGGTTATATTGTACTTGATGCGGAAAAGATCAAGCTTAGATCTATGGAAAGTCACTCTTTAAATTGGAATATTAAAAGACCTGTACATACCAAATGTGGTATAGTCCCACTTGTACATGAGATACACTTTCAAAACGGGATCTTGTATTTATCTATCTCACACATCAAAATTTTTACTCAGGAACTACTTCCTTTTGATGTTTGACCCAGACCTGGGACACTTTCATACTAGAGATATACCCTGAGCATTAAAAATAGCCTAATAGATTTTATACAAGTCAGTCTACTTAGTTCATCCTGTAGTTTTCCGAGTAAAGAAAGCTGGATGTGAATACTTGGAAAAAAGATAAAGTATACGAAAAATTGTTGGGTAAGCTTAGTTTTATGGCAAGAGAAACGGACACAAGTTTTACTACACGGAAGTATTAGATCGTCAGCAATGCTAGATATGTATGTACCCACATATCTGAGAAACACATGGACTCTCGGTATTGTCATACCACGCCCAGTTCGTGTTAGGGGGTTGTGTACTAGAATGTATTCCAGGGTGTATTTAGCACTAACAACCCATCCCTGGGCAAACCCTGTAACAGCTATTACCCTCATTCAAAAGCGGAAATCAGTAGCTAAAACGGCGGCCATTTCACGTGCTTGACAAAAGACATCAAAGTGTTATTGTCATATCAGGTAATTTATAGGCGTGAGTCTTACTACGTTGGGGATGACAAATATCGTGGAGATTTCAGTAACGTTAAATAAAAATGATTTACAGCTGTATAGTCCGTGTACCGTGCGGATAACACTTTTACGAGCATATAACGAGAGAAGGGAATAGTTTGAAAAAATGTCTTTGTTGTCTCTGAGAACGAATTTTACAAGTGGCTATAGTAATTCTTCGGTGGTCTGCAGAAGACTGTAAAAGTCGGTATGAATCAAATTGAATAGACTCGTGGTCGTTCCGGATTGATCCGCTAGATGGCGACACCGTACAGGTCATGTCGCCATGATTCATTCCAGTCTGTCCTGTCTCGCCTAACGTAATGTTCGTTATTACGATGTCGACGTAATAAGAATAGAAACTGCATCGGAACCGAGTGTCACCTTTTCGATGGCAAACCAGGAAGTACAGGTTGTTCCTTAGATAAGAACTAGTTTGTGCACATTTATTGAACGTTCAAGTTGGTTATACCTTTAGGGTTTCCGATGTGACATAAAATATTATCGATACAAACATTATTGAAAGAAACTATTGAATTCTATTATTGTTCCAGGTAAAATATTTTGCCCTCCTATCATGCATCACGAACCTGATTTTCTACTTATGAACGATATCATTATTCAGGAATACAGTATGGTAAGTTTTGACATTTCAATGAAATCCGTTGAAATGATTTATTCCAAAGTTCACTCATTGATCACTGCTGTTATATATCCTAATATTTTTGATTACAGTGCAGTGGATGAAAGGTGGATAGAGAATTCGTAAGTATGGAATAGACGAAAGAGAAATAAAAGTTACAGCGATGCTAGTGAAGATAAATGAATTTACACAAACAATGACGAATACGTGTACGTCGCGGGATTGATTGTTTCTCAAGCAAGAGAAGACGTCAAGTTCTTGATGGCCAAACGTGATTGCCGACCAATCCTCAGAATTACAGTGTCGTATTTTCTGGGCTCACAGCAAATGCGACTCCCCGCGGCTGAGAAAATGCCATGTCGGCATATCGACACGTCGTTAAGAATCGTCAGAATGGCAAAGATACGAATCGCCCCAAGTAACCCAGTACTATACGAGGGACACGAAAGAAATACCATTAACAACAACGCATTTATATAATATTAAATTCGCGAAATATCTTTTTCTTTAAGTCAATTTTTTTCAAAAAATTTTTATTCAACCCTTCAGTATCCGTAGATTCAAGTGATCAACGAACGTTTCATTCTTTGACCATCTTCGATACGAGTATAAAACCGGGAGATGTACAAATAATATTTTTACATCCCTTTATTTTCTGGATATTGAGTAATTTGGAAAATAGAAATATGTTCCATGGTAAAATGCTACTATAATATTTTTTGATAATTTAAAAATTATATATATATATATTCCTATTACGTCTGTATACGCTACTGCAATTATATACTTCGGGTAAAAACTGGGAGAGAAAAAAATATGTCCAATAATCAATAGACATCGATAGTGTTTACTGGTTCACTAGAGTGTATAGGAATTTAGTATTCTCGCGTTTAAATATTTGACCTAGGTTACGGGAATATAAGCATATATCCATATCAGTATCTACCCATATCGAATATATGATTTGAAATTTAGGCGAGGCGTCTACATCCTATATACAGAAAACGGATATCCGATGTTGGGAACGGCTCGACGAACCATTATCTTAGCTACACAATAAATCATTTTCAAGTGCGCATACCGAGAGAGATGAAAGGCGAAAGGGGTAGTTTGAGAAAAATAAAAAAAAGGCCAGTATTTCTTGGATATGTTAAAATCGTAAAAACTTAAGCGTACCCTAATACCGCCACCCTCGACGACAGACAAGAAAAGTAGGTAAACGAGTGAACCAGTGAAACGCATTGAAAGTTTGGCAAGAGATTAAATACTTATCAGATTTCTACCCCTGTTAGAAGTCAAGATAATTAACGCGAATATGATTACCAATATCGTTTTCGTATTATCACCCCAATTAATCCCGAACCCTCGAAGGGTTTCTTCAGTTCCCTTGCGTAAGAATTCTTCATTTATATTTTCCAATCCCTCAAGATCCCTCGGTTTCTCGTGAGCAAAGGGAGAGAAAAAATGACCGAGTCTACGATTAAAAATCAATAGATTGAATTTTACGAGGTAAATAACTTCAGTCTATAGATCGAATATTTCAACGAAAATATAAAATCGCAGCTTCTATTAATTCGAGCAGGATAACAAAATTTCAGTAACGCGCGCAGTATTCGCGTTCACCCATAGCTCGAATCGTATAGCTAATTCCATGAAAACTGCACAAGCAGGTTGAAAAAGAATTTGAAAAAAAAAATGCCAAAAAAAAACAAGCAAATACCTAACTGGTATTTCCGTTTACGCCACGTATTTTTGATGCTTCCTACATATTCTCACACCTAGAACCATACAGGACCCTGTTTGCACGGTTATTCGCGTGTTTACAAGGTGGCACTCGTGTTCGAACCAGTGAGGAAACAATGGCCAGGATTTTGAATTCTATGCGATCTGAATGTGTACCGAGCTTTTCATGATGGAGACCATATATATGTAAATATATAGGAAATCGTTGGCTGGGGCAGCGATGTGCCTTTGCTGCGCTAACAGGCGATCTCGATGGGGATGACGTGGGGGTGAGAAATTTCAAAAAGAAGAATCTCACTCCGACGTCGTTACTTTTACCCTTGGTGGATAATGGCTTCGTCTTTTCTCTTTTACCTTTTTCTCACTCTTTTCCAAACTCCATCCCTCTTAACGTGAAGCTCGATTGGCCGTGGGTGGATGCTCCTCTCCTAGGAGTGAATCCAACGCTATAACAGGAGAATGTGGTTCTTCTGGTTCTGGGCACTACAGTGCTGCCAACCATTTCACGGTTAGAAAGCAACGAAGCTTCGCGAAGCCGCGGTCGCAGCAACTCCTATTATTCCGCTAGATAAATTCGCCCCGCCATCGATATATCCAAGAGACAACCGACTCAAGAAATATCTATCACCCGTTTTTACTCTTTTGTCTAGGCCTTTTTGTTCCCCTGAAAAATACGACCGGCACGTTGCACCACGCTGCACTTTTCCATTCAGATTCGAAGACTCGTTACGAAGTGAGCTTGCGACTGTAACGAGCAAATTTTCAATACATTCTCAAGTCCTAGACCATACGAATTTTCACGATAAAGAAAATTTAACCGATCGAAGAATTCAGAACCAAATTTTACCGTGAAGAGGATCACGGAAATTGGAACAACGAAGCGGTTTATCCGGTCGGTAGGAACGTTCGATTATTTTGAATGACAAACGACCCGACGGCCTAGGTTCTCCACGCGTGGATATTGCCAACCGCGATATATACATATATATAATCTCCTGTAGATGACCCCACTTAACTTGCCAGTTTTCAGCGGCTGAAACGGAAATGGGAAATTCGAGGCGAAACAAAACTGGCATTTGACAGACATGAAAATGTCTGATTCGTATGTTGAGTGTCATAACATAAACACGAGTACACATATCATACCTATAGATACATATGAAATATTACATCTAATCAAGCCAGATAAGAAAATTCACAAGATATGTACATGCTCAAGTTTTTTCATTATATATCTTCGAGAATTGCCATACGGCAATCGGTATAAATTTAGTATAGTCAGATTCAAAAGTTTTTATAAATAAAGGACACTTTCTTCAATTTATATTGCCTCAGTATCTTATAGATACCACACAGTGATTATGGTAGACTTGAACGAGTTTTCACGAAGGGAAGTAAATGTATGACTCGATTCAATGGACTACCCGGCATCCCTCTGGTCTCTTAGGAGATTTGCCTGGTACGACATACGAAGCAACTGTCGTTACGTGGGGCACATACATACATGGTTCAAGGGCGGGATGGAACGTTATATGGTATAGTCTGGTTATGAAGTATCCACTTCACTTTAAAACTCTTTCAAATGATGTTCCACGTGTATATATAAAAACTAGTAGGTAGCTAAATCAGGCGTGTATGTGTGCCCGCGTGTATGTATGTATGTATGTATGTATATATATATATATATATATATGGTTTCTTTAAATTTAAATTTTGTACGATGTAAAATGATGATTTTACATACTATAGCAGTATATGGATTGTGCTGCTTGAAAATTATATGGCTGCGTCATAAGCAAACGAGTATTGGGCAGTATGAGAATTTTGAATTTAATAAAGGCCAGCATGTTTGATCATATATAAGTAGGACACGTGTTCGTTTATAGCTTGTTCATACCTTGACAGTATCCTCGTTTTATATCATATAGATTCTATTGAAGAAGATGCTGGTAAAAATGGTTGTCATTGGCAGATGTTTAGCCATTGGATACTTAATAATTTTTAATTATTTTTTAATTACGGACGATCCTGGGGATTCGGTTATTTCGACTTTTTAACAAGGGTTGAACACCCCAAATATCCATAGGGGCGAGATTACTTGTTAATGAATTTTTAAAAATTAATTTTTGTCCTGGGGTATTGGTCGTGCAATTTTATTTGCTTGATTAAAATATTCAGCGGATTGAATTAGGGCGTACCTTTATTTTTTGTGAGTTACCTTTGTCAAATAAAAAATATCTAGGTCCCTCGCACAAGCTTGTCTTCTTTTTTTTTTACAGTTCTGGTTTATGGCTGCGACGTATACTTGCACCCTTTTCCCGTGGACGTGTGGGGATCGATATGGCGCTTCGTGTGTTCCTGAAACTGTACCGTCACGATACTCTACGTATTCGACCATCGAGACACTGGTAATTTATATTTTATATCAGTAAAGTGGAACCTGGTTAGTTGGAGCAGAGACCGTATGACAAGTGCAGAACTGCAGGTCGTAGAACTGGACTATCGACCTGATGGTCATACAGGATAGACGGACATGCAGGGAACATGAAAGAGGAATAGCAGTAAATATTTATACAGACAGGTTTGTATTGAGACGACCGCATGAAATATCTATAAAATAAATAAATTTCGCGAAATTTTGAGACTGGGTGTCCTCGACATATGCAAATTGTTGCATCCATATCTGGAACTTGATTACGTGTGTAAATTTCAAGTCGATTTGTTCACCGGTTCTACGGGTATTTTAGACACGTACATTTATTTCGCCCACTTTGACTATAATTATCAAATTTAAGTAATAATCATGTTTTTAGTTGATGTTGTTATAGTGAAAATTGAAAAATCAAAAAATTCCTATATACTAATGTATTTCGTGTATCATCTTTTTCGTATATACATATATGATGTACCGTTCGTTATCGTAAATCGATTTGTTTGCAATATTTCAATGCTTTTGACTATGATCATGCTCGTATCTAATATTCAGCAATAATCTAAAGCATCCCTTGGGATGCGGGTTGGTCGGTATGTAATGGAATGAAGGACGCTGAGACAGGTCACATCCCTCGTCAGCAAGCTGTCAGCACCACGCCATAATCCTTCCTTTATGGGTTTTTACGTCCCCATCGTACGACGGCGTCAGAGTCATAATCATAGACATGGCCAGCATCTCCCAACATTGGTTATCGTTCTTTTTGTGCGCGAGAGTTTGAAACTCCTCGAGAGGTCAATTTGGTTCGACTGATTTTTCGGGTTAGTGGAAAATTAACACAAGCCTGTCTATGCGTAACAAAGCGACGGGATAGCGTACGATGTTACGTTGAATTACTGGAACACAAGTATTAGAGTTACCGAAGGCTAAAGAAGCTCAGATTTTATTTTATTATTTTATTCCCTGTCTAACAATGACTTCCTATCTGATGGGATCGGGCGATATTATAATTATTGATTAATTCAATAAAAATCACTGATAAACTTAATTATCGTCCTTTCAGCAACATTTTATTATCAGACTCGTTGATTAATTTATTATTTTATTTCAGTACTTTGGATCTTATCCATTCGTCGCTCTCGCGAACGTTACCCCTGCTTTCTGCCACTGTTGCGAGATCTTTGGGGAAGTTCGCAAGACGTTTCCGCGGATGTGGTTGCCAACTTTAAGAGCTAAAATCGATGGGACGGAGTGCCGAGATTTAGCTCGAAGACGGAAAGCAGACTTGAGAGGTTCAAGGGTTATGTCAAGCCTGTCAATACGTAAGATCTTTCGCATAAATGAGGTTCGTAGATTTTCAAATTCTCTTATAAACAGTTGTTGCCATGTATTTCCATAGGAAAGTAGTATTTGCGTAAGAAGATTTACGTGACGAGTAGCGATGAAAAATAAATGACGTGACGTAAAGGAATGGAACAAAATTGACATGCATTACGCAATAGCATACCGAATGTGATATAAGTATATCTGTAAAGGGCATCCGACTCAAGGACACCATCCCTTAGTCAAATGCTCGAAATCTCCAATCTTCAGGTTATTATGGACCTTTCTGTCCCCTTTGCCACCCCACATAACCACCCCCTGATAAGTTATCATCCAATTCTCCCCTCTACTTTGGAGCCCTGGAGCCATCGCTACCTTCATCCCTTATTCGTGACCACGGTAACCCCAAACTCCAGGAACTGGCCTACCAACACAGACTCAAGTATTAAAGCCCATAAGGACTCCCTGCCGCAGAAAAAGCATTCCCTTAACTTTTCTAACCTAGTGTCCAGAAACCGTGACCTAACCTTGTTTTCCGGCCCCAAAAGTATTTTCTCACGGGCCCTTTTTCGCATTTCTCATTGTTACCTGTCGAGATTGGACACCACGGAGGTTAAAGGATTTTACCACAAAGACGGTATACGTACGCGGTTATTCACGGGAAACGACGGTTAGTTGTGTTATTTGATATTTTATGTAAAAAAAAAATCATCGCTGTTTCAATATATTACACATTTTTCTATACTCGTTATCTCCGGCACGTTGTTTACCAAATATTCAGGTTGGCGGTTTCTCTATCAAACTGTATTTTGATTAATAAATTCATTCGATCAGGTCAATTATCGGTATATCGACGTAGTACGTACGTAACGCGATATAGTGCGAAATTGCCATATAACAATCTATGCAAACTAGGAGACGTATATTTCTAGGGAATTTTATGTTTACGTTGTAAACAGTTGAGCGTGTGCGCGTATAGTTATTTTATGGTGAATTTATAAATTCAATGGGATATTCCAGCCAACCTTGATTCGACGCATGGGAAATGCTTAGATGGCAGCCGGGTAAGTCGCTGCGAATAAGAAACAGGTACTTTGCAGTGTAAAAAGATTATTAACGAGTTTATGGAGTCCGTGGAGAAGGTTTTCAGAACAATAGCGTTGTCACTAGTTTGGACTGAAGAAATTGCACCAGTTTCTTTCCTCTCGCATCCATATTAATACTAAGAGGGATATGAAAAAAAAAAAGAAAAAACCTAGGAAATAAAGAGATAAAGAAAAAGTAGGCTCTAGCTATAAAACTGGTACCTTTACGTTTAAAGACAGTCGTATCATGAAATTCCTTATACCGTATTTGCAAAGGTCATTCTTGCGTACAACTGTGTCAATTTTAATGTCCTTTCATTGGAAACTCATTATTCGCACTCGACTGGTATCGCCCCAATATTTGAGTTCCTTTCAAAATTGACGAACCAATCACAATTATCACGCTCAAGGGACGACCCTTCCTTTTCGAATGAGAAACTTCACAGAGGGTAGATGAGAAGTTAAGTTCGAACCAGGAGTTTCGAAGCACTAACAACCCAATGAGAATCATGAAAATAACTCAAAAAACTTTTGAAACTTTCCGAGTTCACTCAGTGCCAATAAAACAATAGAAGAAATTCCGATAAGTTAGTTTTCTTTCTAATTTCAAAATCTAAACGCATTATCGCTTATTACAAAGAATACCGAAAGTGTTCCTCTGGGATGGTATACTTCAAAAAAGTCCCACTTATCCACTGCTGTCAGAACCCTTCTTTACCGACCGCCTTCCCCAGTATTGACCAGGCGACGTAGTGGCTCGTAAAAGCGTCATGGGAAATGAATTATTTCGTATTTTTCCATAAAAATTTCTCATCGAACCCCATAGGTAACAGTGCGTAAAGGTCGCACAGGAAGGAAGGAAGATTCAGGAGGCGAAGTAAACGAGTAGAGAAGAAGTAGGAAGTGACAGATGCAAACCAATGAGGAAACGAGGCCGAGTATCCCGTAGGATTATTTGTGGGTATCGGTAGCACAAAAGTGGAACGTGGGGAAGAAAATGAAAAATCGAGAGGACGGGTCAATGATATGCGTTCCTGCCATATGTTCCTGACAGGAACGATTTCCCACTTCGCCTTTAGATCAGGAATGGACGAGCGATCGTTGCGCTCTTATGCTTCCATTTATTTCCTGATTTTAAAGGCCTTCGATATTCTTCGTCACGGGATGCCATTCTGATGCTGGATAATATTGGTGACGCTGCTGGTGCTGATACTGACAGGACGATGCTTGCGTAGCATTGAGATAAGTACCTTTTGCATTGACAATAGCAATTTTTTTTTAAGCCAATTCCCGACATCAGTATCAGTAACAAAAAATCTCATCCATCTTTCCAGATCGTTGCGTTCGCTTTCTTTTTCTTATCCCTTACGATCAACGTAGCTCTTAAATCACGTTGGACTTTTAAGTCATAAGAATCATAGGAAATGAAAGAAATTCGTTTATCGGGAAATACGTCAGGGCTCTGTCCGTCCTTCCGTTCGCTTTTTCTGACTGACAACCTTTTACATTCAGAACTGCCTATCCATTACCCGAAAGACAACTTTAAATATATCCCATTAGACGTACCGATAACATCCCTCTGAAATTGGTCGTTTACCATTTTTACCCTGGATTTTACTATACCTTCTCGTATATTATTCGCCAGCGTATTCTTTAATACCTCGACATCCCTTTGCCAGAGATTCTCCGCGTCTTTTATATTTTTGATTCCTCGCTTTTCTTTCTCTTACTTGCGTCAACTATGTATTTCCTTCTTCCCTTAGACTTCCGCTTCTATCCACTCCCAAGACCAGTATACGCAGCTCACTGCGTTCGCTACCTGTCGCATCTAGACCCGCACAGTCAGATCAGCTTTGTTGCTACCTAAATCAGACTCTTGGTCTACCGGTACATGACTCATTCATTAAAGTAAGTCTCATCTATCTCCTTGAGCCTGTTAATAATCGACGGACAACTAGCTTCGTAGTAAAAGTCTCCTTTTCGTCCTTTGAAAAGCTCGATATTCTACAGAGCCTTTTATTCCGTGTTACCTCTTTCCTAGGGTGTCTAGACGTAACATTAGATGTCGTAATGGTTCGTCGTGGAAATTCAAAGACAATATTTTTACTACACCCTCGTGAAAATATTGCTTGGTAAAAAAAAAAAAAATTCTGAAATATACCCGGACGTAAAACTATCTAGATAGGGTCAGAGCGAATTACTACCAACCCCATGAACTGTTATATATTTACATAATACAGTAGACGTATTCAGCAACCCTTGAAACATCAGCCTAACTATTTATACGGCGATAGTTAAAAACAATGTCGGACGGATGGTCATGGTACATTATGTGGCAGACACTTAGTCTATTTTCGAAGAGACACGTACATGAGCTATACGAGGAGGAGTATGAGCTGTGAAGTCGTAGGCGTCATCTGGTTTACTGCAAGAACGGATCCGCCTGGTAGTCTGTTTCGTTACTACTGTTGCGTCATTGTCGGGCAACTTAGTCATCGACGATAGGATAAACTTTGAAGCATCCTTGTTCCCTACTTTTGAATTTTGTATTTTGAAATTTAGTCCATCCGATTTTTTGGGACGCAGTCAGGGAGGAGTTCAGTAAGTGGGTTCTATGAGGTTCAGATCAGGTTCTCATGAGGATCATTGTATCGATTATGGTGGTGATGTTGGTTATGGTGGTTGAATTTATAAGGGGTGAGAATCCATACTGTGCACTAGGAGTTATCGTGAAGTTTACTCGGCTCAATCAACCCTTTCGTATTTGGTCCATCCACGACCGATTCCATGCTCGCTCTTTACCGCTCTCGTGTTTACTAAGCTCTTCGGAATTTCGAAATTCCCTGAAATCCATTGTGATCGAGGCTTCGGACTGTCGGATTGGATTTAGACGTCTGTTGCCTACTGGTTGTTACATAAAGGATGTATTGCGCAGTTGCGTAAAATTGTGACGCGATTACAAAAGCGGAGTGAAAATTTTATAGTTTTGTCGAAATTTGATTTTGCAGCATCGCAACCCATTACTACTACGTCCACGGAAATTTCGATAACACGTAGCACATAGGGCAGATTGGATTTTGCCATGGATTTGTTGTAAAGAGAATTTAAGAATAAATGCTAAGTATGCAATTTGTAATAGAATTGTTTTAGGTATTTATTATAGTACGTTGTAGACGCCGTTCTTGTTACGTGCATAAAACCTAACCTTACTAGGTGATAATTAAACTTATGCTTTCCATTTAGCATATGTCGGCCGCTTATTAAGGTTCAGAAAAACACAGGTTTCCATACGTATCTCGGATTACGTTTTTCCAAGCGTTTCGTCTGGACCAAAAAAAAAAGCCGTTTAGCTATTCCAGCTCATAAATTTCAGTAACAGGAATGAGAGTTTCAAAACGTATCATATATCAGAGAATAGAAAAATATTGACTGCATTCGAGAGCCGTACGATATAACCTAAATTTGCAAGTTCCTCGTACTATTGCTCAAGATTACATTATAAATGTTTGTATTCTACAGCAACAATAAACAATCTTCAACTACGTATAATAACAGGCCAATCTATTCGTTAAGAGAATACGCAGAGCTGCGTGTATACAGATCTTACTGTAATTTTAAACAAAATTTCTGAGGTATTTCATATTTCTTTGTCTCAAAAAAAAAAAAAAAAAAAAACTCGACGTCAATCCATCTGATTAAATTTGTCGAAAAATATAAGTAAGCGAAAACCTGACGTAGTTTTATTAATAAAATCGTAAACTGTTCTCAAGTCGGAGTAGCAATAGTTAAGTCTAGTGGAAGGAAACGGGTGCTGGTACGTGAGTAGCATATTTCGTTGAACACCATTGGCCCTTGCTTGTTGGCCACTCTCATCATCCCTTATTTTGCCACCCCTTCGCTCGGCTGGTTGGATCTCATTCCCCGGCAGAAGCTGCGAGCTAGTTACGTAATCTACTACAGTGTTGCTGTAGAATTCGGAGTGAACCAAAAGCCTGGATATCCAATGCCTTTATTCAAGAAAACAAGAATGTTCTCACGATTTTCGAAGAACGTGAGCTTTGGGAGTAAGTGGCATGCCGAAGGGTTGTCCACTTCTCAGCAACCGGATGTCTCAGTAACGAGAGTTAAGAGAAATAGCAAGATAAACGGAAATTTCAAACCGTGGGGTCGTTCGGATTATGTTTCTACGACCGGAAGTTGTATACCCGTCAAGTCATTAGAGAAGAGAGTAAAACACGGTACGAGGGTGGATTGAAAGGCTTTTTTACTTTGCTTCGAGAGAGACTTTGGCAGCGGTTCGAGAACCATTGGTTCCTCACATTTGATTATTTCGTGTGATAAGGTTAGGTGCTGCGGGTCGGCAGGTAGTTAATTTTGTCATTGGTCAGCTATGAAAGTTCAAAGCTACGGATCACCAGTCGCCGCCAATGGACGCCGCTTAGTCGAAACGAGAAGTCAAGTGGGGAAATGTAAATTGAAGCTGGGCGAGTGACGTAGCTGCGAGAGGTTAAGTGAGACGTTGGCGTGGTTACCGGGTCCAGGGGTGTGAGAAGCTGCGGAACTGAAATTGGCAGACCGTGTGTGCGGGAGTGCGGAAGGAAAGTCGTGGAAAGTAGAGAGGTGAAGAAGCGAAGAGGAACTGTGGTAGACGAAGCGGGGGGTTCTGAGGAGGAGAGTCAAAGTTGAAATAGGACGTTGGCCATGTTGGCCGTTCGTGTTGTATCATCGTCGTAGATCGGGACTCCATGAGCTCAACCCACGTTTTCTCAGCAATGCTTCGTTGCACAGTGCCATCTATGCCTGTGGCTATTGGTGTGAACTATAAGGACACTTTCGTATAGCCACCTCCAGTTAACGTCAGCCCACCTGAAACCTTTGTACTTCTCCCAGAACCTCCTCCAGCATTTGGACACCTTCAGCCACCTTTGCTTCCTACTCCACTACAGCGTAGCCCGTTCTGCAGTCATTGTCACTGGTGTATACATACGTACCATGCTATCCATACATATAGTAAATCTAATTCATCCCTTCAGTAAGCTCGGAGCTCACAGACCTCTCGGGGAGCACTTCAGCTTTATCGCTCTACAAAACCAATAGCGTGCGGTAACATGGTTAACATTCACCTGTATTACCTACTATGGTTTAACCAGACTGACCGATAGATCGTTAACTCGGCTGTCCCACTATCACCTTATACACTATGCCTAGTAACAAATTAAACGTGGATCAATGCCGTCGCATGGCCTCCCACGCTAAAAAGTCCCAATCGAACGATACTGCTCTACTCTGGTCCCAGGCTTGACGCGTCTAAGGCAGATATCAGCGCATATAACAAAAGTGGTGACACCGAGGTCAGCGTTTGTAAATTGCACGAGATGGTGGAGGTGAACGTCGAGATTCAGCGAGGATACTCCTATCGCTCTATGCTCACTCTTAATCCCAGAGAATCCCACCTCCGTTTTTCCAGTGTACTCTTTGCGTATTACAACATCCTCCCACGACTGTATCCACCTAGCCAGCCGTGCTCCCTATCCTTCTGACCCTCCATATAGATATACATGTCACGCTGATATGGCGCCTGCGTGCTGTGTACGTCGAGGCGTCGGCGTCGGGGGCGTCGCTCCGTCGGAACCGATGTCTCCTCCGTCAGTCCAGGCCAGTATCAACGGGAGCCGTCGAGGGTTGAGCCACCTCCGATTCGGCAGAGGGATGCTGCGCATACATATCAGAACTTCCTAGGCATTCGAGGACCTCAAACCTTACCGAGATCCTGTCCGCCCCTCTCGCCGAAGTCTTCGAAAATACGGAGAAGCTTGCAGGAGAAGCCGGAAAAATGGGGCGTATACGCTACACGTACCGGATCGATCGTGAAATAACGTCCGCGCGAAGTTGACTCCGCGTAAAACCGTGTTCTCTCTGTTTTTCTCTATTACTCCCAACTTGCACTCACGCTATCGCTGTCTCTCTTTCTCCTCCGTCTCCCACTAGCCTTTTCTCTTTCTCTCTCTCTCTCCGCTCTTACGACACTCTCCACCATTTTTTTTATACACACAATCGTCCGCGACAAAGTCTCAGCTCTTGACTCACCTTTCGACACGCGTTAACGGGGTGCTGTGCTTCGTTAAAAGTGTATTCATAATTTTGTGAATTTCCTTCAAAAATAGTCTCAAGCTCTGGTGTTACGTCATAAACAGGACTACGTGTCGCTAGATCAGCAGTGTCTCTGCACGAGTTAGGATGACATAACTCCAGAACGACCAAGTTCACAGTAACTACGTGTACATGGGATTACTCGTGGAAACTTTGTGTTGATCGAAGAAAAAGTGTGTCGTAGGGGTTGCGAACTACCCTTGCGAAGATCCTTGACGGGTTAAAGTGCAGCATCCTTTTGCGTATACGTCCTGACCTCGCATGACACAAGAACGCATAGCTCAGCAGTGTCAATCTCGCAGGGATCACAGTGAGACTGTATGTGAAACTTCGCCTACCTGGCGAATGTCTGTCTAACCTCTTCTGTCGTACGAACAACGCCAGGAACGCGTGAACGATAAATTTCGATCACGTCCTTGCCAAGGATTCTCTGACGTGGCGAAGAGATGCTAGATAGTCGCGGTGGGACTCCGCAAGGAAGCTACGACACGTAGCATGCTCCAAGTTCCAACTAACCTCGTGCTCCCGATTCCAGTGGATGATAACCCGGGCACGATACGACTTCCTAGGTCGGTATCCTTGTAAGACGTAAGCGAGACACGTCATTCTCATCAGCGTACGATCCTCGTACGGTTTGATTCTGATACGTCTGACACGTTTAGTACGTACCTACTTGAAGAATAAGATAAACTGCGACAGAGGAGACTCAATCTACGCTACGTAGACACAACGTAGTGAACTGTGGTGTCCAGCTGAATACGCGTTGAAAGACAGACTCGTCATTTATCGGCGAGATTAATAGGAAGAAAATTAACGACAACCAAATTGGATTTATCTGTGCGGCTCGGAGCGATTAGAAAGACGTTAAAATTTACTGGGATATCGAACAGATTGGATAATAATTATTTGAAAAAAATATCGACGTTCTACTGTGGCGATCGTACGTGTTTAAAAAAACATTTAATAAATATAGGGACGTCGCGTTATTACAGAGGGGGGACTGTCAGTCAACTGTTTTAGTTAACTCAATTAATAGACTCTCGTGTAGGGTATATATGTACCACCGTATATATTAGGTACACGCTGTATCAACGTTCATGTAAAATAGTTTAGAGTCTCTTGGATATATGTACTTATACCTGTACATAGAATCCGTACTAGATACACAGTCGTACATTTATTTTACCTATATACATGTATAGTGAACACGTATAAATATGTATCATCTGCGTATACATATACTTTGGTATATATGAAATACAGTTATATATATATATATATATAGGCCATCCACGCTTATAAGGTAAATACAGTGCGCGACCTACTTAAAGCTGAAAAGCCTATACGAAAGCATGAATAATACAAGGCATAAAATGAATTCCCGGGGAGTTATTTTGGCCCTGGTACTGACGCTCACCCTCATCTTTGGGGAGACCTTGTCCTTCGTCCTGGAAGGCTCTGCTACGAGCTATGCACAATTCCGTAAGTGGAACGCCGCTCTGAATGGCACCCTGGAGCTTGAGTTCAAGACCGATCAGGGTAACGGTTTGCTACTGTATACCGACGATGGCGGCACCTATGACTTCTTCGAGATAAAGCTTGTCGAGAGTGCATTACGTCTTAGGTATAACCTGGGTGGTGGTGCTCAGATTGTCACCGTAGGTCATGACCTAGGCGATGGTCGCTGGCACAAAGTTCAGATAACGAGAAATAACGAAAACACTACTCTGACTGTTGACGGCGTGAGCTCTACGTCTATGTCACGTGGCAAGGAATTTGAATTTGGCAAGTTAGGCGGCAATTCCGATGTTTACATAGGCGGGATGCCTAGCTGGTATAACAGCAAGTTGACCTTACTTGCTCTGCCGAGTGTTATATTTGAGCCACGCTTCAATGGAGTTATCAGAAACCTAGTGTACGCTGATGGAGACAGTATCGTGCCCAAGAGACAGGAGATGAAGAGTCGGGATGCGAAGGTGAGTTTATGCTTTATAGTAATATATATATATATATATATAGTAACTGTATGGACAGTGGGTAAAAATATGTAATTTGACATATTATGAAGTTTTGTGTATGAGAAAAATTCATAGATTCGTCGAGCTGGAAATAATGTGTGCATATATCGACGTGTTATGTATCGCATTTTGTGTTATGTCCGTATGAAGAAAATCGACAGGATGACTTTTTATTGGGAGCTAGAGATTTCTTTCACCTGAACCATGGGTATTTCTAGGTGGAGAAAATAACGAAGTGATAATGCAATTTCCCTTGGGGAAAATATGATATTCTTGTATCGGTAGACGTATCAATGATTCTGGTGATGCGTGCTGGACTTATTGCATAATCAGAGAAGCTTCGTGACGGATATCAATGGCAACGTTACTGTCTGTCACGTGTGAAATGATATTTGTTACTATTTCTCGAATGGCGTTTTCGATGAGTAGAATTATTTTGCACCGGGTATAAGGTTAAGCCTCATGTGAATGCAGCTCTGTGCCACCATCGTATTTGATGGGTGTAGATGAATTTGTTAATGGAAAACGTATCGGACTAGACCTTACACTCGATGCAAAAAATACAATTAATTTCAAACGCTATGAGTTAGTATTCATTGTTGTCGTTTTAATTTTCCATTGACTTTGTCCTTGGATTAAAAAGGTTGAGGATTTACTGATAAATTTCGTTCTATCTTGTATAACCTATGACCGCGACTCAAAGCCTTCGTTTTTAGATAAAACAATAACGGGTGGGATCTGGATTGTGGAACCTGAATCTTTCGCCCGAATCCTCTCGCCTTTCATTCCCTTCACGGATCTCACGGTTCAGGGAATTTCGTTTCACGCTGACATTTTCGCTTCCGGAAATCGGACGGCTTGACCTTTCGGAACAAATTGGCCGCGACGACGCCAATGGATGTCTGGGAAACATTTTCCTTCGAGTGGATAAAGAACGGATGATGTCCCTTGGAACCATCTCTCGTCAAAAGCTGCAAGCACTTCCGTCAGGAAAATTCAAAATGGCAGAGAGACGCATCTCGATTCTAGTACTTTGAATTTATATTCCATGAAAGTTTCTCTCAGCGTCGCTTGTACTGCCCTGAATAAAAGTTTCTCTCTCTTTACATATGCATATATACGTATATACATATACTTGCCATTCTCAATAACAACACAAATAAGAGATATCGTTTACATCCATAGTGAAAATCGAGGGCTGACGTCACCCCTTGAACAATCCATTGTTATATTTCAACAACTATTAAGAATCCCTTTCTGAAAGTAATCATGAATTCCAAAATCTATGAAAGATGAAAGTCTTCGAACGTACCATAGGAGATATCGAATGTGGCGCCGGATCAATAGGGGTTGGAAATAGTAGTAACCCTCGCAAGGAAGGTGGATAATATTTCAGTGTCGTACGTTTGCTCTTGAATGATCCTTTATATATAGAACAGCCAGGTATCTAGGCTATATATATATATATATATATATATATATATATATATACACACACACATATATATATATATCATATACATATATCAGGTCACGTTCTACGCGTACTTTCCCGTTTACGAAAAACCAAGAATAAATTTCGAAGGTTTCCTCTTATTATAAATCTATGTAACATACCAGCTTATTCAGCCCTAAACACATCGCCTGAAGTTAGCCACGCTCGTTTGATTCTCATAGCAAAAATATGCTCAGGTTATCCCATTTGCTCTTGACAACCATCTATACTACCAACTGTACTGTTATATAGAAATCTATCATTTCGTTACATAATATCCAAATTTCGTCAAGTTTTAGAGAGCAGCTCGCTCAATTTCTTCCTATAGGTTTAGAATCAACGTGCATCGTTCCACTCCGTGTTTCAGTTTGACTTCTCACTTTTCATCTAACAACTGGCTAAGTTCCAGATATTTCGCGAGACATCACAGCATGACAAAGACAGAGTCATTTCAAAATATGCCATAGTCGCCGCTAGTAACATTGAAATGTAACTAGGAATATGGTGTAACGAATCCTTAGGCACTGATTTCCATTACGCCATGCGTCACCCTGTATACCGTAATCGGCGCACGTTCCGGGACTTTTGGTTCACGACAAAGCTATTCTAGTCTCGGTAACGTGTTATGATTACGGTTGAATTTTAAACAGGTTCGCGAACACACAGTTGGTATTAGAGATGGCTGCGTACAAGTCAGACACACAGACTGCGATCGCCCTGGTACCGCGTCGATCTAATCGCAGGAAACGCGATGCAGAAATGACCGTTACTGATTGCTCAGCATTAATATCGCTTCTCTATCATTAAATCGTAATGCGACTGTGACACGGAGGCCATTCGGTTCAGTGATCATCTCTTGCGTTATGTATACAAATATTCTGGTCGAGTCTTATTCATAACATTGTACAATGATCATGGGTTAGAAATGACAGAAGGTTGCGAAAGTGGTGTTATCGATCGATCGATTAATCGATATAAGTTCATATGTCAATTTACTGTTAGTTTGACATTTATTTCTATTACTCACACGTGACGCTCGATCACGTCGTATGTGTAATTTTGGTAGAGGAAGATAATTTTATAAAATCATGTAAATTCGTAATAATTTTATCGTGTGTATTTTATTTCGTATATCGCATTTAAGGCGGGTACTCGTTAGGCGATTTACGCTGAGATAACATGGGAAAGAGAAAGTCCATTTTCTCATTAGGAATCTACATGTACGTATGTACGTGTATGCGGAGAGTTCATTCCTTTAGAGTCTAGACCAAAGGGGTTGGCTTTCCGTGCTACACGAGGGTGAAATATAAGGGAGGACTGATTCGCTTTCAAGTGCATTGCACACATTGCGTCGGTACGTTGCGTGCGAATTGATGCGTAAACGCGTGCGATAAATACAACGGAATGTCAAACGCGATATTTCTTGTTCGTTCGATCGATCGAAACCTACATATGATATCTTTTCTATCATAACGGACTGGTAGGCTGAGTATATATGTGTAGTCAGATAACAGATTCCTCCTGGCTTAATTTTTATACTGCTACCTTTTTGTTTGGCAATAATTTTTTCTGCTGCACACGCATGGTTTATGAAGTAGATAACTGTACGCGTCAGACGTACACGTTTGTTAATCTCATATAGCGAATGTAGTAGCTTTACTAGCGTACGCAAATTTCGTATGAATTATTTCTAGCGTGATCTCTGCGTGAACGCTGCTAATGGAATATAGAAATTTTTGCGGATATTGCGAAATCTTCGGTTCAGTCTGATTGGTCAAATATTCAGGTACACGTTTGTCGATGGTTGAAAATTTCTAAAGCTTGCTTAATGGCTGAGTGAGTGTTTTCTTGCAAAATTTCAAGGATTATTATTAATCGATATATCGATTTTTCGAAATAATTATGCTCACGGCGTGATGCGTTAGGGATGAAATTAATAATGCTTTTGGGGGTGAAATTCATAATTTTACTTACGTCCTGCAAAGACCATGGTCAGTTAGGCTTGGTATTCTTTTGTCTGATGTAACAAAATATACAAAAATTTTTATACTTCCAAGGGTTATATTGGTTGGTTCATTTTTCATGATACATTTTGACATTGGAAATTAATGAGGGTGGAAGTCGAGGTACGAAAGATTTTTCATTGCCAGTTGAATCTTGCCCAGGGTAACGTGTGGTAAGTCAATAGAAAGCCATTAATTATTTGGCAAAATATTATTTGCAATTGACAATTTTCATACGGGTTGTTATTGATGCTTTAAGTCTTTGCTATGGAAATTCCTTTTGGGTTTGACCGCAAACCGCCGGGATTGGATTCTGCAAGCTGTGTCGTTTCCTAGGTAAATTCTGTTTTCCTCTCAATGCATTTCGCGAACATTGAAGCATAAGCAAGGGGGCGAAAAATAACCTGCCTGAGGTACAGGAAAAGACGAGGTGGTCCTCGGGCAACTTCGTAGTGGGGTGACATTCGATTTTCAGGAGCGTCTCGACGCCCCGCGAACGTCAATTTCAAGACGCCTTTCGTACCATAACGTAACCACGGTAAATATGTACGATCTGTTCGGTACAGGGAATAATATTGTATAATCACACAGAGGAGAGTTTCTCGCGCTTTAACACTTGACGAGCAATCTAATTGAAAAGAATTAGCCCATACGAGAGTGCATAGTGTTTGAAAAATTCGATTATAATTATCGTAGACGCACAGAGGTGAAAAATACTCCTCTTGTCGTAGAGGTGCAGGTTTTGGCTTTCGCAATGCTTTCTGGACTTTGGTAATTCGCTTTCAACTTCTTTGTGCCCGGGATGCTCGAGTTACGTGCTTTTGTATTAAAAGTCGAAAAAATGTGAATACTCGAACGTAATTGGGCTTGTTGGAATAATCGTGTTCTGCGATTTAACGAGTCGATATTTTGCATGACGACAATTTTACTAAAGTCTCCAAACGTCCTAGCATTGAACTTTACGTACTTTAGAAAATCTGTCCTCCGTAGATACGATTACTGGGCATGAAATTCTTTGGAATCAAATCCGTCATGTGATTTATGAAAAATACTAATAGCAACGAATCCAAAATTTCGGACATCGTGACAGGAGCGGTTCTTTGGATATTTTAAAATGATTTTTTTTTTAATTTCGTATGGCTGACAACCGAGGGAGCATCATACAGCGTGACATGACCTTTTCCATTTATTTTATGAATCCCAGCCATCAGGGGCTGTTTTGTTTGAGAGAGGGTTGGCCCCCTGTTGACTGTACTTTTGGACTCGTGAATTATTTGCCCATTTCGTAATTATTCATACGTCATGAAAAATTCGCTATTGTACCCAAAATTCTTGTCGCACCTTGCCGTATATTCTTGTTTCTGTCACCCGGTAGATTCGGAATTTCCTCAATGGGTACAGCCCGATTTCATTCTACTGAATACGAAATCACATTGTGGAAATTTCGAATGTCCCATCACTGCCATAAAAGGTTCAATCGAGCGAGAGATTTGGGTGAAATCGAAATTAAAAGATCAAATGGAAAATCAAAATGGTGCTTGGAAATATTCTTCATAAAATTTACAGCCCTTTAAGATCTCATCCCTTTCGCTTGTCTCCCCATTTTTGTCGTTTCTTCGTTGTCGCTCTGTAACCATCCTGCTTCGAGCATTTTTTCACAAATCTTCTTCTACGTTTTTTCTATCAGCTTTCCGGCGCTTACGATAGGCTGCCTCGTGTTGCGTATTCGTACTTTTTTCTCCTGCCTTTCCATATCTTCTCTCGTGACTTTTCTTTTTTCCTCCATCCGGCACACACGAGTGACTCTTAGGGTTGCGAAAATTCTAAGCATATGTAGATACTCCTATGTCTGATGTTTGTGAAATTCGTTTTTCCACTTGGTAAACACCTGAGCCTATCCATAAAGTATGGTATACAATATTATACCAAGGTATTTGGGTTCTTGAAAATTTATCATAAAGTACTCGTAAGACAGTACAGTCAAAAAATATTGAAATACCAATAGACACACTTGACGCATCGTAACGGCTAGAATAAGGCAGTAAGAAATATATTATAATTTACCATTATAACATATATAATAATATAACATTATTACGCCATATAGAAAATGGTTACTTTCACAGTCGAGAAAACCCATGCAATTTTTTATACATATATTTTTATACTCCGTGTCAATATTACATTAGATTCGTTTCCACTTGCGCTGTTCACCGATGTACACACACACATATTCTATGTATATATATATATATAACGTTCCATTGGTATAATGTGCAATGCCATTTTTCAAGTATCTTTCCATTTACATCTACCTATAGCTGTACGTGCACAGTATAAATATACAGTCATATACTAACCAGAACTTGCGGCCAAATGGTGCAAATATTTGTTCCTCGCGAATCACCAAAGGTGCAAAGAAAAAATTTGAAGCTTATAGTGATTTTTATTCACGCTTCTCTGTCTCATACAGGATCCCAAAGTAACCGCGACAAATTTTTCGAAAACGATTACCAGCTCGATCCTTGCCTTCACCACCTCATATACGATTCCCATACAATTTGTTATACAATTGAATCTCCAAGAGCTTGTTACTGGTATATACGATATATGCGTACACGACGTGCCTTATGTACAGAAATTTAAAGAGTCTTCAATTACATGGGAATGGCTGTTCTCTGTACTTCTGTCACGTACGTTACTAAACATATACGTGTACCCCGTGTCGTCGATACTAATCCATTGTGGATACAACCCTAAGTAGGAGTTTCTCATCTGAGAAAAATCACTTGCTGAGTCAGCAAGGATCAACTCGCAATTCTGGTATCTAGGATAAAAATAAAAAGTAATGCAAGGGAGTGGACGAGATATGACAATAAGGGTTGTGATAGCGGCCTAGAAAAATCGGAAGTTAAGAGAGTGACGTAATCTCGACGTATGTCGTTGATTGCGGACTGTTTCGCGTCTCTTTCATTTACATATCGTGACGCAATCGCGACGAGCTTCTCCGTGCATCGTTAGCAGTAACGACAACCCGGAAAATAAATTGGCAGCAGGTTACCTCTTGTCCAGGGTCCATTCTCTCTGTTTAAAGAGTCGAATAGAGCTGTGGTTACGTCTGAGCTAAGTGACGCCCATGCGTCTCTTATAGTTTGCAAAGCATAGGAGTCAAGTCATACGTTCCACTTCTTGGTCGAATGAAAATCTTCCGGACGGTGTGGAAGCAGAAGCGTCACTTGAGCGAAGCCGCAACTCTATTCGACTCAGATGTCCTGTATATGCATACCTACTGCCTATCTCTTATCGCGCTACTCTACTGCGCTTTACCTACTGTACCGTCTTGTTGGCTGTTACGCAATAGAGAGAGAGGGTTCGTCATCACGAGATACGTAACTCCACGCTGATGCAATTACAAGGAACTCCAGGGCTGTGAGAATAACTAGAATACTATGAATATATGTATACCGGGGCTGTACGCACGCCGGAGCTTCCACCGCGTAACATTCGCGTTGAAAAGCGTCAGCGATTCACGTGGCGCAGTTCCCCATGTATTTCTTAAGGCAGAATCGTGAGGTACCGTCGCGATTTCGCAAGCTCCGCAGTACAGTTGCCAGTAGGATAGCATAGGAATGAGGGTGCGATTGGGAAAGTGATAGGGGAAGGGGCTGGAGTGAAAATAGGGGAAAAAAAAGTGAATTTAGTAGGTAAATTAAACTGAACGAGTATTTTTAGGTATGCCTATACTGTATATAGGAAAGCAGGTAATAACATTTTTGTATATACAGTAATAATAATAGTCTAGTTCGTTGACAGTCGGTTGAGTTAGCTCGGGTTTGGTCATATGGAAGAGTAGGGACGCTTTCCGTTTCCGGTACAATTCCCACCATATTCCTGCGGCTCCGTTCTTCCGCTTCAACCCCCTATTTCACCCCCCCTCACCCTCTCTCTCTCTCTCGAGGTTTGACATACCTATACGAAACAGCTCTATCAGACCGCTTTAAAGGTGAATAATGAATACAACTCTGTAGCAAAGTATGCTGCTCGATTGTTCGACTCAAAAGGTTTATAAAAGCTTTGTTCGATTTATCATGAAAGGACGGGAGTTTCATGTATTTTTTGTTGTACCACAAGGTTTTAGGTTAGGACAAAGATTTTAGCGTTGACGAAGTATCTGCTACGTCAGGTACATAAAATATCTATTGCTGTGTTATAAAGTTCCAAGGGGTGAGAACATACGATCTGTACGTTCTTGTTCCTAAATTTCTGGGTGCTTCATGGAACGAGCAAGCTTTTAGTATAGTTTGGTAATATCGTGAACGCGAGTCTAGAGTCTGTCGACGGGTGGGGGGGTACATCATTACCCCATTGGCTGTTGGGTACGCATACAAAGCGTAGTACATTATATACGTATATTATAATACAGCATAATATAGGAATATCGTTGGTGGATCCATCGTGTCAGTTTCAAAAGAATTCAACTCCCAATCAAATCTCCCGCGCAAGCTTCGATCGTTATTGAGCTATTTTGTAGCAACGGCGGTTGTCACTTTATGTGGACGATTTCAATGGGAAACGTGATCGAATTCTCGTCACGTAACGATTGTAAAGCGGGATCGATGTATTAAATATGGGACGGGTGGTGAGAATTTGGGGAGTGATGGAGGCTGAGTCGTAATAACAAAAAAAAATGGCGGTTGCGCCGTCGGTAATGAAAATAAAAAGCGTAGAGCAAAGGATATAGACGGTGTCGAACGGTGTCTATGTGTGATTGATATTTTGTTCTTTTTCGAAATCGAGAAATCGACCTGCATCAGGCTGTTATGAATTTTGCGCGGGTACTTTTATCATACTTTTTATATGTCTATTATAAATGTACAGAAGCTCTGCGATCGCGTAATGACAATATCAGATGTACATAGCAACACGCAATTTTCGTGCTGGGCCACGTGTGCCAGTGGCGACCATTATTGATCTAGAGGATCGATCGATCTCAATTCCCTCAATTCCAGTGAGTCCATTCTCATTAGCGAGAGATAACATCGTCAGTCTCGCGAGAGTCCAGTTATTTCGTATATGTCCGTCCGGCCATTTCCACTTCGTTTTATCGTTGAATCTTTCTCGCTCGAATAACTTTCCACATAAATATAACAGACCGGTACCAACGTAACAGCTTGACAAAAAGCTTTCTCACGAAACGTTACGTCACTGTATACGGCAACTACACTTGACGTTAGCCAAGGAGCTAGCGACCAGGAAGCTCGTGCTTATGAACACTATGTCTCGTTTGTTCGTTGTAAAATGACCTTTTTGCAAATTTTTTTTTTCCTATATCTAACCAACATTTAACGAATCCTACCTGTTTTAGTCGCATGCGCCCGCATAGAGGCTTTCAAAGTTCCGTCCAGGTTACGACGACCTGGTGAATCTTCTTCTGGGTAAACGGATCCTTTGAATTGTAGAAGGTCTGTGGTTATTTAGGTTATTTAGGCTTTATGGACAGGTCGTACCTTTTCCTCGCTTTAGGAATTTTTCAAGGTCCCCATCAAGCTCAAGAACGAACTCTCGTAGGCTGGGATCGTGGAGCAGTAGCGGTTGTTATCATCTATAAGAATATATATGTATACACACACACCATAACTATGATATATATTTATGCTATGTGTATACATAAATTCGGAACATTCTCCTGGTTCCATTTATAGCTCAGTTTACTACCAATATGCTTAGACCTAATTGCCAGTGGAACGAGCGCGAATCATAATAGACCTCTTTCATTATTCACCGTAACCGCATCACGCACCCTCTGTGTTATATAGCTACTTTTATACGTAATTTGCTCTCGTTTTTATACGACAAGCGCGCCACGAAGGAAATGTAACGTATTGCAAAATGGTATGTCGAGATGATATCTTGTTAAAAATTTCATGTGTTACGTGAGCGATTTAGGTGAATTGTTAGCATTGGTTATTTTTAGGCGCGACCGTATGTGGGAACATGTGGGAGTGTGTTATTATCTTTTATCGTTTAAGGGTTTCGGAATTTTACATGTCGAGCTGTCACATATGGGATACGTACTTGTACCTATTATCATTCGCGTCCATAGGACCGGTTGCATCAGTGCGTTTAAGTATGAAATCGTAAAAAAAAATATTGCATGTTTCGCGTGGGTATAGTTTTTGTCGACAAGCAAAAAACGTACGTGGAATTGTACTTCATCGAATTGACCACGATGGAAGCCGATTATGCCATCGATTAGTGGGTAAATACGTAATGCGAATATAATCATGACACATTCTATAAGTCAGGGGTTACGTGCGATTATTACGTACGCAAATGTTACGTAAATTCAAGAATAGAATAATAAAGTAGTACTTTGTTTTTGGACAAATATTGGGTAGACTTGGGTATATGGTTCAAGTGGGAGTGAAAGGTATTTTCGAGGGGTCTTCTTTTTATGAGTGTCAATGTAAAAGAGTCCCCTGAGCTTCGTATTTTACTTGGGGATTGACTATGTGTATGTATGCATGTATATATATATAGCGAGCAGATGATTCTGGTATAAAAGTCTCTTTTATCGCAAAACTTTTTAAAAGGATACAGGGCGAAAGCGTCAGGGAAATTTTCGAGAAATCTCAAAGAGTCAATTACATATTTAAATCCGACTGTAACTTCCCGCGGGTACCTCGCGCTCCTTTCCTTCAACTTTTTCTTGTTTCCTTTTTCACTTTTAGGTAATTCACGCGAATTCGCTCTGGTTTGGGCGTCAGTAGTTCGGCTAGCTAAGGCGGGCGGTGGTTCGCGCCCCAGGCTCTTTTCGTTTTCTGAATTATTTTCCAACATGAATAATTCAAGCCTATTTACGACGTCGAACTATCTACCGAACTCTCGAAAGTCCAGAGACTTGGTCCGAAGTGGTGGCAGCACCGTCAAGTAGCAGACAGCCAGCCAGGCCGGCTGGCGGCTATATTGTATGGGCGCTGAGACATCGGCTAAAGAAGTTAAAGAGTGTAAAGATGTTCCGGTAACACTTTGGAATATTTATGACCTGTAAACTTCGCGAAGCTTAACGGATAGGAAAGCCTCTCGCGAAACGAGCCTCGCTCGTCATAGACGAGACACTTACTGACGATGCATTAGTACGGCGAGATTGCAGTAGATTAGTAGATGCGCATGCGCGGACTTACACGCGCGGAAATAACGACGAGGAATTGCGAGTGAGAAAAATTTAGAAAAATTATTACGTGAGACTCGAGTTTTCCCAATGAGCGCAGTATTGTTGTTACCTGTAATTCTGCAGGTTATAAAAACCCTACTAGGGAACGCTCGTTAAATTGAATAAACTGAATTCCGAGGCTAACAAAGTGAAAGACGCTCGCGTACGAATGGATTTTAAAAATCTCGTATAGGCTATATAGGAATTTGATAAAACACTCCAGAATCCAAGGGGGAGCTTTATGATTAGTTTTAAATCATGAAACCTCGAGTGATCGATATATAGTCTTCGGTGTAAGGTACCGATGTCTGTCTATACGCCAGACGAACGAGTGCCTATAGTCAGTTCTCGATAACTTATTTCCAAGTATCATGCAGTACTATAGCGCATTAAATTTTTACGAGAAATTTCCTTTTTAAATTCCCAAGAGAAATTTTTCCAAAATCCATGCTTCGAACGTTACATTCCTCCCCGTAATTTCAGGGGTGGTGATTGACCAGAGAGGAAATAAGTAACGATAGGAGACGTTAAAACGAAGCGATTTCCCGTGGGTAGCTGCACTCGACTGTCTATAGGATTACATGGATTCTCGGGAGTGAGATATCGGCTGAGAAAATGCGATAAAAATGTGCGTACGCCAGAGGGATGTTAGATCGATATTGGCGTCGTTATCAAAAAATAGGGTCAAAAGATTCGCCGCTGTTACAAGGTTGAACGACGAGCGAGTCTCGAGGGGTGGTTTGTTACGTCTTATAGATATTTTCGTAGGAGCCACCCTTAAAGGTTGAGTCCTAGCCAAAGTTTCGTCTCGCAGAATCATAATGACTTCTTTTCCGGAGCGGCCATTATGGGATGACTTTACGTGGATGAAACACGACTTTATCTTGAATCGTATATTATTTTTATACCACTTTCGCCCAGTTACGCAAAATATCACAGGGTTCAATCAATAAATCCACGATAAATGGAAGGTGCATAGATGTATACCTATATACATGGCAGGCACCAGTACAGTTATATAAGAAGATTTTTCACCCTCAAAAATTCACCCTGGCGAACGCTGCAATCTCCCCTAATAATTTTCGCGAAACTTTACCACAGGAATCAGCGAATACCCACCACCCTTATTCTTGACGATATTTATACATCCCTGTGTATAGGTACGCCAATACCCTAGTGATTTATTGTGAGACGATCGGGACGAAAG
Organism: Syrista parreyssii; assembly: GCA_030142615.1. Lineage (NCBI taxonomy): Eukaryota > Metazoa > Arthropoda > Insecta > Hymenoptera > Cephidae > Syrista > Syrista parreyssii. The sequence goes on from JARQTG010000316.1 coordinate 1,202,513, forward strand.
TGGTTGTAAAATCTCATAGGGATTTTCGTAAAGATGCGCGATGAAAATCCTGAGCTGTATCTCGTAGCTACCCTTGGTACACGATTCACCGAGTACGATTACTCGGATTTCTCTATACCGTCTGCCCTTAGAGACACGCAGTTTCTTTGTGCGACGATGAAGGGCTAAAGGGGTGTATATTGTAAGGGTAGAAAAGCAGGAATGCGTTTAAGTAGCAACCACTTTGCGCGCGTTAGTTTTCCTTACGCATTTTTTGGAAGTGCCTCAAAGCAGAACGCGTTCCAACTCATAAGGGGTGGCTTTTAAGGGACGACTATGCCAGTTAATTAGAAGAAAAAATACGACGCGTCTTAGTCGACGGGGATGAGGGAAAAAGCATAGTGGAGCGAAGTGGCGAGCATGAGAGGGGAGGGAAGGAGCGACGTGGCTGTCTCGGAATTAAGGGTTGAAAAGATCGTGAACAAAGGGAACGTATAATCTTAAGGCGAGTGCGCCAAGCATCGTAACCACGGGATGATGAAACATCGAGGAATGACAAGGCGCCTATCTCATGACTCGTTTGGGCGACGACGAGCGATCCTTTCTTTTTCTTCATTCGTTTCCATCGTCCCTTAGAATTTTTAGACTTTTCCAGCTCTTCTGAAATCTCGTGCACAGGACTGATGCGTATTCAGTTTACGTCGATTTCGCGAAAACAAGATTCGAATCGAGTATACATTTTTATTCTTGTATGCGCGCATGCAATGATTATATCTATATATTCTATGTGTCTTATTATTATTATTCTTACTATATCAGTATTCAATATCGTATCGATCCAATGGACGTCTATCGGTAAGATCGTTAACTCGTTGAACGACTATGAAAAAGGAAGATCGACGCGACCCACGTAACGAAAGGGGCGTGATATTGGCAATTAATGGCCAATGGAATACCAATTAGCAGTTATAACAACGCGAGCGTTAAGATTCTTCGGCTTTGCTAGTTGGCACATTTACTTTGTCTTCTCGCTGCTGTAACTATTAGCAGTTACCGTTATACGACCGACGTTGCCACCATTTCGATTTCCTCCTGATACGACCACCCCCTAACGATACTCCTGATTTATTTGATACTTTCCCAAGCGTAACTACGGCCGTGCTTCGCTATTGACGTCGCAACGTGTGTCGCGTTAAATTTACTTGTTTCACTGAAATTAACTGTCAATTCGAGTTACGATTGCCAGTTGGTCACGTAGTGCTCGATTAGCCTTATATGTATTTTTTACTTTAGTACACCGTTGTTGTATTGTATTATATTTAGTACAACGATATAGGTTATGGTTATTATTGGCATGGGAGTTTTTTTCTTATCAGCTATCACAGGCATAACAAGCGCAACCACGAGTATAATACTGGGAGTAATATTGGATGTAACAGATTTTAAGAAATTAATTAATTGATTAAATGAAATAAACAGATTTTCAGTTAGGATTATTCGTACGAGAGTAAGTCGTAATACGGTTACACCGTAGGGTGACTGTACTACTACCCCTTGCCAAGGGGATGGAATATATAATAACAGGACAGGGTGGAGGAATAAAATGAAAATGAGAGGGTCTTCTTCTTGGGCACCGTCCTATAAAACTCTAACGAGATCGTCGGCTCTCTTCTCCCTACTAGAAATTTTGCGAGTCTTCGTTCTCTCTCTCTCTCTCTCCCGGGAAATTGCGACCGATATTTATTGCCACGAATATTCACGAAAACGCTTGCAGAGCTCCTCCGCGCAAGTCACCACGTCCTCCCCTGGTATTCAGCCTAAAGCCAACCCCTGGGGCTATGCAAGTTCCTGTTAGTCTTCGCTGGAAAATAACGATCGCCATACCCCTTGCCGCAATGATGTAACATATCGATATAATATTATTTCTCTGGCGTTTATGGCTTGAGATTCATATTCTTGGTCATTCTTTTGCTTTACTTTAATTTCTAATTGGTAGATACGAGAATAATGAAATTATACAATTCCTGTAGGATTTACGGTTTAGGTGGGAGCTTACGAGGACGTGGTACTTGCTATAGGATTTTTGTATTTATATATAACGTAACGTAACCTTGTTTTTTTTTTTGCCGTCGACTTTAAAAAAAAAATTCTTATTCTCTTTGCTTTATCGAATTTACAAAGGAGAGGGCGGACGATCGGGTGGATCTTGTGGGACATTTTAATTGGCCGAGATTCGGTATCTCGTCGAATTGAAGGTAACCGGTATTCGATTTCGTTTAGTTTCCTTTTGTCTTTTCAAGTTCTTAATTATCTTGATATTCCTCAGTCTTTGTCTCGGTAACGAGGTCGAGATCGAGTTAATTTTTACTGTGGGAAATATATATGTGTGTGTGTGTGTATATATATATATGTCGAGCGAGCGAGACATCTGTTGATTGGATTAGATGAATTACGTTTTTTTATTAAATATATTTTTACGAGTACAATTAATCTCATTAAGAAGATTCGGATTTATGCTTTTAGATTTTTACCCAATACGTTTATCGTCTTATTGTCATACGGCTGTCATAGAAATTTATTTTTGTACTTAATTATCCGTCACACTCGATCCACTTAAGCTGGGCTGCATCCCTATGTACTGGAACACGTGGAAAACATGTCATATAGTGCCAGTGGGATACTCCTTAAGGGTTGTTTGCGAGCACATTTTTTGGTACTATAAACACACAATAACCTACCTCTCACGTTACTCGTAGTTTATCCATGCATATAGAGCGAGTACTAAGGGACTCATTTACATTGAAAGCCACAAGAAGTTGGCACTTCAGAACGATATATTACTCATGGGATGGACGAGTCGGAGAATAAGTATTTTTTAGGAAAGACATTTCAGTAAAAATAAATAAAAGTAATGTTTTCTTTTCTTTTTACAGTGCGGCGGTTTTCCATGCGCCGATGGTGCAAGTCAACGCAAATTGCCAAGGGTGAGTAAATTTATATTTTCTTTCGTCTTCTACCCGTCGTCACACTGTGCCACATCTTTTCATTCTATTTACAATATGTGTATCGGGAAACATTTACTCTGGGCAATGAAGCCCGTGTTAACATTGACATTTCGTGGGTCTCGAAAGTGTCGGGTTTTAACGAGCTTTAATTCTCGAGAAAGCAACGCGTATTATTAAGTCGGTATTTAAAGCATGCGCAATACCCACGCACTTGTTAACTATAAAGTACACGAGTCGAGCGCAATCGAAAAAATCAAATATAAAGAGATGTAATATTTTAACACATTGATCGAGTGACCCAACCTGGGACTGTTAATATTTTCAAATTCATAAGATATCCTCATGCGATTCACACGATAGTTCGCTGAGTTAGCGTCGACCTTTTTTAACATCGTTTTCATTGGGGTAGTTTGTATCTGTATACACGTGTGTGTATGTATATATATATATAAGGAAATATTGGTTTACCGAGGAGAATCTTGATTGCGCTTTGAATGTATGTCTATTCTCGTGCCAGCCTGAATTAGATAATCAACTTATTCATATCCAATTAACACAATCGCTACCTACTTTACCGATCGATACCAACCGACATCTTGGAAGACGGTGATTTCTTTATTGTATGTACGTGACAGTAATGGAATTGCTATACATAAAATATGCTTCGTCACTTGTAACGGAAAATTGATTGAGACTAACAATGTTATTGCTCAATACGTATACATAATTTTTCCTATCCCAAACTCAGAGAGGGCATTGCTTTACGGGGATGACGTAATTAAATTTTATTCATCATCTATTCACGCGATCAGAAAGACGGCATATAATACGGGTTCTCGGGATAAGGAAGTGAAACTTTTATTTAAATTACAATATCGTCAGTCAAAGTCAAATTACAATATAACCAAATTTGAGATCAAACAAAACGTCTTCAAGAGTCAATGATTAATATAAGGTCTTTCTTGAGAATATAATATTAACGTAAACGTTATTCGTTCGAATAAAATTGAAAACAAATGAATTTGTATATTCAAAGAATGGATGAAGCCTCTTACGATTCGATTTATTAAACATCGACGGATGAGCAAAGCGATTTCACGATATTACAAATACACGATTAAATATCTACTTATGTATATAATCTTGCAAGGGGACTGTGCGTTATTACGGAGTAAGATTAATAAATTTTTATTAAAATATTTTTTGTTTCGTCGCAATTCCGAAAAGCAGGTTAAATGAACGCCGTATTAGTGATAACGTTTCAACTGTCATCTTTGCACTCATGCTTATACACGAATTTCATTGATTTGCCATTTGTCAGAAATCTAATGTATAACATATATCAAGGGACTATTATTTTATCGAATAAGAACCCCCATTACCAGTGTAATCAATTTGTGAAAACGTTATTGTACGCCGAAGACCAGTAAATTACGGTGTGTTCGTCGATAAAGTAGAATGTTAGGTTGGGTCGGATGATAATATTTTTTGGATCCACGCGAGTGGGAGAATTTGACAATGGACATTGGAGTACCGGCTGATCCCTTTGCGAATTAGGAATCGTATACAGCACATCGAGGTAAACCGCAAGTTAATCCGTGGTTCGTCTAAAAGTCCAATAAATTCGATAGTGGTTTCCTATAAACTTGTCAACCGCGGTATAATGCTCGGAGGCTACGTTCAAGTTAATCTCTCTTGGAGGTCAAGGGCGAGCGCTGCTTATGGTAAATCCGTGACTAACTGATGATGTCATACTCAGGTTGATATCAGGACAAGATGTAATTAATTGTTTTATCAGTCAAACATATCGATGGTTTACCAAACTAGTACTTTATCTTTTGTACCAATTAATTGTAATCGCTCGATATTTAATTTATTTTAATATTCATAACAACCAATCGCGAGGAACATCGTGTGCTTTGGATTGTCATTATTTTGCTTAGCCTGTCGTAATCGTATATTAATATTACCCATTATTAACATTGAAAACAAGGAGTGTAGCCGGTACCTATAGATATACGTTTGACTCGTAAAGCAAAATTCCATTACAAACGAGGTTATGCTCGCGTGTTTATAACCCAACCGATTTTACTCGCTTCCCAGAAAAACATGCGCCTTTTTAAACGCAGCCCAATAACGTCCGCGCCAACGGCGTCTCGGTAATAATCGTCTGCCATTGTTTTTACGATGTACGATCTAAGCGCGGCTCAGAGAGACGGTATGGAGACGACGTCTGCGCTAAGGCGCGTTAACCCGTGCTTGATTTTTTGTGCTGCTTCCTGTAGTTGGGAACCCATGGAAAATTAGGGGCATTCGGAACTCGTTAAAGAATTATCCTATACCGAAAAAATTACCTTTAAATCCCACGATACAGGGATGAACTTTATCCACGTTGGAATTCGCAACGAGGTTGAATTTACATGAGGGTTTATATAAATATATTACTGCAGATCAATACTGCACTGAAGTATAAGCCTGCGGTACCGAAGAAAGGAATTTGTATATTTTTTTTATTTAAGTAAAGCATTGATCGAGTCTTTAATGAATTCGTTTGTTCGTTTATACTTTGAGGGTGTTTTTCGCAGAATTTCATTTTTTACAAAGAAACAAAATATGGTAGATCAACCCTCGAACGCAATGTACCTTTGATCTTCGTGCACTTGTGGGATTCTATATTGACTCTTGGATCTTAATGAATCACAATGTGCCAAAGCAACGTGGTCAGGGTAGGGTAGGTTCTGATCTTTTGGAGGATAACGAGGGGGTGTCGAGTATACATAAAATTGAAGTTCGTTACTAACAAATATACGTAGTGTGACATTTTGAGAAGAGACTCGTAAGGGGTCACAAAAGAATATGAACGAAGTAGTAAAATGTAAATAAAGGGTTTCGACCCTCATGAATTTTTCACTCCCCTTTACCGACACAATTATCTTGAATACCTGACTTTTTGGCAGAAGTAACGCCAGAAGAATGACGATGGGGATAAAGTCGTTAGCATTCACCTAATTTCCAATCAACCCTCTATAGTTCAGACTACACTTTGCTATCTCTCACAAGGGAGATACATACATACGTGTATATATGTATATATATATATATATATATATATGGTTGGATAAGGGATGTTTCGACGGCTTTTCTGCGTCTTGGCTGACGTGGGTCGAGTGTCGTCATTCTGCTTATAAAGAGAAAGAAGGGAAACAGGAATAACGGGGGATTGAGAACGAACACTCAAAAAACTTGGTCATTTATTCACAGCGTAGACACGCACTTGAAGTTTAGCAGCCATTAAACGTGCTTTGACCCACCAACCCCCCTCGTCCACCCTCACTAATAGAAGGGGTGGTTCTCGTTGCGAGTGCGCTCGCGCTCTCCCTTTTCGCAAACTTCCCAGTGACTTCCTTTGCTTCCGTGGGATGCTGTGTCGAATGAGTGCAGCCCTCTCGACGACGAGGGATGATTTAGGGACAGGGGGGAGGGACGATGGAAGCGTGGAAAGTAAGAGACAGTTGGAAAGAATGACTGCTACCCTAGAGAAAGTAAGAAGGGCTTGGAGCTATTTGTTTTCATGTCCCTCAGTCTCTCGTAGGATCCTGTAAAAATGGGCGAGAAGGTCAAAGTTGACCTGCGTATGGCTTATCGATTTTTGGATAAAGCCAAACGGCCGAAAGTATGCTGCTTTTAACTTTTAAGACACATTCACTGCTGGGTTTGGTTACGACTACCCGCGCGGGCCTATAGAGAGATGAACTGGGCAACTCAATTTCTTCCTATTAGGAATTAAGAAGGGAGAAGACCCTCATACTGGTCGTATCGAATACCGATATACATACGCCGTACATATGTACGTCGTAAGGATATTCGTAGATACGATTTTTCAGCCTGCTACACGTTGTACGTATTTCGTATCCAAATGCACAGATCGTGGATATAGGTTATCTATTTACGTAACGTAGCACCAGGTATAGATAAGATCGATAGAAAAGGCCAATAGACTCGAACCGTAAAATTGCATCAAGTGACGTACGTACTACGAACTTAAAGGATTTTCAGAGACTGACTCGTAATTTTCGATAGGTATCGCACGCTTAAGAGCCATGGCATTTTAAAAAGGCACTTCGTTTTAGTTTCTGATCAATCTAGACGCCGACCTATCACGAACTAGCTACTTCGGGCTTGTAAGGAGCTTTCGTGGCTGGCTTTCGTATTTCTAGTAGTTTATGTTATAGCGAGTGCGTTTTTCGAGAGTCCGCTCGTTCTATCTGAAATTGTTATCTGAAATCTTTTCTTTTCGTTTGGATAAAACTCGATGAAGGCACATAACTCATAGTAATAATATATCTGCAATCTCTTTAAAGCGATACGCCGCGTTGTCGTGTAGAACGTTTTATACAGGTTAAAAACTAATGACGGAATAAATCAATTGACACGGATTGACAAATAGACCTGACGGTTACAGGCAAACACCGACCTTAACCCTGTCGCAGGGACCTCCTTCCTCGCACGACATAGTTCATAATTTTTCCGCGAGCGTCAGGAGGTCGCATCGATTTTACTCTAATCTTGCTCTGATCTAAAACATAGTTCCGCCCGGGAAGTGAAACGCGAACTACATACAGAAGTAGATTCATCGTGAATTATCAGTCAGTAAGTTCGTACAGTTAACGCGATGATACGATGGCGCTGGTGTTGCTTTGAGAACAGCTGATTGAAAGTGAAGGAAGCAAAAGAGAATGAGAGGTAAAAATGAATGACAACCGTGCCAAAAGTTTTTACAGACTCTCAGGATAGAATCGCTTATGCTTCTTGAAAACTTTAAAGATACTTCAGTCCCAGTAGAATTACTCGAAAGTCGAGGCGGGAAATTCAAAGATGCGAGGTGCCTGAATAATTAAATATTTGTATCAGTAACGCGTATGCTGCTTTAAGTGAAATCAATGGGTTACGAGCATAAGGGGGTTGTTAAATAAATCACAATGGTACAAACGTGACGGAATTTTGCTTCCTCGCAAGTCAAGTGTCAAACTGGTATGGGATTGTGACAAGGGTAGGATCAAAGCAAAATATCAGCCAGTTAGCGGACGAGACTAAAACATAACTGATGGTTTAAGTATAATACATGAATATATAGTATATACAGCATATACAATCCCCATGCAATGCGTCGGTTGCAGCTGGTATATATACCAGCTATACCAGTATGTATTTGTAAGTACGTACACGGTTGAGAAGCAGCGACAACGATAACAACGAAATTCAGAAATACGCAGCCCTTTGTCAACATCTAGGAGTCTGTTCGAAGTTTCATACTTTCCAGTATACCAGAACGAAATATATATCTGTATATAACGCGCGCGCGCGCATGCGTGTGTCTGCGCCCTCACGCGCGCGTACTTAAATATATATATATATATATAGACAGGAGAGAATGAGAGATTTCTCGCGAAATCCTTGCGAGTTCTCCAATTTGGTAACGTCTATCCATCTTTCCACGAGGATGCTTCCAGACAGACTTACGAAGGGCATTATGCGGAGATTTGGCAATTTGCATAAAGCAGCAGCAGAGTGAGAGTGCCTACTCGAGATCTAACTGCCACAATCGCAGAGATTCCGACGAGTTTGCCACGACGATGGATCTTATCAAGGAGAATGCATGATTTCATGCTAATGCACGCGGTGCTTGTCTGCATACGTTGCACCTTGGCGTGTCTGGACTATGTGGAGCCGAAGTAGTTACGCACATATTTCCTAATAGTTAGTCGCAGTCTATTAGCTATCCAGCAATCTTGCTTAGCACCATCTCTCATTTTGAATTTGTGACCTATATGCATTTTAATAGCCACGCGCAGTCCGGCAGCCATCTTGTAATATTCATATCGTCCCACTGGATGCTGCTGAGAAATTCTTTTTCAATTTACCAGAAGTGAATTTCTGAGTGAATCCGAGAACCAGTCGATAAAGAAGACCTTGTTATATAATGTGTACCACGTGTCACTGAGGTATCCATGGACTCATCGATTGCCCCGTGTCTTCCTCCTGAGACGTGGAAGCTCATCGTCGAACAATTGTTGTCATCCCTTTTGTTGGGAAGATCGTCCATCTTACAGTATCCAACCCTTGGTCCACTTGAGCCAGAGAGAATCGTTTTCCTGGTACCACACGAGCCACTTCTTCATCCGCCATTCTTCAGCCTGACTACGGTCTATGGTCAGGATGAGGTTGCACAGTCAAATGCCCAATTTCATGTTGAAAGTAACATTACGAAAGTGGCTGTGTAGATTGACTTTTTTTTCTGTCTTACTTCTCGTAAAAGCTTAAGCGTATAGATACTTTGAGATTTACTTGAATATCGGCCGGATAAGGGTTGCGTCGCAATATGAGCAACGCAGGAATGAAACTTCACTCCATTATCGCAGATGGAGGAAGTGAAGTGAATCGTGCGATTCTCATCGAGCTCGGTGAAACCTGGCAATCTCCTACTCGATCTAAAGATTTCCGACTGATCTCCAGTCGGAGATAGAAAATACTCCAGGCATTGGTCTACCGCTGTCTCCCTCGGAAGGAGTCGCTATTTCTAGACGACGCCGTAGGTAACCCAAAGTGCTATAGATGGGCGTCTAGATAGAGAGAGGACGGATGAATATTCGTTGGGAGATTCATAACGTTCATTTATGCACGGGTCAGTGACTCATACCTCGGAGGGAATATCTATAGGTATCTACGAGGTACCTGACTATGGTATTCTTGAGAAGGAATGGCGAAGGGTAGCCTATACGTATATTGGGGTGACGCAGTCAGGTCGGCACCGAGGTCGGACCAGTTTCTATATGCTCTCTGAAGTCGCAACCTATTTTCATCTAGGATTGTCAGAGGTGGGCGACCATGTTTGCAAAGCCTTTTGCGGCCTCTTCGAGCGAGCCGATGCTCAAGACAATGGCACGCGAAAAGCACGGAAGTAACCGAGAGAAGCCGCGGCATAAAGGAACGAGCCCAAGTCTTCGCGCTAGACTCCTTTGCCTGCTTCCCACCTTAGCTCTATTGCGGCTCGCTCTCCTCCCTTACAATACTTCGCTCTCCCTCGCGCTCTCTCTATACGTATTTTCCCATCCCGTCAGCCAAACCAGTGACTACCAGAACCCCGTCCTACGTACTGTTATTGCAGGCTGCAATTTTCCAGGCGTCGTTATACCCGAAATGGCATCTTAACGAGAGAACCCTGCTTACCAATGACGTAGCTACTGGAAAACGCGTCTGCTGACACTCGCTGAATCGCCTTTGCCAAACTGCCTGTCCGCTTTTCAATTAAACTTTCTAAAATGCTGATCCGCAACGTCCACCGCTTGGGGACTGGGACGTCGGGCTTCGACCTACCTACCTACTCTCTCTCACCCCAAGTACCATTAGAGTGAACGCTTCTAGTTTGGTCAAGGTGGTTGATACCCTTTGAGAGAATCGATGCTACTGACCGCTGAAAAAGACTATATATACACTCTACCTTTTACCTTCGACGTCATCAAATAACCAAGAGTCTATGCGGTTCGTGTTTTACGTTTTGCTTTCTTCTGTTCATTTATCTCCTAGTTCAGCGGGATCCTTTTGATCTCGTGACTTGAAATACGACATCCTCTCTTTTCTTTGGGTTGTACATCGGAGTGTGATACAAGATGAAGATTCTGCCTTGATCAATCTCTATAGAAATAATTTGTAAAAATTACAATCAGAGTCTCTTTTGATACAATTTATAGTCTGCGATTGGTATTTGTCACTTAATTAATACGTCGACGCTTTTTTATTTTATGCCTTGAAAGAATCTCACGTGTAAGGTTCAGGGGGTGATGCGGAAGGATAACGAATGGCGACTAGAAGCGGTAGCTGTTCCTCTCAAACTTTCAATTACGCTCACGTAGCGTATCAGTGTATCCCAATACTCTCTGCTCCAGTAGAAGTTCCTAAGCTCCTATTCCCTAAGGATCAAGTCCATCTGATTACCGGTAATGGGTTTGTGTTTTAAGACCCCTTCCTCCACCTCGCCCTGGAGTCACTCCCTTCGTATCATTTGTCCGACAGTCTGCAGTGCGACAGAGAAGGAAAGTGGCGGATAATCCAAAAAGAGAAGGTACTCACAGGGTTATCTGATATACGTGTAGCACTGAGGATAGATCAATGTTTAATTTGCGAGTCTCAATTTACTCGTTCGGCAAAGAATGTTTTTTTTACTGAAGAATTAATCGCCCATTCCATTCCATTCGTTCGCCTTCGCCGTTGAAAAAAAAAAATCCTCATTCCCCTCTCAAGGAAGTTTCAAAACGAGCCTCGGCGCCTTCGTGATTTCCTTTTAAACGTTTCTACCTCTTAAAGGCGAATTAAGGCACTCAAGGACGAAGGGTTCCCCAGTATAATGTACCTCTGGCCTTGTTGCGCGTACGAGAAATTAACCAAAATTACCTGTGAATTAATTGTAGGCACGTCGGTCCACGAATGTCTGTCGAAGTTTCAGGGATCGAGGAAATATTTTTTTTCACCATATACCGAAACTAATGACGTAACGTCAAGCGTCCGACGAACATAGTATAGCGACGCGAAGGTATCCTGTGAATGTTTCGTTTTGAAAAATTTTCAATTTGTTTATTTATCTGTGTATCCGCACACGCTGCACCGTGGGGCCATTCGATTGCAGGGTTCGGCGAACGTCAGCAGATCACGGAAACGAGATTTGGCCCAGTCGGAGGTAATTGGGAATAGGATTTGGAGCACGAAAATAATTGGTTTCCCCAGCCTGTCCAAGCGCCAGGTATCTAGCTGCCGTTTAACCTAGACCTATTGCTTTTAATTTCTTTTTCCTCCACGTTCATTTTACTCTCCTTATCCTCTATGGATAATCTCCACGTGGACGATGTTCCAGATCTACTTGACTCTTCGCTTGGATCCGTAAGGATCAGTTGACTCGACAGCTGAACAAGATAGAATTCAGTATAGATGGACTTGGGGCGATCTAACCTTTGAACTTGAGAATTAAATAAAAAATTAGAAACGTTCGTTAAAAAAGTGTCGAGGATCTTTAACGTCGAATGACATGTCGAGGGTGATTTGAAAGGCGCAAGGGTCGGCTCCTTGTTTTAAGGTCTGGACATTAAAGATTCAACGTAGGTGAGTAAAACGACCCGTTAAAACGGTCTTCAGGCTCGAACACAGGAAGGGCCTAGTAGTGCGTTAATGTGAGAATGCAAGTACGAGGACGATAAAATCACGGCTAAGGACCTATCGAGCTGCTTTAGAAACTATGTCGAGGTAGCTTAATGTCCTGAAGCTTAAGTTAACCCCAACAGCCGCTATGTACGGTTTACAGGACTATGTACTACAGTGCTTTGACATATAGCGAGGCAAAGTAACTTTATTTCAACGATGGTCAGTAATCTTTTTTTTTTAATTTTTTTAATTTTTCCCCAAAATTTTCTTTCTCACGCTCATCCCTTGGGTTATCATTGTTTTTATGTCGAGTGAACAGTCAATAAAATACTGCTGAACGATCTTCGGTCCAGATGGAGCTACTCGTGGAGAATGATTATTTCGATTCTTGAGCTTTTCTAAAAGATCAATCGTACCGTTCATTGTCAGATACGATGTCGATTTGAAGTTATAGTTTGCACTTGAAAGACTCTTATATATAGAGAGGTGGTCGGTATTTTGCGACACAGCAGATATACGCTATTACCTTTTCTGTACGTAAGCTAGACTCAAATAAATAGCCACGTAACTCGTTGGAGTTCTTGTTTAGAAAATTTTCGACGTGGCTTGAAAAGTTTGACAGTTCTGTTTCCTTCACATTGTTCAGTAGGTCACAAAATGAAATTCGCTTTCTCATAGTTTCGTTTCTTCGTCGTAAGCGTAAACCAGACGTACGCTGGATGCTGAGTTGACGTTGCGAAATATAATGTGAATTCCGGATGGAACCGTCAGGGCAGCGTTTCCTTTCAATCCGAACATTGTCCGTCTTCTAACTCGGTAATCCTTTATTTTCCTAGCGGACACGCGTTCTTCTCGACGCTACAATTTACTAAGGCCAGGATCACCATAGGCTATGGCCTTTGTCGTATTTTTATGATCGGCAAGGGAACGTGACGGTGTCGTCGAAACTGCCTATACGTGGGAAGAATCTTTCAAGCTTGTCAATTTCGATAATAATATTCTCTTTGTTGATCTCGAAGAAAGGAAAGAATCGACAATCAATTGACAGAGATTACTACGTATCTCGGGATACCGCTAAAGTTATTTCGGTCATGGTTTTCATCTTCGAGTTTCATTCGCATTGGATTACCAATGTTTTATCGCGAGATCAAATCTGGAGCTGCGGTGAATTCACAAAGAAATAAATCCATACCACGGTGAGCCTGGGGATGTTTTCAATTGAAGAAAACCACCAGGTTTTGTCCTTCCTACAAGAGAATTCATTAATCATTGGTCTGGTCCGACATGGACGAAGGAGAATGAAAGAGGGTTTTGCCAATGGTCGCGAATTAATGAAGTTACCGGTCCGTTCTTTAATGACGGTAATTAAGATTCAGGATGACGACGAGGATGCAATAACAATTCCAATGGAAATATAGTACGAAATATTATTCGCCACTCGAGTCCTGATCAGTCGTTCTCGATGCAGATTTTATGCTGGCTGCACCTTACATTTAATTTTTTTTTTTAATAATTTTTCAATAGAAATAAGAAACGTCGATCCCAATAGTAATGGAAATTCAATATCGATGCTACAGCGGCCGAATGGAAAGCCTCTCTTATATTATGAAAGAGACGGAAAGGAAGGGTGAAAGAAAGAGAAGAAAAGCAAAGAAAGGAAGATCAGGTCCTGCACCTGTTTTGCCTTTTTATTTTGCAATATTAAAGTTTTCGTAGGAAAATCTTTATGAAACAAGTTTTGTAAAATGAGGAAAGTTCCTCCACTCAAATCGTTATAGAACGTTTCACGGCTTTCGTGGATTTATGCTCTCAGCCACTGGTTACCCTTAAGCAGCCACCCTTACGATCACGACGCTAATTCGAAGCAAATAGCCAATCCTGATGTTCGACGCTTACAGTCAGCCATTAATTTTTCTTCACTTGAGCACTCGGCACTCTTTATCGACGACTGGACCCGCGAGAGGCCAGTTCATCCAGAGAGGTCAGCGTTACACGTGGTGAGCTCGACGGAGGTCACCGACTTCTCTTTTCAACCCTTATTCCTTACCGTTGCTTTATTTCCCTACCCCACACTCCTCCAATCCCTTTCCCTCTATATCAACCCTTGCCACGTGCCTACAGGGGCATGGCTTGCACGTATACACGACACATGACAAGGGATGCAGACTAGGGGTAAACTAGCCGTGAAACAGACTTTGATGTAGAAAGGAAGGATTTTGCGGTTAGAGTGGATGGAGCGTAGATAATCGCTATCCTGCTACCCCCTATCCCTCTATAGATCGTTGGTATCCGTAGGCATCGAGTACATGCACGTACAGATAGAATTGCGAGTGTTAGGGATGGTACAGAGGCTTATTCATAAATCGTCCTTGTATTTGCACATTTTTCAAAGCACTACTCACTTTGACGAAATTTTATTAGAAGTCGAATCAACGCCGTAAAAGCATCCCTGGCTCATTGGACCATTTAAATCATTCCGTCTATGCTTAGTGACTGCATAACCAAACGGAATGAAGTTTACACGTGGATAGGTATTTCGCATACATATATTAAATAAATATTTGACCTCTCTTATCGCGAGCTATACATGTAAATATACCTTACGTAATAAATCGATCGACTAGTTAATTACTCAGAGTGGTGGCGACGGGATTGCCTCGTTATATGGCTGTCCGCTAGCAAACGAAGTAAAGAAGCGAGGTGCAAGGTAGCAAGCCTAATAAAAACGGAGTGCTGATAATTGAAAGACTTTGACGAAAGCAGACTAGACGAGGCGACGATGAAAATAATAAAGACGAAGGGTTGACGATGACGTTGGCCGCGTTAAGGGTAAATAATATTTCTTCGATTAAAACTTCACTCCATTCAGCAACCGCACGAAGCACACGGAGATTTTAACTTGTCTTTTATTCATTGATATTTACGTTTTATCGGACGGCACGTATCCGGATGTCATATGGATCTGCACACGTCGACCACGTCACAGGCAAATTAGTTGAACAGGCAATATGGGAATTTTTATGTTTATATAGTTTTGACCTTTTTTTCATTTTCGATGCACGAGCTCACATGCGGTACAATTACACTCGACATACGCATGTGGTATGGATTTAGCTGCTAGTCCCTATTTATGAAAAGGACTGTACCTGCGCGGAAATCAAAGGCAATAGCTGCTCTATAATAGTGCTACCTGTCTCTATAGCCTTGCAACGAGCACTTGATTTGCATCTAGAGTGCGAATGGAGTTTGGTGGATGAGTGTAGTATGCCTGGTTGGGTTATAGATCTACATACGATTATGCAATCGTGTGTTAGGCTAACCGAGAATATTCAGGTAGAATAGGCATCTGCTTATCGATTTTCGTTAACGAGCTTTCATAATTCTTGGCGAAATCTACTATTTAACTGTAATTGTAAATGTTACTGTCGAACTGAATGAAACGTCGGTTGTTTCGCTGAAGGAGTAATACGGCCCTGGGGCAACGGGAAATATGAATCCACGCTCTAGTGAGTGACGTAGCTAGTGGTAAAATTCATTCGTTATTCGTATATCGGTTAGGTTGGATCGGCACTTTCAGTTACATTCGAATGAACGTGGAGGAATTGGTGCAATGAAATTTTCACGTAAAAGATGTCCTCCTGGTTATACTCAAGAGAAA
Source organism: Syrista parreyssii (assembly GCA_030142615.1). NCBI lineage: Eukaryota > Metazoa > Arthropoda > Insecta > Hymenoptera > Cephidae > Syrista > Syrista parreyssii. The sequence continues at coordinate 1,218,344 of JARQTG010000316.1, forward strand.
GATGCCACGAGACATCGATCGGAATGTAAATTGAAAGACCCCTCGCGTCGTTTCTGATATGACGATAGAATTTTATTATTTTCGTAAAGGCGCGCCAAGAGGCTGGGCTTATTTAAGATTGTGTAAAGCTTACGACACTCGACATAGACAGTTGGACTGGATGGTGAATGAGCATGCGCATTTACGTTATGTGTATGTATATATATATATATATATATATCGTACAGAATGTATATTTGTAGACACTTCGTAGAGACAGAGACGAGAGACATATAGATAATGCAAAATGTAGGGATGTTCCAGTGGCCTGTGTCCTCGTTACGTCTAGTGGCGCACGACCTCACAGTGGAACCTTTCCGCCTCCTTAACAGGTAGTGCAAACATTTCGAGAGCCGTAGCACGTGAGTGCTAGCTGGTGGAAAGAATGAGGTGAATTGTCGGTAGCTTCTTTACCGACTGGTGAGTTCGTAGCTTTGCGACGAAGCTCGTTATAAAAATTCGTAATATAAAAAAAAAGGAAAAAAAAAATTGTTCGATTCCCACGAGTAAATCCTCGTGGCAAATATTCGAGGTTCAAAGGGGAAGCCGTGGAACAGAAGTGGTAGCGATGTAACCTTCCACGACAGTGGGATGAGAGGAATGACTGTGGGAGAGGAAAAAGTTCGTAATTGGCCATCCCGCGAAAGAGGGTTCTGAGAAATTGGAAGCGGAACAGATGAGACGGTGAGAAGAACACGACGAGGATGAATCCTTGGGCGAGACTCCATGTAACGTCGGAACAAAGAATCACCTATAGATTCGTAAAGCTTCCTGCCGGAAATCTCAACAAATGGGAGAGAGTCAAAACTGAAATAAATAAGACGTAAGCGAGCGTAGATGGATGCTGGACACTGGATTCGTCCTCTGGATACCTATATACCTTTCTTTAGACGTTATAAGATACGATTGTGGCCGTTACGTGGTAACAGGTGGGGCAATGGTATCCACCTTTTGGCTTAATTCCAGACGCTTTTTACATCCAGTGCATTGCCTTGCCAAAAATGATTACACGACTAGACGGTATCCGTGCCAAGAGTGCACTGCCTTTGGCGCTTACGCCACCAACACCCTGCCACCTAAAAAGATATTCTCGACGATTAATAGCGAGAGTTCTTGTCCAGCCTCCATAGGGAGAAGACACGGCTTCCGGGTATTCTCTTCCGCAAATCCAGGTATAACGGTCCCTTGGGAAAATTCGAAGAGATTTGGTTATGAGGTGATAGTCGCTACCTTATATTACGTGCAATTCTCAGCAGCTGTATCTTCCGATATCAGTATGCGTAGTTACTGGCATGGAAGAGCGAATGACGTTACTCTGGGTTCGGTTACGTCATCGGAAAGCTGATATCGTAAATACGGTAGAACACATAGAGGTGGACGTGAGAATAAAATGCGTCTCGTCCAAGTGGGGGTTGGTTGGTTGATACTGGGGTTGATGTGGGGTTAATCGCTGCGTTCACACTTGCCGCGCATCAAAGCCATTCGCACGCTATCTCTATAGATGGTTGGGTACTGTGTCGAGGTTCGCGCAAGGGGTTGATCATGCCGGAACGGCTAGCATAAGGGTGGTACGTTGTGTAGATGGATCGAGGTAGGGAGGCTGTTGAATAAAAACTGGCGTGAACTGATATTTTCAATATAGATATATTAGTAGAGTGCAGGAAATGTATAATCGTAAAAAAAATATAAAAGATTCAAGGGATGAAAATGTACTACCCTTATTATGTACCGTAAGTTATAATTATAGCTGAATCGGCAGTAACATGTATTTTTTTCGGGGGGCCATCTTTCTATGATTTTCAACGCGAGAGAGTCCCCTGGATATTAGATTTTATTCCTGAATGTATCTGCGTATAGCAATTTTGTACGATGACGGCTAGCAGTTTACTTGAGTGAAGAATTTTAATTGATTTCATTATTTCTTCCTGAAGTTCAGGTCGATGCTTCAGTGTGTAAAGAGAAGTGAAAGACTATGAATGATAAGACGAACTTTTCGACTTGGTTGAATTTCCTTTTCGATTTCTTGACATTCTAATCTTTTTTGTTTCCTGCCACCAATCTTCTTAAAGGTATGCAGCCCTTGAGGCGTGGCTAGTCTTTCTTTCTCTTTTTCTTCCTTTTATTCTTATACGACTTTTTCTTCCCTCTCGTTCACTTTGCCTTTATTTTTTTTTTCTTCGCCATTCACAGGGCCAAAGCCAAGTCTCTTTCGAGGGTGAATCGATTACGGAATTCCGTTCACCCAGCATTTCCTCTCTCGACCTTACTGCCCGCTGTATATCTCGTTAACGTATCGAGAACCTTTCGCAGTGCTTGATAAGACAATATAGTCAGCGCTGTGCCAGGAACAAGCAAGAGAAATTCGCCATCTCCCTATAATCCAGCCAATTTAGAAGCTCTGCTTGTCACTTCCGTTCATCGCTTCCTTAATCTTGACGTCATTCCTCATCTCTTGGCTTAAAGCAAAATTAAACATCTTCGAATAACCAGCAGCGTTGCCAACCTCGACAGTCTTATTTTTACCAGTGACGACCAGCTGAAATAAAAGTGTCAATTTTAACGTTAAATTAAATATCGTAAATTACGATTGAATAATCGTCGTGAGGTGTTTAAGAAAAATATTAGCAATAACTTGCGAGGAAAGGGAAAGAAAAAAAAAATTTATTTTGAAAAACCTTATCGCTTGTAATCATATTTCTTGACATTTTCTCGATGAGCTTGCTAATATTGCTCCAGACCTAGCCGAACGTTTAGATTATAAAAAACCAGCGCTTCGTCTTTGACAATAAAAGAATCGCAGATTCTTCCTTGAATACAATAGGCGCTATCGATACAAATGCCATTCATAATGTCTAGAGTAGAAGTCGATAAACACCTGCAGCTCCATAGCTTATTCGATATTACGCTTAACTCCAGCTTTAGTTACCGATACGCGATTTGTACACAAGCAAGATATTAGCAATGTTTAACCCAATTCGCGAGTGAACGAGAATCAAAGCTAAATTCTTATTGACGAATTCGACCAAAGCGAATAATCAGTCCCGATAAGCTTCTCGATTCTCGTGTGAATAAATAGAAACAAAATCTCGGCATGTAAAATGAAAAAAATTCAATTTCGACACAAACACCAGGAGACTGAAAATAAGAAAAAATTGCATAGGCTGGACTTGAACATGGGATTTCATCAATACTGAACTAATCGACATAGCTGAAGTGTCCGTGGTGACTTCAGGAATCTTACCGAGAATATCTCCTGTTCTTGCGGTGGTAGCAACCCTCTCCTTAACCTCTCTTGTCCACCCCTTAAGTTTATGACCGGGTTGCACGTGCTTCTTTTTCAAGCTGCTAACCACCCAGCTAGCTACGTCATACCAAGCTGACCTAAAAAACAGCAGCTCCCAAAAGGGACTTCATTACGACCAGCTGACTACAAACAGAATTTGAAATTCGTCACGACATACAAAATGAATGTCTGACTTGTGTCTGTATGCACTTGCGACGATTATGAAACCTTAAAATTGTTCGGACGTTTTTAATACAACATACATAAGGGTTGTTCGCATAAGTAAAATAATAAATGCGAGGGAAACATTACCGGCGAAGGTCAGACATCTCGTTATATTCTAATTTGCCATAGGTCTGTGTGTAATGTAAATAGTATAAATGAGAGATAAAGAAAGTAAGGCAATTTTGAAAATTAATAAAAATAAAGCCATTGAACGTCCCGTTAGAAAATTTTACATTAACAATAAAAACAACTCGTATAATATAATAAGTCGTTGTTTCAGCTCGTCTGATATACGCGATAACGTCTGTGTGGTTTTCGTTGAATTTCTCCGTCTCCATGAAGTCCAATGATCAATCGATTATCAGAGTAGCGCGATAGCAATCAGTCGGGCAATTGAACTCGGTGGAATTAGGGGGAACAGCGATATATAGATATAGCCCAATTATCTTTCTAATAACTGGACTATACTAGTTTAGGAACTTCATTACTTCGCTCGGCCACTCGATCCCCACCATCGTCAGATGTATCTCGATGATTTTCATTTAGCCGAAAATTAACGTCCGTCACATTCACAGATATGCCGGTACAGTTTAACGAATGGGCCATGGATATTGCGAGGAGGTTGCTTGCGAACTTCATTAAATTTAAGTACAGTCAAGTTAGCTGTTATTCGTGTGCCTTGAGTAGGCAGGTACAATTACTTGTATCTGTGGTGCGAAGAAACAGTGTGCATACGGGAGGTCAAGCCGCGAGTGTAATATGATTAGCTTTAGCACTCAAGCCGAATACGCAAATCACGTTAATCTGCTATACCTACGAGAATATCGGATGCCATCAATATACAAAACATGATTAATTTTGCGTCAGCGTAAAAGTCAGAGTAACGTATTACAATGTATTCCCATTATTAACAAGCAGATACGAGTCGGTACTTGAGATGTAAAAAAAAATGTTATAATTAATCCAAAATGAAATTTTCAACCTGAATAAATCCTGACGTCGCGCGAACTTCGCGATCAAAAAAGTTCCGCGTGGCTTAAATCATGGAAAGTTTGTAGACTAGGAGAAATTTGAAAAGTACCAAAAAATTGATGGAAACGAAATGAGCCGTCCGACCTACCATAACCATGGGATTGCGCATACGTCTAGTTATAAATTGTGAATGTATTTGGGTCTTTGGTAACGAAGATGGCAGACAACGCGAATCAAGGTGACGTGAGATCATACGAATCGCTTGTACAAATAAAGTGGAATGTGACTTGATTACATGCTGAAAAGTATGCGCGAAGGATAATACGTAGTTCGAAGGTTATGTAGAATCTAGGTCGATATTAAGGTGAGTGTGTGTGTATATATATATATATATATATATATATATACTGGTTACCGTACGACACGACCTGCATGCACGGATGCCTAGGTGGTTGCAGTAAAGGTAAAGGTCAGGTGATGCAAACTATCATCAGGTTTACTTGGAAATTCTAACCGCAGCTTTATGTCGCAGAAGGGGTTAGGATGTGTTCATTCCGGTGATTAATGGGAACTGATGGGAATTATAAATATGAATTATAAATCCTACGGATTTGGAATACGCGTGAAGGATAAAGGGTTGTGCAAAAAAGAAATGGGAAACAAATATCGTTATAATCAACTGCCATCTAGAGTATGACGAACGAGAAAATAATTACTGTTACGTAAATATGGTCTTGCAGTGAAATATTCGGTAATTGAGATAAATTGATTATTGTAATATACGTATTTGTAGGGCTTTCGTACTGCTTGAGGAATAACGTAGTAAACAAAAAAAATGGTCGATACCGATGTATAAAAATAAATCATTTTTCGCTTTCTCGATATTGTTCCTGCGTGGTTCTTACGTGTGTCTTACGTATTAAGAATGTTGTTTAGATGCCTTATATGTGAATAAGGCATCGTTGCGAATAATGAATTCAGGCATTTACAGAGTAAATAACAAAGAGAACATTGAATTTCTTGTATGTAACATCGACGGGACGACGAAGAGATAAATTATTCCAATCTGTTGGCGCTGTCTTGCGAGGAAGAGGAAGGTAAAAATATGAGAAAACAGAGAAAAATAAGAACGGGAATTCTGGGAAAAATGAGGCATTATTGGGAGAACCGTACATATTTTCCTTTGTGTGTCAGATGCGAATTTCTTACACGTAGAGTATATTCTTCTTGCTGTATGTCGTCCATATATAAGGTGTCTTGCTCGTAAGGGGTGAATTGTCGAGGGTGATTCAAGTATTGCTTCCTTGAAAAACGTATGTAGCTTTTTCTTTTATTCTTACCAGAAATGGGTATGACGTGATTATTTATTTTGCATTGTATTATAGTGAGTCTGTAGTTAAACAGAGAAATGCTGATTTACATGCGAATACGATTGATCGGTACAGTCGGAGCTAACAGTTTTGCTTGGTCAAAATAACGAATGTTGTTCTATGTTTGAGGAATAAATGAATCTGCGCGGTAAGAAAAGCACCGATCGATATACATGCTCAAGAGTGCGAAAGGTCATAGGTAAAATTGTGAGGAAAGGGTAAAAGTGCATGCTAGTCTCTCATGTTCAACCAGGTATTCGATAGTTCAATAGAGTCGATAGAGATTAAATATTGAAAAGTAAAAAATGTAGGGCTGAGAATTTTTTTTTTCGGTTTTCTGTATACACGGATTGCCGTAAAAGCGAGCCTTTTCAGTTAAATAACGAGTGAATAGACAGAAGTTGGAACAAAGGATTTTTATTTGAGAAAATTGAATGATCTCAATGAAATTCACTTCACGTTCTTTGGCCGTTAAAAATTGCATAGCGAGAGGTCACTATTCAGAAAGGCTAGGTCGAGGTAAATATTGAATGACTTTTCGCGTGATTTTCATCGAAATATTGAAATTTGGGATCCACTTGGTATTTTGTTATTTTTAAGTTAAACAAATGAATTAATCACGTTGCCAACAACACGTAACAGTAAGTCAGCTGTAAATCTGATCTTCCGTGCGGAAAACAAACGTGGCGCGTGGAACGAGACGCGTCCGTCCACACGAAGGCGTCGTCGCTGTACTGTGAAAACAACGAGCAAAAGAGCGAAGCAAACAATTTAATCAACCAGCTTGATTCATCGGATTGGACGTTAACGCGACGCTAAATACAAAAGCATACAAACGACTTTTGTCGTGTGACGCAAATCGGAAAGTTTTATGCAGGCTAAAATCGAGGACGAGAACCGAAACGAAACTGGAATTGAACAGGGGCGTCGAGACGTTGGATGTTGCTGGTTAACCCCCTTGGAGAATTATTTGTCCTGATCACCTTAACGAGTGACCCTCATTCAGCGAGAGAGACGGTTCCACCATGGTGGTTTCCTATTTTTACTCTAAGGATCTGCGAATTAATTTGAAAAATTCTTACGACCACGGAAATAATTTGGGAAAATCAAGAGATCAAGGGTTGCTGTAAATTTGTGTAAATCTGGTTAACGTAACTTGGAGATAACCAGCTAAGGTTGTATATACTATGAGGATCATATTGAAAGTCAATACAAAGCTTGAACGCAGTAACACTTATAGAGTAAGAATGTGCTTTTTGCCGTTTGAGAAACATATTTATTAAATTCCATTATGATCTTAACTGGTCCAGCATCGATTGTAGGTGCCAGCATGTCGAAGAATGAAACTATAGGAAAACTCTTATTATCCGGTGAAAAGATTGCTTTTCTTCTCGTTTAAAGAAACCAGGTCTGGTCTGGCTTTTCGCTCCGGATAGTTGATTGACGTTTTCATCCAATGCTATTGCGATTGCCACCAAGGTTCCTACAAATTGCCGGCCGTTAAGTTAAGGTCATTCGATTAGTCGTCGATTTGTCTCACGCGAACGCAAACCTCCTATAACCCGTCCTACCTTTTTATCATTTCCTTTCGTTCTTTTCTCGCGTTCCTTCCGATCATCATGGTCAGGAGATAAAACAGATCTGAAGAAAGAAAGAGTAAAGTAATGCAGATTACTGAGCTACTTGCAATCCGCTGAATCCGATCGAGCCGTAGTTTCGTTTTTTACGTGAAATTTAATGAGCCACCCTGTATGTACATATATAATATCTACGTCTAGCTGGTATATCAAGTCAGTAGTAATAAAAACCAAGGTTTATTTAACCTTCCTCACCGAACACTTACGTGCTTCTTTCAAGTTTTTTCTCGAGCAGTTCAGAATTAACAAAATGAACAGAGCGCAGGATGAACTCGATCTCATCCCTCCAATAGACTCCCGTGGGTGTTGCCACTGGCATTTTACTTCCTCTTCTTAATATTTGTTGTGAAGTCACGGATCTACTTTCCCTCGGAACCGTATAGACAATGAGAGATGAATATAACCCACTTGTTAATTGGCTCAATGTGTTTTCTTTTAGGGGTCTTCGTAACCTTTAACTCCCTGCCACCCTCCTTAACACGGGGTAGTCCGTCGAACGATATTAAGTTTCAAGTATGGTGAAAGGGAATAGTAGCTTAAAGACTGACGATATTTAGAACAGAAAGGCAGGGAAGAACTTTCGGCCAGAAAGGAGAAGGGTAACGTAAGAAGTTAGGGTACTAGTAAACTTTGAAAAGGCACAAGGGCGAAAAGGTTTTCGTGGAAGGTAGGTTAGCGAGAATAGTAATTTCGAAAAATGAAAATTGTGGATCCTGACGAAATTCATTCTGGGGGTTGCTAAAATAAGTGGTTGAAATAGTAGCGATAAACTGAAAGGATAATTTGTATCGTTAGGAAATGATCTATATATAGAAATGGGAATATGTCCAAGGCTGCCATTGCGGTGCTACATACCGGGTGGTGAGTTTTGTTAAGAAGCTATAGATACTCGAAAGAGGGAGATCGAGGTAAAAATGCGAACGCGCGAATTTCAAATGAGCAGACTCTCTGCAGAGGTAAGGGTGGGGATGAATTCAGAAGGGGAAGGTCGCGCTGCTCCTGGAGAGAGGGTAGCTCTCGATGTTGCCACGTGTCACTGTACACGCGGTGAAGACAGCCCGGGATATTCAAAAGAACCTACTGGTGTCCGATGGACTAATGGACTGATTTATGATATCCTTTCTCGTATACAATTTCACCCCCTCGATGTCTTACAGATCCATCCCCTATCATTTCACAGCAATCTCCCATGCAAATAACGATTAAGATTATGAAAACTGTCCTTCTTCAAAAATATCTAGATCATCCGTCACCCGGTACTGTCCCGTCCTGCATTATGAATAGATACCATTCTGTTAATTTTCATGAACCGTCATAAGTCGTCGCTTGTGAAAGGAACAGATCTCTAAAAAAAAATCGCCAAAAATTCTACATCCATCTTAAGCCGTATCCTGAACCTACGAATTGACCCAGTTTCTCATAAACTATACTCCCAATAGGGGATAGTGGATGACGCGCGTGGCACGTAACTGTTGTTAAAAAAAACAAGGGGGGTTGAATTTCAAAGAAAGGGAGGACGAGAAGACGTGGCAACACCGCCGGTAAGAGGGACGGCAAGAGGCATGAGGGTGAAGGAAGAGGGTAGTAGGGGGTCTGTACCGATCAATATGGCAGATGGAGAGGGTGTGGCAGGGGAACGAAGGGGAAGTTTCGAAGACAGGGGATGGGCAGGTATACTCACGATGTTCCGTACCGTCAAGCTGACCTTGAGTCTCTACCCAGGTGCGGAGGAAGGGGGAAGAAGGCTCGAGCTTTTTCCTCCTGACGGGAAGCTTTTTCAGATGCATCCTAATGCAATTTAATGCAGCCACGTGGAAAGCTACATTAAGTCGAGTGCAACGCGTCACGGCGCCGTATTAAATACACATGAAGTAGCAGCAAATTCCTCAGCACTTTTCAAATAAGAATGGCAGCAGAATACTTTTGATGTTCAACCTTAATGCAGGATCTTTTTGTTACAAGCATTCAACTATGGCCGCGTCACGTCCTCAGCCTGTATAATTCATTCTAATATTACTTTGCTGCAATTCCTGTTATTGATCCGAAATTCTACTGACCTAGAACGTGCGTTTCCGGCACACACTCTTTCTTGAATTGATCGTCGTATACGTAGCACAATGCACGTACGTTTATTCGTGTGTTAGAGATGAACTTGTATCGCACAGGTACACCCATACTACTGGTACTTAGATATATTATTTGCAAAAGGAATATGGCCCACATTCTCCAAGCATATACGTCCGTACACCTGGATTGACTTTATCGGATAGATTTTATTTAAGATTCGTCCTGCAGGTCTTGTGTCTTAAGTGTCGTTTAAATTGAATATCTATTCAGCAACGTGGATAGACGATCCTAACCTACGTATATGGGGCAGCGTCTTGAAAATTCCTTTATATTGAAAAGACGGAATTGACTGTGGAGAAATCCTCCTATACTCTTTTCACTTTCTCTCGCTCTTTCTCTCTCTCTCTCTCTCTCTCTGTGTGTGTTTTTTCTTCTTTCGACTTTACGCGAAACTCCCTCCGAAGAAAGTCTATTTATCGTTACTCCGGGCTCCCTAATCCCTAGAGTCCTTCGATCGCAAAGCTGCTACCTAGGGAGCGTCGGTAAGTCTGGCAGAAACCAACTTCCCTTCCATACCTGCTAGCATCACTACGTGGAATCAACTCTCTCGGAAGTGCAAAGCTGGAAACTCAGAATAAGAGAGAGATGAGTGGAGGCAGGTAGCAGGAGGCACGAGAGGGAGAAAGAGAATGAAGTTTGTTAACGTGAACCAAAAAAGACGCGAGATGAGAAACAAGTAGACTCGATGGAAGATATGTGAGAGCAAAGTGGTGAGTTCAACTTGAGATTCCAGCAGAACGAGGTATATTTTATATCAACGTAGGAGTCCTGAAGTGAGCCACCTTCCTGGTCTTATCTTTATCGTCGAAGCTCATCCCCAGGACGATCTGATCCCATCCCATCCTATCCTATCCAGTAGGTACATTCCCATCCGTCGCGTTCCATAGCGTTCAGGATCAGAAGATTTTTAAGGAGGCTATCTTTCTTCGTTTAGCAACTTCCTTATCTACTTCTACTTCTACCTACCTGAGTCACGTGGTACGTCGTGGAACGTTTACGCACATATATTTTATCCCTTTTTTTTCCCACGATACATCTGGGTAAGAGAAGAAAATTTTCGTTGGTATCATCAGCCTCTAGACCACAGCATTTTTTTTGAGTTTATATATATTTTTTATATATTTAAGCAATACACGGTTTATTTGAGTAATGAACCAAAAGTAACTCATGCTGCGCCTATAGAGAGGCTTTCAGCGGTCTAGAAGCTAATGAGGTGGACTTACAGAAAGGTTAGAGTACAAACATCATCACTTGCCTAATATATCAATATCCGCTGAGCTATAACCAAAAATGCTCACCTTTCTTAACCCTTTGACAGTCTTAGCCCGTCTCGAAAACGAGTGTCTTGAAAAGCGTTTCGTTCTCCTGAGCACGGGTTATGACATCTCATAGAATCTGTCGCTTACAGTTGGTTAGACTTGAACCAAGATAAAGCCGTCATCTTATATAAAAAAGAGGCTTCTACATCGTGTATTATTTCGTGATCCTGAAGTCTCTTCAGGACTCGATATAGTTTTATTTCGAGGTTCTCTTATAGCTCCTAGTGACTTTCCATTCAACGTCGCTGCGTCTATCTTCTTCGTTACGTCGCGATCCTGGGACCTCAGAGGGATAATGGTCCTCTTTGTATTCCATGGAAACGACCAAGGGGCCTGCCTCGGCTAGTGAATATAAAGAAAGCAACCATTCGATTATGGTAACGAAAATGCCTGTTTTCCTATGGGATCGTAAACTGGACCCTCTAACTATGTATAACGGCGGGCAGTATTTTTTTTCATTTTTGCAATCGGTCCTGAGACGCGAAAGTCATTTTCCCATCACACGTCCCTTCTCAAGGTCTCTGTTATAGTATATGTTGAATATGTTTCTTTTATAAAAGAAACAACAGCAGCGCCTCTTCGACGTTCTTAAGCGCCGCTAAAAATACTGAAGCTTCTAAGTCACTGAGTTCGACGTGGATATCGATGACGGCTAGGATCGATTTGGCTTCCGGCGTAATAACCTCTGCGGTATTTGACGTCCCGTGCTGCGCTCACCCCCTAGAATCTTTTGAAGGGTTGGCGGACTCACCCTCTGGGATATACCCTCCGAAGCAGATCCATCTCTCTCTACTTTTATTCACCCCTGTACACATCCAAGCTCTCATGGAGTCGTTGACTTCCTTTTCGTCGTTTGATGATCGAACTTCTTTGCCCAGGTCCAACAGCAACCTTTACTCTGCTCACGAAAGGAACTGCACGTCCACCCCGAAGTAAATGCACTCAGTCTTCTGAGTAATTCTATAGCTATAGTATGCCTGGCATGCAGAATTTTAGAAGGAAGTGGTGGTTAATTAAAATTTTAATTGCTATTCCAGAGCTGAGCTCGTTTCAGGAAGGATGACGCTATCACAATTACTACCGGTATACATACTGGCAGTAGCGTAAAGCATTGTGATTCTGATAGTCATCAAAATTGCTGGAACTCCTCGAAATGTAAATTTGTTAATTTTAAAGCGTCATCCTCTTATCCCTCAGCAGTTAGAACAATGAATCTTCAAACAGTACCCGCCGAACGGTTTCATCCCTCGTAGAGGTCATCAAGGCGTCTTGGGGTAGTGACGCCTCAAACGGCAACTGATCCCTCTGGAAACTTTGCACAACGACTCCTCATGCATCACCGAACGTGTACGCGAAAGAGGTTAGAGGGTTTGTCAAAAGGGTTGGTGAACGTCGTCCGTCGACATGGTAGAGCCTAAGGGATGACTGACGGACATGGGCAACTTTTGACAGGCGAGTGCCCCAGGAGTGTGACTATTACAAAGAAGAGTCAACGGAAAATAATGCGGGTAGACTCTACCTCAGGAATTCGAGACTTTCCGGAAGTCAGCCATTTTCTTGGCATACGACTGATTATTCGTCTCACTGTGCTAACTAAAGATATACCAGCTGTTGCATTTTTCATTCGCTGCATTCCACCAGGTTATCAAAGCCCGAGCGTAGATTTATTTCAAAACTTTCAGTATCGTTCTTCGATAGCCTTTTTTCAATGGACCTCCGAGACTCTCCGATAGTACGTCGTAAGTTCTCGTATTTTTCTACATTACGAAAAGACCTTTTACACCCTTTTTAAAAAGTTTCATCAAAAGTCCCAGTTCAGGATTGATCCGAATGAAAGTAACTATAGTCAAGTTTGGTCTGACCTTTATTTTCATCACCTAACACAACACTTCACCTAATATCAATACATGTTACGAATAATAAAAACACCAGAATAACGATACGCGTTATTTGCTGTCGCCACTGAGAAAGATTTGTAGAACATTGTACTCGTTAGACAGAACAATGTATTCCGTCGCTTCCAGTACCGATATTTTACACCCAACACTAAAGCCTGGACTTGCAGCAGGAAAATAGGTGGTATAGCCACGTCAAGCCAAGAGAGTCCTTATAAATTGGCCATGATACCGAGGATCAAAAATGATCCTGGAGAAGATGTCACGGGCCTCGTCTTCGGGACTAGATAGGGGCGCACCGGTATACAGCTTATTCAGAGTGAACAAAAGGCAATGAGCCTCGACACGCTCTGAAAATAATCGGTTGTCCTTTTCCACGAGTACCGAGACAATAGGGCTCCCGCGACTAAACTTCTTCATTTTCTTATTTAGCTGGTGCCATTTATATTTCTTCCTCGTTCCTTTCTTCTCCGGCTTCTTCCTGCTTTTAATTTAAATGCAACGCGCTTCCTCCGCGTTCTCTTTATTCTCCGAATTTTATTCCTACTATTGTCGTCAGTGCGCGGATGGATGCGAGGAAGCAGGATGGACGTCTTTGGTGGATGTGACGTCAGGCAAAAGCTCCAGTTAACAAACGGGCGACGTTATCGCAGGTAATGGCATCGAGCAACTCCCGGGACGTTGCTCGGTCGGTAATTTTTCACCTGGTCTGTTTTACCGAACGGAGGCTACGGGTAATTATTTTACCCATCACTCAGTCTACGCGCACCCCTCGCTCGTCACCCCACCTCCGCCCTACCGCCATTTACACCCACTACTTATCCTCCGGGTAATGCACGATGACGTGCGATAACGTTAACCGTGCACACGCTGATCGATCTATCAGGGAAGAGTGTCGGTAAAAACGTGAAGGAAGTAGAAAAAATATAGGAAGCCCTTCGATTTCAATCTATCACGTACTGAAGCTCTTATAGGGACAGCTGCGGGTATCATGGGGTCACACTCGAGGGTCGCTGAGAAATAAGGGCTCGGCTAATTTTCATGGTCGCGTGTACGTCGAAGGACGCTTAATCAAGAATTCTCGTTGAATTATCTGAAGACTAAACAGCTAGACTCCGTCGTGATCTACTGCGGCTTTTTTCGAAGTTAATTCCCGTAGCTCTTTTTTTGTCATCCGATTGCGAGTTACTTATCTCGTGGATGGAGTGTGCGTCCGCGTGTGTGACATTTCTGGCTCTTCAATTCTGGCTGGATCATTACTAATTCAATCACAGTATACGGAAGAGAAGAGAGACGATTGAAAATGAAAGAGTGTCTAAAGGGTAATAAGTGTAGAGACAGAAGGAAAAGGCAAGGTATAAACCAGCTTTAGGTAGCTCGGATCAAGGGAACGGGGGACAGGAAGCTGGTAGGATAGAAGTAATTTCCGGACTGAAAGAAGCCAGTGCCGCAGTAAAAACATAATCAGCGGGATACTTTAAGTTTCAACTTTATAGAACAGTCGGTTTATCAGCCTGATGAAGACCGGATGGTTCTCAACTGGGCATCACATGGGACACCTCATAGCTTTGTTCTAATTGATATACGTACATACGTTACAAATCAATTATATTATAATCATACAACACTTAAAAAATCACACGTGTCCATTGCCAATGATTTGGCATTCAAGGGAATTTGATAATATTTTGTGGTCATTGGTCACCATAAAATCTCGAGCTATTTTCATATTGGAATTTCGCTACCCCGCAACCTCAGGCTATCTAATTTTATTAAAGAACTTCCCCGTCCTATTGGCGACCCTGATCGTTCAAGAGAAACACAAAAAAATAAGTAAAGACTCGAACACGAGTCGACGGTACCTCTGGCTGCCGAGGGTCGAACGGATAACGGGCTTATCGTGCATCTAAGTTTCCGAGAGTTAGTACTTTAAAAAGTAGTTTGCATCTAAATTCGTATTTTAAACTGGTGGGTTTAAGGGCGTCCTAGCAGAAGGGATGGAACGGATGTAGATTGCAGTGAAATCCGAGTAAATGAACGATGAAGGGCGAACGTGAAATTCCTCTAGAGCAATCTTCAAACGTATCCACTTTCAAGATGTCGTCTTCATCCTCGTCATCACCCGTGACGCAGATGCCTTTTCCTTCTCGTCTTTGGCAAGTTGATCCTATTAAGAAGTTCTACCTTTGTACCGACAGAGCACACTGTGCGAAATAGTCATGAATTTTCCACCTTTTGCATACCGAGAACGTAACCTGAATTTTCCAAATTCTCGAAAGCTACAGCCTACCATGTTCGTGAAAAGTGAAGCTGATAACAGTGCATTTGGGTATCGCGTGACGATAAACTATATGCCAATCCATTAGACAAAATCAATCGTGTCCTTGCACCAGCTTTCGATACTCGGAACATATTCAGAAAGTGACCCACCTTGGGAATTCGAAACCCCTATGGCACTTTGTATATTAAGCAAATAGCCATTACCAAAACATTCGCATAGTTACTACGGGCAATAATACCAAAAATAAATCCATCCACCGTAACTCAATTTCCGTCTGCTTCATATTTATTCAACGATTAGCCACATTAATATTCTCCAGCATATTTTTATTTACAGATGAAGGTAGCTTACGGCAAAAATCTAAAATTTCGATGTTCGCTCTCAATCACGCGACAAATAGATTAAGATTTCGAAAGATTGGAGCTGGCCCTGTTTCTTTTTTCTTTATTCAATCCTGGTTTTCTTTCTGGTACAACCATTAGCCAGCGATTACCGTCCTCACGTGCCTACGCAGTCTCACGAGAAAACGAACCCTCGCGTTCACCTTTGAACCCTACTTTCTTGTACAACTTCACCTTCTCTATTATCTTCTTCAATAGTGAACCGAGTAACAAATCCCCAGGGAAAAAATTGTCTGAAAAAACTATACATTTTTTTTATAACCTACAAACAACCAGCCCACATAGTTGCTTCACGATGATCAATGCTACTGTGTATGGTTACGTCAGACAAATCTAATTGACGATACCCTCGATGCTTGGCATTGCTGTCTGACTATGTCATCGACAGACACGCTGCATTCGACCAGAGCATCCCTAAACCATCGCTGGCAGTCATTTGCATTGCCGAGTATGTACCTAGTGCCACGGTGAATGCAATGCGTCGCCTAAGCGTCGTTCCTGAACTGGTTCTGTTCAATCATAAATCATATATATGTATACCAGGACAATCAGTTATCTTCAGACGCGTACAGGGTCAAACGAATGATGTTCACCTGTACGTGCTTGGTGTATAATATAATAGAGGTTATATTAAGTCAGGATAGCAGGTAGTATTCATCCCCTGAATTTACCACGTGGTATAACCTTCAAGTATAATTATGTGTATTCATTGTCTCGTGTACCTATGGTAAGTAGATTGTCGTTTTATGTAGAAAGAGGCTTTCGCTTCTGTCTCACCAAGGATTAGGCAGCCTCTTCTATAGAGATTCATCTTACTGTTCTGACTGGGGTACGTATATCTTTGAGATTTTGGCCTAGTGTCTCGCGAGGAGAGAGTTAATGGAGCTGGAAGATTTCAGATCCTTTCTTCCATTGTGACAGGCTCCTTTAAGTCCCTTGGCTTTTACGCGCCGATTTATTAAACTCGACGAATCGCAGGAATGACGAAGCCAAGGAATGAAGCGGAACTAAAATTATTATCTTTTCCCCTATCCGCAAGCTCTTCATGATCGTATTGAATCGTTTTCTGGGGGGTGGATGGGTGGTCTGTGCTACGGTTGGTGCTCAAGATAAGTTAGAAGGATTCCGAATGCTTGTTGGATGGTAGAAAATATCTACTGTCGGATCATTAGTAAATAAAGGGATGCCTGACTTTTAGGGGACGTTGTTATGTATGATTATATATGACGTATACACGGCATTTATTTTATTGTTAGTAATTCTTTATACTAACGATTATCATTCCTAATGGTTTCTTCAGCCGAATAACCGTTCGAGTTATCTCGTATAGGATGTAGCTTGTCTTCGTAAGAAATATAGTATAGGATTATGTTAAAGACATTTAATAAATAGAGGTGGAAATCTTCTCTATATAATTTCATTGTTTAACAAGCAAAGAAATACATTTTAAGCGAACGATAGTTTCTGATTCTACCTTTATTACCTCAACCATAAAAATTGCTAGAATACATACGAACGTCCCCAAAATTCAATTTGCTTTGAAGTAACGAGATCCCATTGACAGAACCATAGGGAATGACGGGAATAAAAGATTATCAAAAGCGATCTTCAAAACTGGCAAGAGAATTCCCTGGAGGGTAGACGTGTGTAAGGAGACAAAGAGAAGCAGATCAAACACGATGGATACGAGGTTCTACGTGCATTCTTAATCGTACGACAAGTTCATAATGTATGTCTCAAGTCCAATATTCAAAAGCCATTGACTTATTTCTGAATTCGTATCGCTTAGACTTTCCAAAGGAATTAGATTTCCCGAGGACAATTCGTTTGTCGTTTCTGAACCAAAAGGTTTTTTTTATCACGTCCCTGTTCCGGTATAGACAACCGTGCAGATACAAGCTGCTGGTATGCCAAGAGGAGATACCTTGAGCGAATTTCTTTCAGTCAGTTTAGCCATTGTTTAATCAAGAGTGAAACTGAAAAAAGGCTCTTAAGGAAATAGGGAGGTTAGCAGCTATCAGCAATCTCCTTGTCACCTTTGAAATTCTAATCCAGCAACAACGTAACTGACGTAACGTCGCAAGGTCTAGGTATCTGATACTCAAAAGCCGTAAAGTCCACGCCAGCCAAATCGTATATCAGTGCATAACGACTCACACTTGGGCAAAGGATACGATAAAGTAGAGCCGGATAACGAAAACATGGACGAAGCCGTCCTCTCTGTTTACCAAAGCAACATCCGTTTTCCACGTAGCCACGGCGCTCAACAGCATCCTCGTCCAGTATAGCCAGGCATTTGTTATAATTAGCGTCACAGACACCCTGTCAGCCGCAAACCACCGACTAGAATTCCTCTGCATTCCCAGTCAGAATGCCAAGCTCGTGTATGTACGCTACATATCTACTCCGCAGTACATGTATCCGATAGAGAATCTAGTTACAGAGTATCTGTAGATGAAGATGATCTGGAGAAGATAATTGAAAGTAGAAAAATAATTATTTTTCAAATTGTAATTAAATTCTTGATATATAATAATAACAACAGTAACGTCAAAAATTAATTGTATTACATCTAAGTCATCTTTGAGATGATTTATTAATGTATCTTCAAGAGCCATGACTGTCCTGCTACAGTTTAATATCATGGGGTTAAATACATTACAGGGTGAAGTCCGGTTGTTGAATAGGGGTTGTGCACGTGTATGTCTAGAATGGTATCTATGCATGGACACGTCACCGAGGCTTTGCAGGGATCAACCCTAATTACGATAAATTACAGAACTGGAGCCGCTGGGACTTGACGTAGATTGCAACCCTTTGCTTTGCGAGATGGAAATGTATGATATCGTTATTTTTTGCTAGTTACCTTGTATTCTACTTTTTCTTTCTCCTTTTTCTATTACTCGCACATGTCACGACCTCCTTTACTCTAGTTAGCCAGTCGCCTCCCTTATGAGGGCAGCTAATCAACGTCCGATCTGCGTGCACGGTTTTCTCACCTCAAAAGCGAACGCTCCGCTTAACTGATCGGCGGCTCGTAAACCACTCGTGGGAAAATTATTTTTCTCGATACGAGGCTGATAAAACGTGCTTACGATAATGCGGTCCCTTTGTCGAAAATGAGAGAACGTGAGCGGAAGATTAAACTAGCTTGGAGATTAAATTTTCTTTTTGATTTCAAGCCCGAGAGGATTACGTGACAGAAGCTACTAATTAGAACCTTTTTTATATGCATGATAAACGTAGAGTGAATTTTTTTATTTTTATCATCACTACGGCAGATCATTGATAAACTTTCATTTGTAATTCCGAGGATCTAACGAAATGAAATTTCTTGTACCGGTCGTATAGATTTTAGTGAAACGTAGTATTTAGTCTGTTCGTCGAGATGGAAGATTTTGAATATTTCATATACCATCTATTTTATGACGTATATTTTACATATAGACACGGGTATTCTATTCGTATTCTTATAGTATATGGCTCTTACTATATACCTTGACTACACATAGTGCAATATATTACATATATACATAGTAGATGCTTCGATTTGTAGAGACTTTTTTTCACGGAGTACGGAGCCGCTTTTATTCGTTTCTCAGGATATCTAGAAGATAGTATAAGGTGGAGGCTCGTTTTCAAAAACAAACTGACTTCATCCTCACACGGAAGTAAGTCCCTCCCTGTCGTTCCTTCCGTCGATTTTGCATTATTTGTTGTTCTCGACTGGATATTCACGAAGTAGACATATATCTTGAGAGTCTAGTTCGTTTTCGGGATGAACGTTTCTTCGTGAATTGACGAAGGAATAAAGGAGTACAGTGTAAGCGAAAGACAATGGAGTGAAGGAAATACGAATACAAGCAAAAGAATAGTGAATGCTTAAGAAATTGTGACGGTGGTCCCAGTGGTGAGAATGAGGAAATAGGATATTACTTAGTACGATATAGGGGCAAACCAGTGGCAGCCATCTTAGCATTGAAATAGGTAGTAAAGACTTTTTGAAGACTTTAAAGACGTCGTGGAAGGAGTGAGGACTGAGTTATTCATCATGCCGGAAGTTTAAGAAGCAATGGAGATGTCCGTGTAAGTTTGTAGTATCCGCGCGGTTTATCATTGTTGGCAGACTTTTGTATAAGGAATGAGGGTATTTGATAAATATTTTACTTTTTTTTATTTTTCTTTCTTCGTTTTTCTCTTCCGGTTTTCTTTATATCCGGGAATGCACCTAGACCGGAAGTAATGAAGATCTCAGGAATAGAAGCGAGTCTCGGACGTTTTGATACGTGTGTAGGTTATCTATAGTTTACAGGTTATGTTATCCCTGTAGCGTGGTAGTACGTGCTCTTTGAATTTATTGGATTTATATATTTCAAAACCGTTTGTCTCCATCGATCATAGCCAGGACGTTAGAACCCCGGTAAACTCTTTTACGGAGTATCCGATCGTCGTAAAGAGACTCTTTGAGTGCATCTCGGTACGTTTCGTTATTGTCAAGTAAAATGTGAAAACTATTTAGAAGCAAATTTGTGTAAAGATGTTAAGTCAAGTAAAATTGTCGATATTGGATGTATAATATTTTTTGAGTCACATAGTCGAATGAATATCATAACCCATGTATATGTTGCAGGTGCGAATATTAAAAAATAATTATTTACACGGTAATTGCCACGTAAAATATTTATGGATGATTTTTCGAAAATAATACCAAATTCCAAACCCTCGCAACGCGTCGTGTCAATTTGTAATTTATCAACGTGACAGAACGCGAAATATTGTTAACGTGAAATTTTGTATACGCTCTGATACCCGATTCGAATAACAAAGGAACATCGTTATTCGTAACAACGTCACCATAGGTTATAGGTTATACGTGTAGCGCTTTAATGTATTCGAAATGGACACCGATAACCAAAAAAAAAAAAGCTCAATCCCACGGAGACGATAACCTCCATGGAATATTTTATTTCACGTTACTTTTCGCATTTTTTAATATACCCAACGAACCAGGACTTCACCACGAAAGTGTGCTTGCAGCTTCGTGAGGATTCAGGGGAATGCTGGCATATTGGATTCGTGCGGAAAATTTCGAAACGAGGATTTCGAAGTAAGTTTGCAACTGTGAACATGTATTACGTATATGCCCATAATATATATTTTTAAGTATAGAGATTAAGTATGTACAATATAGAGTAGGTTTATAACGTTAAAAGTCAGAAAAGTTATTGGTACGATGGCATAGCCAAATTATTAATCTGCTATGCCCTTAATTAAAATTGTCACGTGAATTAAATTGATTGAAAATTTTTTTTATTGAACATTTTTATTTCCTATGGTATTGACGAAATTATTATATTTTTGGTAAGCTCCGACCTGTACGAGGGTTCTTGTCGAATATTTGATATTTAATACGAGTTTATTTAAACAGATTTATAAAGCGTCCGCAGAGCCACATTACGAAAGTTGCTTTTCAATTTCCACCTAGAGGATAATTGAACACTGGTAAAAATAATTGTATAAAGTCGCTCAATATAGCTTTCGAACAATGGCAGAAAGTTCAACAGTCCATGGGTCTTATTTTAGTACGTAATATTACAGCTAATAAAAGCTTGTCAACTAGTTAGATAAAGAAGTGACGTGTGCTGAGAAATGTCAGTGTGTACTTTGCAGAAGGATCCAAGAAAAATGGCGTTAAACAATTAATTCTTAGTCGAAGTGGTAGTTGATCGAAATTGTCCTTTTGTCACACGTAAATCAAACTGCATGAACCTGTGATCGGCTCGGCTCGACTTTCAATCGTTCGCACAAAAGGTACGTGGGAAACAAAGGGTCTCCCCGGTGGGAATTAAAAAGCAATCGTTCACGAGATAAATAATTACCGACGGAAATGGAGCTACAGCGGATGGGAATCGTTCGTTCGCCAGGGTTTTGCGCCTCGTAGAAACTTTTCCAGAGTGTAGAATGACGTCCGTTTCGTTTCTGTCGCGACAGTACGGAAAGCCATTTTAATCGAACGATTTAACTAATAGAATGAGAACGTGCCATAGCCCGTTGCACTACATTGGTTTCTCTATTAAGCCACCAGAGCTCTCGCAATCGCATCGCGACTAAAAACTTGCCGCAGTGAATTGTGGGTATGGGAGAAGGACGCCTCGTAGAAATTGATTCAATTAAACGACTGTATAATTGACAGCGACTCAATTATACAAGAGGCAATTGAATGTTGGGTATTGGTGGCTACATACTGGTAGCGTTACGACACTTGCTGATACAAGGGTACGAAAGGGATAAGGATAGTTTTGCGAAAGGGTCGAGGGTGAATTGTTGATAATATACACAGCTACGGAAAGGGGGAAGCGAGGGGAGATGTACGAGAGGAAGAAGGCATAACAGAGAGGAAGGAGAGAGGAAGAGAGACTGGTTATGAAGCTCTTAAGGAAATAGGAACTTCAACATCGTCGAAGCTGTGGGTAACGAGGCGAGAAGAGCGGATTAGGTATGGTTTCCGCCGAATTAATATATCTCTATGTACGTTACTATGAATCTGTACGTACATGTACGTCTATGACCGAAAACTAAGTAGACGTGCTCGCATAGCAACCCGTCGTGGACCTAGTGTAGCCCTCGAAAGGGAAGATACTATAGATATGTATTGTCTAGGTATATATATGCTTGAAATTCTATAACTAACGAAACGTGGCTGAATGATCACGTAGCGCAGCATCACTGGGCTTCGCCAATCCAGCATCCAGCCTTCCATCTGTTTCCCTGTCTCGCTGGGTTACACGAAACTTTATAATCACCCTCCGGACCAGAGAGCAATTTCATCCGGACAATTGTTAACCTGTACTGTCTGTGTAGACGGTTGATCTAAAACCAGACACTTTCAAGAACACCCTTCAAGCCGGAGGGTTGGTACGATCTTTTTTATAAATATGGTATTTTTATTGAACGAATGAAAAAAATTCGAAGGATCTTGAGCACAGGGAGCCATGTTGTAGATATCTACTTGAGTACCTTATCGTTAACGGTCACTAGACGATTTTCTCGTAAAGTACCGAAAGTCGGTAGTATCCTTCCCATATCCCATATGTACCTACTTGGAAGAAATTTATCGCTCCTGGTTGCCGATCCTCTCTAGAATTACTATCGTCTTGAGACTATTACCACGGGAATCTCGTTGGGCTGTCCTGTTTACGATCAGTTCTCGACTATCGATCAGTTCACCCAGAAAGATTACATTCTTCACCCTACAAAGGATAATCTCACCGCCGTCTACTCTGGAAAAATAATGAAAAGTGTCCCGACGCTACATCCTGTCCGATCCCTCAGGAGTAAGGGACGAAGTGAGATAGAGAGCGAGAGCGAGACAGAACAAGATGGCCGATTGTTCTTTATCAACGAAACACAAGACCGTTGCTGGAAACGCCTCGGAAAAGAGAATGGCGGATGGGAAGTTAAGGGTAGTATTCGTAGCTAGTGGGTATAGCAGTTCTGGTATTGGCTAGGCTAAGGGTAACATGAAGGGTGATGCTGCTAGCTCGGCTACTTTCTCATCTATCGTCTAGGTGGGGTAGCCACGTATAATGACGCGGATGAGATAAAGAAACGGCGTGAAAAACCGGGTCGAAGCGACACTCTGAACTGAACCGGGAGATACGTACCTGCTCCTTACCGGAAGCCCTGGTTCTACGTCTTCATCGCCAAAGAGGAGAACAAAACGGGTCAAAGCTCCGGCAATGGCCTCCCGCAAATAATTACTAACATCATCCATCACTGCATCTTGGTCCCCTTTTTATTCTTCTTCATCCTTTTCTTTTCCTTCAACCACCTTTGTCTCCTCGAACAGACTCGTGTCCAAGCAGCCCTGCAATGACTCCACTATCTATCTCCTTCTACCCTGATAGGTACAGCCTAGCGTGGGTGGTGCTGCTTCACAGAGCAAACTTCTGGGAGTAGATACTCCTGTGCACAATCAGCCCACCACGTCAAGTTTGCGATTAAGGTATGGGACAAGAATAGTTTTTTTTTTCTCCTTTTCTCAGTGTCAAACAACGACAAAAAAATCTGCCGATACTTTATCGTCGTTCACAAAGGAGTGGATTGAAAATCGAATTTTCAGGTTGAATCTTTGAATGTGTAAAGTATCATTTATATGATGGTTCCTGTAGTATCAACCACAAAGGGAATTGTGGATAACCGTTTTCTCTTCTTTGAAAATCTCAAAAGTCCCTGTATTGATCCGAGACGCGTCTATATCAAGAATATCCTCGATCAAGGCAGACCTACAAGAAATATTGCGGATTTAGCTAAATCGTAAACGGCGTCCGAAGCAAAAAGTATAACCACGATATGCGATAACATAAATATGGGATCCTTTTACGAGAGACCGCGATAGGTGAACGTAAAATAGCTACCAGTAGAAATGTGCCTCCTCGTAATATAGTCTGTTTCACTATAGAGACTATGTGGTACGATACAAAAGAACCTTACTTCTCCGTATGAAAGCTTGAGAATTTGTATTAAAAGTCGCTTAAGGGAGAGTACCTAGGTTAAGTCGCGCTAGGATTACGTTAAAACGATAAAAAGAATATATTATTTATTAAATCCTCAAACCAATCCTTAAAAGGAAGATCAAGTAAACTTACCAAAGCCCACAGCTAAGAGCATCTCGCAAATGATAATTTTATTTTCAACTTTTTACCTCCTTGAAATATTCATTCGCGCTGTTCCTATTCTCAAAATCTACTGCAATATACACGCAAGAGTTTCCATACCGTCTAGCGTTTAGAGAATCATTAGACTCCTATCGCTCGTATCTCACGATATTGTGCCTATTTATGAGAAAATCTATTCTCGTAACAACCGCACGATATTCCGCCTCGTGATCGATACTAGTTGACGTTTCAATATTTTAACAGTCACTACAAACTTCGTTCGCGTTCTGGACTAGTTCGATACACAGTGAAATCAATGACGATGGTAACTATACATATGTATACATGACAGTTAATACGTACAATTTCCTATCAATATGTATTATTTGACCAGTAATGGAAATACAGGGGGTAACTAATCTACAGCACCCTTCGTTAAACGGACTAACTTATCCCGTCGCACCTTTTAACAAATAAATTAGCTCCTATCGGTAGAAGTCAGAGCACAAGACAAGAATTGGAAGCAGGGATGAAAAGTGGTGAAATATAAGAGATGAAATTCGATTGTAAAAAGTGTAGCTTCGTAGAGAGTTTATGGGGTGGTAATAGACGAAAGGGATACTTGAAAGCTAGTAAGTAAGCAAAAATATTATATATGCATATGTACTACTGGATTGGTACCTTAAGTGTAAGCAGAGAGAAGATGTGTAGAAATTGTAAATGGCAGCCTCGGCACATCTCATAAGCTTTTCCCGTTGTTATTTTCATTCGGATGATAATAATTTCGTAAGAGAATTGTGTGTGTGTATGTATATATATATATATATATATGTAGTTAACTACGCCGAGTGCGCTGGGAAAAAGGTTGACTTAATTAAGGGATTGTAGGATGTCGTCCTGTCTCACTTGGTAACCAAAGGCTTATATCCTTTTCTCTGTCCTCCACCTTTTCCATGCTTAGAGCAGCAGAGTTATCTTATTTTCAATTAACTTCTTCGCCGGCCAATTGCCGCTGGCTGAAAGCGACTGGAAGGGTTAAGGTCGTAAGGCGTCGGCGTCATGAAGTTCTGGAAACGCCGGCGCGTTTGTGCCTTCAGAAACATTAATTTCGCCGATTAAAATGTTCCCGGTTGGTAAGGAAGAAAAGCAAAAAGGTGGGTCGAGGGTCAAACGTGAAACGGACATGCGGCCAAACGATAAACGGCTTAACTACAATATATCATTTTTGATTTATAAAAGGACTTTACCATACTGTAAAATTGCATGCTGGGTGTGTTCAGACTTTCTGTGTACCAAGAGGATACACTGTTTGGTGTTATTAATTAATTTATATTAATACATATTGTTTATGATCAAACGCGTAATATACGACTTTAAACAATTTTACGAATTTTATAAATTATTTTAGGTACAGTTTGGCTGCAGATTCTTTCATTGAACGACCACAGACTGTCCGAAGATCTTCCCGAGGAGTGGCTAGCGGTGGTTGGTCCATAGAGAAGATGTCAAAATAAATCATTTAAATCGAAAGGACCGTTCGATTAGATTTCGGTTGAAAAATAACATGCTCTTACTACAAAGAGGCTTTAGATATCATTGCGTCATATAAAACGTACGGATCTCACCGTTACACTCCAATAAATTGAATTTATTTACGGACACAAACTCGACCGACATATGGATGTCGATACAATGGATTACGTGTGCACGGAATCGACCACTGAACGTGTATACGTATTGCACGTTGATATATCTATATTTATATGTACTATAGTTACTAACTTCAATACAGGTTATACTGCCCACACTCGGATATTTTCTCCGTACGTTTCTCCGATTTCCCGATATTAAAACATTCAATATCGAATGGAGAATTGATATGGGACTGAGGGTCCCAGTTCGTCGTGAACGTCCCTAGGATTTCATTACAGTAGTAGAGTACAGAAGAGTAACAAAGAAATTTGTTTGTGCTGTTAACGTATGTAGGTAAAGAGGATACAGAATTAATATTCGTATATCTTTCCGCAATATACAGATATACAGATAGGATATAAAACATGATAAAAGATGTAGGGATAAATTCTGTATAGAATTTGTGATTTCGATGTGAAAAGAATTTATGAGAATATTGATAATATACATGAAAGTATACGTGCGTGTTGACGGGAAATGACGGTGTGAGAGATCTTTTATGTCCTTTCAAATATTCTTATCGCTGGACCCTTTTAGAAATCCTGTCAGGCTTAGCTTAAAAATCTCGTAATCACTCGTCTATAGAAATTATTAATTTCGAATGTAATTTCGGAAGATTGAATTTCCGAACATTCATTTTAACCAGAAATTACTTAAAACTTTGACATCGACGACTACGGCAGAGATGATCGCAGCATCGTATTCGCGATCCTCGTCCGAATGATATTAATATTAATTCACGTTAAATCCCATCTCGTAATCCTGTCGGCAAGACGAGACGTGTCAATGAAATTACCTGTGAAAATAACGCGCTTAAGTTATTACGCGTAATACCAAGATTTCTCCGAGCATCCTCCTTCTCGCAAACAGGGGCTCTTCCTTAAGTACATATCTTATCTATACACAATGTGAATCCCAGCTAGCTGAATAACCAGTTAATCTTTGAAATCGGCGTATTATCCTTGAAAATTCAACACAGCACGGGTAGACCGTGCGTCTCGAATGTTGATCAAAATATACAAGCTTCGCTATAAGCTGCCGACTACGCATTTAAATCTTAGACTGTGTGAATACGACGTAGGTAAATTTCACAGTATTTAGATACCAAGAGAAATCTCATATAACTTACTGAACACGTAAGCACTTTGGTTATTTGGTTACTTAGTAGCAACAATTAATTGGATACGTTACTCGTTATCTAAACTTGAGCGATATTTAATAATTTATCTGATAATACGAAGCGGGAGAGAAAATGAATCGTAGCAAAGGTCTCTGGTTATAATAACGTTTTAAGATTGCTTATAAATTAATACAAAAGAGAAAATCTTAATAACGAGCATATGTGGTACAGGAAAGAGATGAAATACTAACACAGAATGGTAGGTTGATCGTAATTGACTAATTCCTTAAGAATAACGTAATTGAAATTCAGCTACTATGGGATTGAACATCAGTTACTCCCTCACGTTTTACCGCAGCAATTTCGCAAACTGCGCGTTAAGCTCAGGGTCGATTAACGAATGTGTATGTGCTAGAGGGATAATCGAGGGTAGAAAATGGCAGATGGTTATTTCGGTTGCGATGGAAAAGGTATGTTATACTATATGCATGGGTGTTTTAATCGGCTTCGTTCGGGAGGGTTGTATTGGGTAAAGCTACCAGACTGGACTTGCGCTTAGTTAGCTTTCCATTATTTTCATTGACTGTCTTTCTGAAACGTGCAAAAAAGTTAACTCGTAATTTCAAAATTTGCAGAGACTATTGACTACGCAGCTAAACGTCAAGGGTAGTTTTCTGGATGTCATTTGTCAATATAAATTGACATATATGTAATTGTCACATATGACGTACACGTGTTATACATGCCATGTATCTTAATGCATACAAGTCCTAATCATATGATATTATATGTATGTCGTGAGAATAGTTATGAATAATTTGAATTGGTATTTTTAAATTGACACAAAAATTCCTCAATATTTCAACACGACTGAAACTTTGTTTCAACATTTTTTGAGATATCAATGAATTCATGTCGCCGACTGCACGTAAAAGAGCGTAAATGACACGTTTCACTGGTCGCATTCATGCAGGGTTTTTATTCCTGATGGTTTCGACAGTTAACTTCACGGCCCACTGTGTCGTATGGAATGATCGTTCTGTACATATGGTATTATTTTTTGTCTCTTGGTCACCGTACACGTAGCTTTCAAACGAAGCTGCAGATCCTTTAGAAACACCATGTAATACGACATACTGAATTTCCTAATATTCAATATTCGATATTTCGTTGTTTCACGCTGAAAACAAATATTTTAAAAAGGATCAAATGTTTCGTATAAATAATGATAATCAAAGTCGTTGACTATTTATTAAGCGAGGATTACGAATGCTTTTACAGTAGCTATTACTATTACTATATACTCGAGTTACCAGTACAGTTCTTATACGTAGGTAACGTATTTGCTCAAGTAAATAACGTAGCATCCGCGTGCGTATATATTTGACGGAAAAATTAGTTTTTTTTTTTATTTATTTAAATCAGAAATTGAGGGATGAAAAAAAATTTATAGTATCTTTGAAGATAAGGAAAGATACTTTACTGGGTAACTTATTTAGGTCTGATTCAATGAATTGTTAAGGAAACGTGATTCGTGAGATCTCATTAGAGTGCCGTACTACAGGTATAACGACTAAGGGTGGTTTGCTATGTAAAAATTGTACCTACCATGTTAAGAAAACCACAGAGGGTTGGGTTCTGAGCGAGCGTTGTAATTTCCAGTGAGATACTTGCCGTCACACAGTCTAAAGGAGAAAGCCAAAGGGTTGGGCATTGGTAACATGACTAAGGGATGAAATAACCTAAGAATGGAGAAACTGGGTTGGTAACGGCTCGTAAGGGTGGCTGAGCACTTTGAGTAATGAATTAGTGTAAGGGTAAATGGTGTCCATTTGATTCTACTAGAATCCTACATTTCTCTTCGTCATATAGAAACGCGTCATATTGGTGTTGAGCTTTCGCCTTCTGACTTTGCTCTTTCGTTCGTACATTCACTTGTATCTATGTTTCAGCCGCCACTTTAGTCCCTGTTAATTTTATCAACAAATCAAATAACGTTTTTACTGCTGGCGAAGGTACCGCAATTGCTTCAGGCGAGGAAAGTTCCATTATGTGTCCTTGAATTAATACAGAGAATTTACTTAGGGCAAATGTCATTTTACGTGAATACCAAAGCTACTCAATAAAATAAGGGATGATTTTATTAGAATTACTCGGCAACGAATACACTATGAAATGTCCTTAACGCGGGATTGACTTGGAAATTTATTTGGTATGAAATTTAGTTAGACATTTTATAAAAGCTTTTTGCATGCTATGTAAATACGAATACAAAGAAAAATACTTCTGTAGCAAATTGGAATTTTGTTTTAATTTTATAAAAAATTTCTACTAAGATTTAGTCACGTGCTTTCTTAGCGGTATGGGTGCTCAAATTTCATATATATATATATATATATCGAGATTGAGAATATGATTTATACCATGTAATAACGTAAAGGACATTTCGTGCACATGAATTTTATGCGCCTTACCTTTATTTCCATAGAAAAGAACTAGTAATACCTACGTCTGGCTAGGATTTCGTATGAAAAGAAATTTCAGACTTTCATTAGCTCCATTGGGTAATAGCCAAGAGGTGAACAGCAAATCGCCTCAAGCTTAACTATAGGATGAGATAAAGGATAAGAAAGTCGCAATAACCCTTTTTAACCTTATTTACCTCAAGGTGACTCGAACAAGGCACAATTTCATAATCACGTGACTATTCCCATATTCTCATATACCCCCTACGTACACGTATCAATAGGAAAATCCTGTCCTAACCTAAATCTGAATTTAACCTGGGAATGGGCGCACGATTTTGTTCTCCATTTAAAAAGCATTGAGCCTCTGGTACCTCAGGCACCCCACGCGCCTACTTCCGGGTTAATTAGCTCTCCGTTGCGATTAAATACGATGCACTCAAAGCAGCTTTCAATTGAAATGTTTAATTGAAAAACCTAATTATTTCAAGCCCTAATTAATACCAAATCAAATAACATGATGAAATCAAACATAGCAATACGGTTGATGTCTTCAATGTACTCGATTTTATATCGATTGATTGTTCTGTTTATTAAAAATTTTTACTCTTTTTTTTTCTCACCGTAAACTTAATTGCATAAACTCAATTTTTTCCAATAAACTTTTATCTGGTTAAGAATGATACTGCTTTTTTTTCAATAAAACGTCCCTTATGACGAGCAACATACACAAATTCGGTATGACGCTACACGTACACTACAAAAAGAACAAGCGTCCCACCTATACAATTTATTAGACATTTAATGTAGATACGAGATGAAATATGCTTACGGCGCTCTTGACTATCCAAATTATAACGTTTAGCCCGATTCCTATGACTACCCTCGACAACATTAAGCGATACCGTCGCTACGCTCTTACTGCCTGTTATATATTTTTCTGGCCTCGAGACAGCCTGTGAAATTTCGCATCTCTTATCGGTTTACAGTGCCCTAAAAGTACACAGTAAAATTTCTTACAAGTCGTCTATACACTGTTTTCTGCAAAATTAATTCTCGCTCGATATCTCGTTGAGGGGTTAATATTAAATGCTTCCATTAAACGACGTATTGACGTCGTATCGCATGTTGCGAAGTTGGTCTTAATTTTCAAGAACCTTAGACACCGTAATCGCAAACCTCGATCACAAATCTAATCGTTCGCCATTGAAAGCCGAAATGGAAATAAACACAATGGCGAATTAAAGCGAAGGTAACAAGGAGAATCTAGAAGGGACTCGATAGTAATATTCTTGTAAAGTCAAATGCCTGTAAAGTTCATAAGCGGAAGTCGCCATGATCTTTTAACGGATGTTACGCTTAATGCGAACGATCGAATAACCAGGCTTGTCGACAGTGGAGATACCTGGTGCTGGATAGTCGAACCATTTTCACAAGACTAATAGCATTGCCTTTATCGTACGTCAATCATTGGTGACAATAGATACTCTGACGTGCATTGTCCAACCTTGAAGACACTCTTTCCCCCAACTGTCTAATTTTAAATGCTTTCGATAGCACCCTCTTTTTTTTTTTTTTTTTTACCACTCTATGTGCTACACCCATCCTCGACGAACATTGTATCACGGCGATTAAACTTTCCCCTGAGAACTCTGAGCATTTTTATACCACCCTTGCGTTGGTATCGGCAGTTGCGCGTGCGAATCTTTATTTATGTGACAGATACATCGCAGTGGGTTAAAGCTGGGTTTAACGATGGCAGAAACTTTGAAATTCATGGAGTCAGCCTTGGGCCCTACGCTTTTTGATAAATATATGTCGACGTGCGTCACGCGTGAAGCCAGCAGCTGAGGCGAATAATTTTGAGAAAAAACATAAATGTAAATGGGAGTAAATATGAAAAAAAAAGAAACGTGTGGGGTTTGAAAACTAAGGGTTGCTACTATTGACTTTAGGTTGTATTATATATAGGGATTTAATTTTTTCCTCTATCTCTCACTTGAGTTGGGTGAAGCATTAGGGGTTGCAAGAGGTGTCACTCTCTAAACTAGCAATAGATTACAGAGAGCACCGGATGAGAATCTGGGATCCCGAGCAGGCAAGGGATGCTGGGAAAGGACCAACCCGAGGAAGTGATTATACATGGAACGATATTACCCTGGCTAACTTCGAGGGAGGAAACTGTGTTCTGATGCAGCCGTGGCATCATTACGATCTGTTATCCCCATGCTGACACCAGTCGCGTACTTTACCTTCTGCATGACCTCTCGTCATCTATGACCCCTTTAGGCATTAGCTTATCATTCTAGCTATAGTGATTATACGCTGATTAACTGCGCTTCGCTTCTCTCTCGATTAGCAAGATGCATTTCTGGTGCAATTTAGCTGGCATCTAAGCTTCGCCCAAAGCAGTAGTAGTTAAATTGACCTGACTATATTTTAAGTCTGATAACATCATTGACAATAGATCACAGGTACTGATAAAACTTGTAATCAATTTTGTCAAACGCCCCTGAAATATTAATATAATTTCATAATCTACGTATAACTTTCAGAAAGTCTCAAGGATACTCGACGTTGTATTTCAGGATTTAAACCGGAACTCTCAAGCGTTCACTAAGGGTGGCTTGCGAGCACCGTGTAATCTTTGTTGCATTTCTGCAGATCGCTGTCTCAAAAGCTTGGAGAATTAGACGGATAATCCTTAATATCCTTGACGTCCTTGTACCTCCAACAGTAAGACGTACATAGGTACAGCAAGAAAGTGAGGGTAGACGACGCAGTAAAGCTAGCAAGGGATGACTCGAAGGTAGAAGGTTGGGTTAGGTAATGGGTAATCTCCCTGTGGCGGGTTGCCTTTTTCATCCCTCATCTTGTAACTATAAACCGTCCGTTTTATACCCCTGGGTAGTGCAATATACGTGAAACGTGCAACCTGCAACGTGCTAGGTGCAATGTGCAAAATGCAATGTGCAAAATGCAATGTGCAAAATGCAATGTGCAAAATGCAATGTGCAAGGTGCAATGTGCATCCTTCGAACTGTGCCTGCAAACCGGACTGGCGGCTCTTTCGGTTTACATAAATTTCACGAGATATGAAGGAGACTTGGCAGGGAATGATAGAGCATATATATGTATATATGAGAGTAAGTGAGTGGACAGAGAGTCCAGGGGAGAACTTGACCAAGGTCAGGGAAGCACAGCAGCGAATCGAGTAATCTAGTGGAATAATTAAAGTTCCCTTCTCGATCTCGGATATGCATCGAGACACGAAACGGCCCCGGTACTTCCTGAAAATTGAATAAGTCTTACGGAAATTGCTCGGCAATTTATCGACTTAAATTTAATAGGTAACATTCCACAGCGCTGGACCCACTTAATGGATCCGTATGTAATATAGGCATCTGCACCAACCTAGTTTCCTTGGTATCTATAAATGGTTGCCAAAGTATCCACGCTGTTGGTTCGCTTCACACGTTTTCCCACGTTTCCTTGCTTATAAATCCCCTAAGTAAAGCCCTCCTTCGTTTTCATTGAGATCGGAACCATTAGCGAGACCCACTGTGAGTCCACGAGACGTCCTTTAATGAGCCCCAACCACTCTGGGAATAACTGTTAACCCATCCTACCTGTCTACCTATATCTGCACATGAATTTATCGTCGAAAGGAATAAAATACAAATGCAAACCAAATATCGATTTTTTTCTAATGGGAAAGAGAGAGGTGATATTCTTAGAGAGAAAAACATAGTGAAATTAGGTAACGTGTGGGAATGCTGTGAATTTTAATACTTTTATTTCGTGTGATGTCAGTAATTTATAACGGGTAGTGTTGCTCCGCTCTTAATCGTCCTTCGTGCACGTAGAACTGCATTGAAGAGAATTTGCGTCCGTTGCACGAAATTATTATCCTGAAAGCTAATGCATGGTCAATTAATAGGGAATCATTTATTTTTCATCTAAAAAAATACATCCGTATATATATTTTGATTTTCATTCTCTTAATTGTGAAAAAGCAACGGGTCCGGAAATTATGAAATTGTCGAAATTGAATTGTATAATTATTTCACTTCATTACACGTATCTTCCAGAGTTATGTGGTATTTAAAATGATTCATTGAAACAACTGAAATTTTAGCATCGCTCAACAATTATTAGTGTCATTATTTTTGCATAAATAAGTAAACTTATCAGATAGGCCTGTCCTTTTTTTTTTTTAAGAAAAATGACTTCGTCGAGGTGCACCTTCCTATTTAAGAAGGATCGACGAGCAAATAAATTTCCATAAAGATGGCGTATTTACGTTTATACAAAAAAATGTAAAGCAGCAGGCTCATCGCTCCTGAATTACGGAAGGACACGGACTAGCACGTATAATCAAATGACCTAGCGTAACAAAATAATCGCGATAAAATTCTTTTCGAATTTGCATAGCTTCCAGTGGCGAGGCCTCATGCGGATAGGAAGTCAGAAAGGTCGCTGAAGTAGAGAAATCCAGAGCTAAGGTCATTCCTTGGACTACGTAGTAAGACGTAATGAGAACTGGTTTCATGCCTTGAGTGTACGACGTGACCCTGGGGAAATCTCGCCCATCCACCCTTTAGGACAATAATCTTCGCGAAACTCATTACGGACAACTTTCTGCGTTAAAGACCATTGCCTACCAAGGTTAAGAGAAGAGACAACATCTCGTTTGTTCTACCCACGCCAGTGACTCTTATTTTGAAAATGTCCTACACGAATTTTCAGGGACTTTTCTAGGGACCCTAGAAGGCTATAACGAAGACGGTACACTTTTTGACGATTCCAATCAAAGGCTGCCACTAAGAATTTATAGACATTCGCTTATAACTTCATGAGACATAGTACCATTAGATACTATAGACGAAAAAAAAAGGTGAAACAGGTAAACGGACACGTTAAGTATTTTTTTTAATAATATTAATATAAAAAGATTTTTTTTTCTTTCAAAGCATTTACTCGTCAAGTTAAAGCGTGTAAATGCTCTAAGCTCTTTGAGCATTGAGTTTCAGCCTTGGGCTGCGTTTTTGTCTATTTTTTATTAGCAACCACCTGAAACTTACCATTTAATAGGTGAACGCGTCATGCTATACCTATATCTAGAATAAACCGCTCGTACTCAAAGGAACAAATACGCCGTATGATATTCGTCGTACGTAGTAATAATTAAATATCTCTAATTGCCAGTTATATCCCAACTCGGTTTCATTGAATTTAGAGATAAATGATATAGACGAAGATGATACGCAATATTCTGAGAAACGATAAGATTAAAAAATTAGCATTCTACGCAAAGACGATCAATAATTGCTTGAATTATCTGAATATTCATTATGTACCATATAGAGTAACGCTCGTCAGTTCTCTTTTGCATTTTACTCTTATTTTCATAAGACACCCAACCCAATCCTACCACCAACGATACTCAAGACGCAACGATTGAAGTCAACATAGACGCAAAGCGAGTCAACCATCTTTCAATGAAAACTTTGATAAAAATGATTTGAAAAATTGTACAAACTAACCATAATAGGAGCAGCAGCTACAATTAATTGAAACTTGCCGAGAATTAAAAACTCGAGAACAGTGAATTGTACATTAACCTTCTCCTTATCTCATTTTATCTCCCGCTGGAATTCCCATAAACCGGCAGTCGCCCGGGGGATGCTTCCTTAGAGTAATTCGAACGATTTAATTAACAGCCTCGAGTAACTGGACTCTTTTACTTTTTCATTTCTATCTATATATACCTCATCTTCGACTCCATTCATCCGTATCGTTATGAGAGAAATAACTTTCCTGCGAACTAATGAAGAATCTTTCGAATTCTCGATCCAATTGTTATACCCTTGGAAAATATTAAGCGACATCCCTTCCGTCGTTAACTAGAGTTAAACACACCCCTATTATTTTATCCTTGTATTTCTGCCAAACCAATTATAAATCACCTCCTTAATTAACACACCTCCTGTATCAGTTAATTGTTTTATGAGCTGGTTAGTTCAGCCCACGTTCACATGGGACATTTTAAACCAAATTATAATAGCATATGGGAGTAACGTGGTTACATAATAATATCGCATACTACTATTTCCTAGAAACCACGACAAAGTCATAAAATCATCAGTCCTACCAGTATTATGTTTTCGTCGAATAAGGGATTTTCGATTCTCGTTACCCTCACTGGCAATTTTCTCATATCATCCCTCGACTACGTTACTGATAACACTCAATTTTTCCCCGCCCTTCACACTAGACATCCAAATACCTCAGAGCGCGAATGAAAATGGATGTAGATAATTTTAATTACATTAAGTTTTGCCGGTAGGATGAGCAGCGGAGCTAAGATTTCTTAAGGGTAGAAAATATCTGTATATCCACCCTCGTAGAAGGAAATTTGGAAAAATTTTATATACCCAGTCGTCTACTTTTTCACGTTCTAAATCGACCATGGTTTTGTACTGATTACTATACGCCAAAATGATATTTGCTATAATCATAATCATACGTCTTTAGGATATTCATATACCAAACGTATCCTATAGAACGTTGTACCGTTTACAAAGTTTGTTAATTATCGACTTCAATAATGACGTCCAACCGTTCCCTTAACTTATATGAAACATATGTTACCGACAGGATGCAAACATCATCTGGTCCACTCTCTTGTTTCCACAAAGTGATAGGTTCCCCGCGTTTCCCACGAGTTTCCAATAGCAAAGGGTTCTATACTTAACTATATAGTCTCATACGTGTATAAATGGAGACGATTTATACTCCTACCTTTAAGCAGGAGAAGATTTCCTACGCGAAACCAGTAACCTCGTACGCTCAGTCGTTAAAGCAATTAACCCTCGTCCCTTTCTAACTTGCAAACTAGACAGCGTCTAATTAAAGAGTCAAACCCTTTGTATTCTGGAAGTACACCAATTTGACACTCTATCCGCTAACGTGGAAATTAAAGACGCCAAACTGACCTCAGTTTACTCAAAACTTTCTCGACACACGGTATTACCAATTATTATTTCTAAAGCTCTAACCTACCGTGCAATTCGATTCTTTAGTGAATTTACGTATTTTAGTATGCCGCGACACGTATGTTACATTCTTGCGATAATTACGCAAGCGTTCAATGTTCTGGCGGACAGTCAGAAAACGAGAATGTGTTAATAAAAAATACTGTTTCTAGTAACCGCTCGTCCTGTGACTTTGTCTACAGTTCGTTATACAGGATATGACAAAAGTTTTCGAAGTACAACGCTTCTGGGGTTGTCACGAAGTTTACAATATACAGAGTCTTCGTGAGTTTGAATCCAATTTCGTCGCAGCGCCATCGTAACGTCATGGCCGGAGGCGTAAACGCAGGAAATTCAACGAATCTTCATTTTCTATGTAAACTTTACAATCTCGAGTAGTCATAAATCTCTAACTATTATTCCTATTATCTATCGGTACAAGATCGATCAGTATAAGGAATAACGATAAATACGATTATCGATCTACGTGTATAAAGAAGCTTTACGAGCTGTAGTCACTGTAACGTTACGTTAAAGGTGAGATTTAAACTTTAACTCAGCTTTACGATTTTTCTCCTATTTAAGTATACACCCGAGGGTTAGAACTAGGGGTGTATTATTTACAGGTAGACATTAGTCGTTGAAATTTTGTAAAATCCCTCTGTTCGCGTCCATTTCTTAAAGCTTATAAGTATAGGTAATTCAGTGTATGTATAACCTGGTTTTATTAGCGTGTATGATTGATTTTACCCTGTAATTGTCTTTTTCTTCATGTAAATATCCTTACATATTTTCTATGACGCCTTTAGAAAATTCCTTTGTAGTTCTAATCCCACGCCAGTCACCACCCATCGCCCTGTTTATATAGTCTGAACAAACAGTCTAACCTCGACCGCCAGGTCGTGCGCTATCTACTGGCCGGGTTCAAGCTCGCGGTTCAAACCAAACAGTACTATACACTAAACGTAGTTTCGCGCATGTACACATTTGCTAGGGTAGTTGAAGCGTTTAAACTAACTGTTGGCAGTAACGGGTTGAACTCGTAGGACATTGGCTTATTTATTGCTTTAGTTTCTACCATGTTCAGCTTGTCCTTTGCTACTGATGATTTAGTTCTGAACGAGACACGAACTATTGACAATGCTATGTTAAAGTATGAGAGGTATTTAAGATGAGACAGACGGGTGATATTAATTGAATATAAATTTATTGATTATTCAGACGTTTCGTGGGAGGTAAGCAATAGGTAAATTTGTCGTGAAAAGTGTGGCTACTCGTAGAACGTTTACGTGCTATGGTATTATGAGGCAAGATATAATGGCGACTAGTAGTTTGGGTGCAGAAAGTGAAAAGAGAAGATGGATTCCTGCTTGGAAAAGAAAGTCAAGGACTGTGGATAAAAGACACATAAATTAGTGAGTAAAGATTGTGGAGTCAAGATGGTTGAAGAATAAGGTGCATGTGAAAAGAATGTTGCGTAAGGATCTGAATATTGTTTATATGGTGGCAGGTTCGACGAATTGGCTCCCTAAGTACTTCAGTTCTGTTCTTCGGTATAAAACCCGTGGAAGGAAACGTCGAGACTCTGAGACAAAGGACGGAATGATAGAAAAGGACGATCGTAGGAAAACATGCGACGTAACAACCACGAAGCAAATTCACTTTATTTTATCGGTGCTGCCCTCCGACGGGTTTTCCATCAACTAAGGAAGACGGAAAACCGTCCAAGGGTAGTTGCTGAGTG
The DNA here is from genome assembly GCA_030142615.1 of Syrista parreyssii. Classification (NCBI taxonomy): domain Eukaryota; kingdom Metazoa; phylum Arthropoda; class Insecta; order Hymenoptera; family Cephidae; genus Syrista; species Syrista parreyssii. The sequence goes on from JARQTG010000316.1 coordinate 1,256,608, forward strand.
AATCGAAGATGTTCGGGAAGATAAGGTTCAGAACGGTAAATTGAAATATTTTGGGATTGAAGTGTCTGAAAGATTTTCTTTTTGTCGGATTTCATTGGAAATTTTAATGTTGGAAAATTTTTACTTTTTTTTTTTTTCAATATCCACAGCTGTAGGTGATAGTTTGAATTTTGTTTAGCCAAGTTTTTATGGGGGTCTTAAAAAATTTATCGCTGTTCCCTCGCTCTCGGATTATGACTTTCTCGTAATTTCATCGAGCGCTTTCTGCTTACATCGCGGACTTGATTTACTACAAATTAGATTGGCTGATTTATTTGGCGTTCCTGAAACTATGCGATGCTGAGCATACTTACGTAACTATTCTTCCTGCATAGTTTGTAGCCACGACACAGCATTTCCTATGCATATAGGTCCTTTGAGTCTTTGCGCTGCACTTTCGAAAATTCCATAACACGCTTGATTAACGATTGTTAACCACATAGTTTTTACGATCGCCACTATGTCACTGCAGAAAGATAATAACTTCGTGGAACATAAACTACGTTAAAAAATTTTAAAAGGGTTATAAATAACGTCTAACACTAACCTTTATGGAAATTCAAAAATTATTACATTTTCTTTAGCAACATCATACACAACAACTATACGCTGTCTGCCTGTACAAAAATGAGGGATGAAATGTTTAACAGCTGTCAAAGTACAGGGTCGCTTTGAATTAGTGGTAGCAATTTTATAAAATGAAAAATAACGAACGAATTCATACCGTTCCTAATTCACGAGACACCCTGTACGTGTATATAAATTTAAGCTACTCTCACCCCAGTGACATTCCAATGGTCGTTCATTTCAAATTTACAGCTGCGAGCAAGAGGAAATTTGAGGGTGAAACAGAATTTTTCATACATCAGACGCACTCGCCCTGCTGACGACTAATTACCGAAATTTCAACCTCACTTTCGCGGCCTTTGCAAAGTTAGCCGGGACCAAGCTGATTCGTCTGATTATATTTATAAAGCCTGGAAATAATTAAAAGTCATTTTTTTGTATACTCAAGCAAACGATTCAAGCATTAAAAAAATATATCACTATCAACCACCAATCAGTAACTTTAATTTTCTCTTATTTTTTTTTTTTCAAACCCCACACGTCATGACTCGACTGAATCCGGAAAAACGAAGCTTTATTAATTACATTCTATTAATTGTACAAAGACGATAAAATGACGAGGGTAGTGCACCCTCATATGTATAACACAAGGGTTGTTGATTTTGACATGTAATTCTCCCATTAAAACCTGACGTGTCCGACCGAGATCATTTGATCGTAAATGACGTATGGACTATGCAGCAAGTATGCAAGCTGCGGCATACCAGGCGTCCGACATATCGCGGCATGGCAATATTTCAAAAGGTATTTCTACATATGTAGTATTATTAACCACGTTTGGTTTCGTCAAATCACTTATGGATCGAATCAATGGCAAATCAAAGGTTAAATAAATTAGTAATTATTATTCATGCAAAATGTATGATTTTCATACCAGATTAGATTTTCATAACAGTTTCACGATATAGGTACTATAGATAGTATAGAGACCAAAAAAGACCAATACCACACGTTAGCAACGTTTGATTATAAAATAGCATTTTTCCTATTTCACGAATGACGTTCACACACGAATTTAGCTGAAATTAAAACCGCATATAAATTTCAGCCCACGTGTACGTCACTAGACTCGTATATAATTATAGCTAAGCAAGAGTGTCGATGAACTGTTTGAAAATTTGTAAATTACTCATCCGTAGGTTCATTGTAGTTCTGATTACAAGCAAAACTTTTTTCCACGTACATACGTAGGTATATGTAAAACGTAGGAAGGTAGAAACGTGGCAATAGGTGGTATCCGACACGGTGGATGGTAACAAACGTGTTACACATACGAAAAGAGAAATATGGCAACCCCACTGGACCGTTTCGGTCCGCGTACACCTCCTGGTACATTAATCATACTTCTACGCAGAGCGCAATTTCGCACGGATTGTTAATGAAATTTTCCCTAGAACTAATTGACGTCCGGCCGAGCTCGAGCAAATTACATTTTCGATACCATCGCACTGCTCTTCCGCGATAGCTAATCTGTCGAGTTATAAGCGGAAGACGCAGATGCGACGCTCGGTAACGACAACCGTTTATAAATAAGATAGGGGAGTCTGAATAAGAGAATAAAAAGAGAAAAGTATTAGATAAGAAAGAAAAGAAAAGACGGAGGTTCAAAGTCGAACTCCTGGACTAGGACCGGTATAAGAGAAACCTTGTGAGGTGATACGTGATGTGACGCCGTATAGGGACGCTTTGAGGGTGAATTAAGCCGGGCGTCCCGCGAGCAAGAAAGTTCAATATTTATGCCCGACTTCAGAATCTTCCTGGCAACTTGTCAGAAGTTGGCACATTGGCGCTACGTATACCGAGATGGAAGAACTTGGCTAAAGGTACGCGTGTGGATGCTGGAACTTCGAAGCTTAAGTTGGGATCTTCTCTTGGTGTCCGTTGTTATCGCTCAGAGATAAATTCACATACCGCGACAAACTTTATACCCACAAAGACGTGTGACTACACTGGTCCATATAGTTAGAATTTGAGTACCCAGCATGTACTGGGTTTAAAGATATATAAGGAGTTCGCCCCTTCCTCTTGCTCTTTATAAAATTTCATATAAAGCAAAGTGCGTCTAATTGTAAGCAGCGGCCTACATGATGTCAGACTACCAGTTTAGCTACACATATAGACACATGATGGGACACGTGTAACGACTCTTGAAATTAGTGATTCAGATGAGAACGCAGCTTCCGCTTTCCGGTTGGTTGAAGGATGAGCACAGCTGTGAGACAGCGTCATCTTGTACCGGATATATCGACACATCGAATGTCACCCCTATATGAAGCTAGTCAAACCTGTTCGGTTCTCACATTGCGTAGTCACAACCCCCCAAGGTTCCTGTAGCGATAAATCAAAAGTTAGGGGTTGATTTGTCCAATTTGTCTCGAGGACGATCCTGGAAAGCACAATGTAAAGTAGAAAGACCACCCCACGTTAGGAAGTCAAAGTTCGCGGTTACTTCGTATATACGAGTCCCAATAAAAAATGCATCCCAGTAGGAACGTTTGTACAAGGGTTGTATCTGCTCGGGGTTAGATGTACGTGAATACACATTCCCACGAACAGTCGCTATTGATTGTCTTGACGTGAGGTGAATCCACGAGTTGGCGTAGCGGGGCTCTGCTCTGAATCCGTTATTGGGAAGGCGCGCGCGTATACTGCAGATAGAAGTATTTCACCTGAAATAGTAATAAAATATAAAGGAAATAGCTCGATAGGAATCGCGTGAAATTATGCACGAGCGAGCTGAGTCATTTTTACGATCAATTTCTAGCCGGATGTAAGTTTCGCACCTTTCCTCGAGTATATACTAAATTTTAATGTATCAGACGTAGGCACGTATGTACCAGCACAGTCTGAACGTAGGTATCAGATATTATCTACTAGTAAACCAGTTAAAAGAGGTTACGAATAAAATGCACGTATTGGGTCAGGAGGACAAGCGCATCGCCACGTTCTATTATTGTGACACAACTATCGTTCTTGTGTTGGCCCAGGGCCCAAGATGAACCAAGATGCTGAAATCTTTATATGTCACTACATCTGTTCTCCGCGCTTTCTGTAGTGTGTATACGTGTTATATACATATACGTATACCAAAGCTTCCATCTTCCTCATCTCATTTTCTACATCTTTCTTGCACCAGGAAGCTTCGTCCTCCAGCCTCTAGGATATCCAACTCGATTTTATCAGGATACGAGTTCCCACGTGTCCCCAAGGATAAACAGGTTTCCTTCCTCTCAGGCTGTTGATCGAATCGATTTCTCGTCTCATTTTTTACTTGTATGTATCTGAAATAGAATTCGTAGCTTCGCGGCTGAACGTCACGCGCTTCATTTAATTGCCTGACCCAACGCCTTCCGTATCTACTGCTACTCCGGTACTATGTTGTTGGTCAACCTTATGCGTTTACCTGCTGACGTTATTATTACTAAGCTTTCGCTCAATGTATGTTTCAGAGCTTGCGGAGCATGATGACGGCTAACACGACAGACGCTTGTGAAACGCGCGATCCATGTCAACACGGCGGAATTTGCATCTCGACTGACAGCGGCCCCATTTGCGAATGTCGTACTGGAGACTACGAGGGTGTTTACTGCGAGAAAGGTAAGACAGTCATAGGTATAGCTATTACACGTGATTTATTTCATATTATTATTTGATAAATTATGCGGTTTAAGAGCATTAAGACAATTTTTTGTTGGGTAATCGAAATTCAAATGTTGGATCGGGAAACGTGTGTTTTAGGGGACGTGCTATAAATCATAATTAAAGTGAATCAGGGTTAGACTAAGCCTTTTGGGCAATGGGATATATCGTTACGTTATACTCAGATATTTCGTAGTTATGTATATCTATATTACTCGAAGACCGAAGACGTGGCACTTTAACCCGAACACTCGTTTGTCTTTCATATCCCATTTGTTGAGACACGCACGTAATGTCACACATTTTGCTAATCTGTTCCACATCTCACTGCGAGGGACTCTCGCAAATTAGAAAGCATCCAGATACGAATTCATCGTTCCATGTGTTCGAGAAACGGTAGAACGAAACAACACCAAGTAAACTATCTGAAATTTTAATACGTACCTGGAAGCTGGGTAATCTTCGTGCGTGGAAAGTATCTCAAAATTGATCATTTTCTGAGAAATACCCAGTGAAAATAACATAGTATGCACAATACAGATATACTTGCTATATTATTTTAACATGATGTATTTCGGCTTTTGAACGTTAAAAATTCATGAAATTTCTATAAAACAATTATTTCACTTTAAAAATAATTACCATTGTTTTTTAATGGACGATTCAATTTTTTTTTCAAATTTGTACAACACTTCTTTATAATATATAAGTCGTCCCTGTTGGTACTTATGCTGGAGACTGCATAAGATTTATCACTCCCCCGCACGAGATTCCTGCTTCCTATATCAACCCCTATATCTATTCCTCCCTTCGGCCGAGCAGAATTCTGCGAGAGTGCCTATACCTTCCTCACTACGATCCATTTAATATTCCTCCTGGAACGCTTCTTACTTTTTTTCATCCCCTATTTTATCTGCACACGCGCAATGCGCCCTTGAACTATGTACAATTTTAAGTTTTCAATAGGAACGAGAAAGATTCAACCCCTGTCTCTCCTACAGAAGATTCCAAAAGAAATTAGTGACGTAATGTTTCACTACCCCTTATAAATGGTTGCGTCTACCAGACTGCGGTCGGGAAGACGTATATGGATATAATATATAAAATTGCGTAAGATTCTGTCAAAGTATATTCACATTGTGTGACGCATAAGGTCAGCTAATAGGAGAAATGTTTTTTTTTTTTTTTTTTTCTTGTAAGCAGCTGGGTACACAGCTACGTGCGTCATGGAGTAACATGTTGCCGGTGTGTACCCTTGATGGATCGCTTCTCTTCTAAGTAGCTCTGTAGGTAACTATAGAGGTAACATCCCTACGTTTCGCGTCTCCTCTTCTTGGCTGTACTGTTTGAGGGATACCGGAATATCCCTACTTTTAGCGGCATTAAGCAAGGGCGCCTCGAGGCTCAAATTCAATTGAAAAGAGGGATTCACGCTAATCTGCAGACCCTCGACGACTGACACTCTGAAGAATTTAAAAGCGGCCCATATTTCAGCCCTCTTATTCCGCATAGGGCGAGGTAGGCGAAAGGCATTAACAGTAAAGGAAAAATAAAGAAAATATGCGCTGAGAGCACTGGAAAGGTTCTTCGAGAATGAATGCTTCAGAGAAACTAGATCAGATGATGTAGATTTAAATATAATATAGGAAAAGGGCCACTCGCTGGATTTATAGAAATGAAAATTTTCACGAATTAATACATACGGAAAGGCAATTTCAATAATAGCGAATAATTGGAAATAAATTGAATCCTTTGACGAATCAAAGATATTCGTATACCAATCACGGCGATACGTAGTACGTCGGTATGCAGTGGCCAAGCTTGCGGAAGTCGACGATAATTTTATTTTAATTTGACCCAGAACTTAACAGCTCTCTTTCACGAGTTTCCGCTCTTTGCCTGCGGATGCTGTTATATACGATCTAATGCAATTACGGCAGCTTAATGACTGCGGCGAAAGCAGCCGAAGAGGAGCCGAAACGGTACAAAGAGTCGTCGGAAATGAAAGCCACGCTGACGTAGCGACCCTTCGTAGTCAGCTTGGTCGGTAAAGCAGAACCGAGATAAAAGATAGAATAAACAGACGGACAATATTATAACAATAAAAATATTTAAAAATGACGTTATTTTCATAACATTACTTTTTCGACACAATGAAAAATATCAAAATATATTTACGCAATTCTTATAATTTAATGACTCTTTATACACTCTCGGTATATATATACATACATATGTACTATATCTGACGAATCCACTATGCTATAAGCTGACGTGAAATTATCGAATGGTAGGTGTGTCCAAATCGAAAGTGCTCTTTCCAGACGTTCTTAATCGACAACCACTTCCGGAATATGATTATGCAAGAACACGTGCCCCGACGTGCGAGCCTGAACCACCTAGCAAGTGTTTCACCAGAGGCCTGACTCTCGCCGTACTTCACCTTACGTATACAGCATAATTCATACCACCGGATTCATAGTAAGCAACATGACTCCGGATAATCTCGTGCTTAATTATCGTCGACCGTTCGTTAACGAGTGGTGACGTCATTACGCGTAAAGTAGACAAGTCGAGTAACGAAAAAAGTATTGCAAATAATTGCAATGCTATTTCGTCATATTCGCAAGAAAAACAAATTCCGAGCTTTCGATTCAATAAATTTTTCGTACACGCAATCAGCATCTTTTACGTACGTCTGTTAATAATTCTTTATTGGACTGAAAAGTGATCCTCGTCGTTTCTATATTACGAAATTATCAGCGACAGTAACTGCGAAGTTAAAGGGGTTGACAGTTTTGTAAGAAAATGAAGAATTTTTAAGCTCTGTCAAGTTTAAACAGTGAATTGACCTAGAATAATACAGATGTTCATATGTTATGCCTTTCTTACTTACTTTAAAGTTTCATATTGACTTTACCATAATGGCAGGTTTCTATGTAGAATCAACCTTATCCATCGTTTATGCAATATATATAAGTGTGTGTGTATAGTTATTTAACGTGTATGACCTCGTCGGTTAAATAAGTGTGCAACTACGTCACGATTGATCGTCCCCTAAGGCATCATTATTTACTGAACGATAAGCGTAAAGCGTAGAACTTGCAGTACTCATGAGGTTAATGTTTAATGTTGGTTTCTGTCCTTAGTACCTAATTACGGTCTCAATGCTGTTTTCGAACACGTTGCGGACCGTTTACATGCTATAGGTTATATCGACTACGTAATATGTAGCACACGTGTCACTCGATTCCCCGAACGTTAATACAGAAACTTTATGAAAAATGCACTTAATGTATAAGGGAGCATAGGAGGAATGTGAAATGCAGAAATTGGGGATGCAAAAGGTGAAAGCGAATGCAAGTCTCTTCGCAAGACGCTTGATTGCCGACCCAGTTCTGCATCCAGTTTTGCCTTTATTCGCTGCCACTGAATTATACATATACCTATATGTGCATATATATGTAGGTGCATTCAGCAGGCAGATGGAATTCTGGAGAAGCTGGTAATACGATGCAGTTAACGTTGCGGTGAAAAATTTCCACGGGAATTCCAATGCTGGCGACAAGTGTCAGCAGCCCTTGAAAAGTGGTGAAAAAAATATTTATGAAAACACTGGTGAAATTTATATATATATATATTATTAATATTTATTTATTATGTTATTAAATGTTAATTGAAAATTAATCGATTTTACGATAATTCATGGATTCGCTATTTATATTGAAATCTTGATTGTCACAATTATTTTATTGTACTTTGGCAAGCATTTATGTATAAATTGTAATTTATGTAAAATGGAAATTGGCGGCAATCGATTAGCCACATTTGAACACGGTAAATTACACTATCATTCCCCAACCCATTGCCCATCAATGTACATTCTCAGAATCGATAATTCTCATCGGTGGTTTAATCCCCGGAAACACTGGCGTACGCATAAACACGTGCAAGCCAAATTGCATCGAAATCACTAGCATCGAGAGACTGTAAGGATCGTGTTGGTAGCCAAGATAAAAAATGAGATGAATAAATATAAGATTTACGAGTAAGCGGACCCTTTTGAAAATAAACAGCGATACGTTTGTGTAGCGTTAATACGGTGCTTGCAGTCATTTATTTGAATTCTCCCGCCATATATACTTACAGCCCAGAGGCCAACGAAGCCTTTTGCGAACGCGCGTAATTACATGATTTCGTAATTTTTATATCGTCAAACAAACCAGCGCTTCTCGTTCATCCCTGATTCCTTGCTATAGTCTGACGCGTTACAAAGATAAAAAGCGCCGAATTTATTTGAAGATTTAATACGGACGGTAGGAGGATTCAACGGGTGCACCATAAATATCCTGCGTATATAGATAAACTTATATCTAATTAGAAAAAAAGGAAGTGACAAAAGCATGGTTAATTTTTTTTACGTTCTCCTTTCTCTGTTTTGTGCTGTGCGTAGAAGCATGGAGCACGGTGCTGCCCACGGCGGGTGCTGGTGATTACTGGGCATGGGATTACAGTGAGTTTCACAATACTTACTAATCTAAATTTCACCATAATTAATTCGGCATAGATAAGCTACATTCATCTAGCTGTATAATTTGATGCTACTGTACACGAATCGTACCAGTACAAAAATAACATATAAACGCTTATATTCCTCAAGGCTTCCCTTGCACGTGATATATCATTGATTAGGAATCATGTAAATAATAGCGTAAAGTATTTTATTAATAATCGACACAAAAGATCTTTACTCGTAGCTGCCTTAATAATATATTTTAAAAATCCTCACAGGATACTCCCCTCTCTTTCGCACCACCGCTCCCTCTTTATTTTTCCACTATTTTTTCTTCCTTTTCCTTCAGACTCGCATTGCCCCTAGCGTTGTCATTCGCAGACGCGCATGCGCCCTAACGTCAAACACCCCCTTCAGGGGTTGCGCCGTATTTCTTCTGCTTTGCTACTCCAGTAATTGCGAACTCTCACTGTTTTCTCTTGGACAAAACGGGCGAGAGAAAAGTCGACGCTCCTGCTACGTGAGCCGTTATACCCTGCGACAACACCCCTTTCACCCCTACGTCTTCCTTTTTTTCTCCTTTCTCTCTCTCTCTCTCTTTCTATCTTATTTTTTTTCATTCTCTCTTCTCGCAAGCCGCTGCTTTTGGGGTGCAACTCAAGAGAACAGGCGCGCCACTTTAACCAAGCAGGGGTTGAAGTTCCTCGGAAACGTGTAATATGCTCAACTCGGGATTTATGCTGTATGTTGGACGGGGTCGGGCGTCATGAGAATGGTATGGGGCAAGAGGGGGTCAAAGGGTAGAGACGTAGATTATAAACGGTTATTTTATTGCGTTTCCTTGCAGATGTTGCTTGTGGGCTCGCTTCGAGACAGTAAGATAGAGATAGTACAAGAGAGAGAGAGAGAGAGGATATTCCACCGGTGTCGACTAATTAAGTTTTTGACATAGACATTGCTACTGCTAGATAAATCGGACCCCGACCTCTCGAGAAAGTTTTCTCCGCCACCTTCTATAACACCCTGTAATGCACTTGGGTACATAACTGAAACAGTTTCGGTCTTAAATTACAATGACGTACTACATAACGCCTAGTGGAATTGAACTTGCGACAAACTTACAGATATTAATTCAAATCTTAATGCGATCCATTACGGGCAAGTCCCCGTAGTGATTAAGTAAATCAGGAAATTCAATAGCAGTCCGGCATATCAAGCCAGAGAGAAGGAATATATCGGGACTTGTGTGCTATGCAAATTATTGTATAAACATTGCTGACGCAATACCATCATTGAAATTAAGGACTTGCCTCGCTACGTGCTACTCCGTACTGCATTAGGCATTCGGTATACCATTCCTTGAGGTTGCTGTAGTTTGCTATACCTCGCAAATGCATTCTTTTTATTATTATAAGAATCGCACATAACTTTACGAAAATATATTTGCCGGCATTAATACAAATAACAATTACCAGGACATCTCCGTGCTGATTGGTGTAAGTAAAAAAAAAAAATTATTACAAGAGAAAACTGAATCCTGCTAGCTAAATTAATCTGGACACCCTATATAATGTGTATAGTTTTCATGGGATGGTACGTGGGCAAAAGTAATATTGTTTGAGTGGCAGTGGCGCTATCCACCATCCCTCTGACAATTTGCGGCTACCGCAGTGAAACTGGGGTGGTTCACCTCTGCTGTGACGTCACATCGTATCCGCCACTCTGCTTGTCCGCCATTATCCTTTCGCAGGATCCAAATGACTCTTTCATCCTTGAATTCTCCTCGATGTTCGAAAAAAAGCATGGGTTCAATATTCACTGTAAATGAAAATCAGTCGAACTTATATATGTGCTATCTAATATTCTAAGCGGTGGACAATACGAATTATAGTTACGTTATTGCATGGCACAATGTTCTCTTCGCGTCATTGAAAGATCATTTATCTAGATATGGAGTATTAAGGATACGGTAACATTTTGGATGCGTTGACTTAACCTTTAGGAACGACAATCTATGCCTTATCAGCACTCTTAATGCCCGGAGGACATGCATCGGGACTCGGGTATGCACTATATGTATATATGGAATAGGGTCAGTAGGTATAGGTCAGTATTGCCTGGCACGCAGTCTATTGCGGCATTTCTCTAGCCATTTCATGAACTGCAGTTTCATGGGAAGGCAGCAGAGACATGCTTGACAGGCAGATATTGGCAGGTAAAGAAATACCATCGATGCATTTAAATACGTGACCCAGGGACTACGTGAGTCGAGTGTAAGGCTGTATATAGGTAATACGTATATATATATATAGTAGGCGGGTTACGTATGACCGGCGGTATAGGCAATATTTCTGCACGTACGTTAAGCGCAAGTGTGGAATAGTAGAATAGTCGAGTAACGATAGTAGCTGGATAGCCAATGGCAGATTCCGTCCAGAATGTACAGACTGAGGACATTTTACCAGCTGCTCAGCAGCCACTGTAGTCGAGCCACCTCATGGACTACCTAAGCTATCGTATTAGCATGTATATTGCGTCACGTCGACACGTGGCGGCGACATCGCTCACCGGAAACTACCCTGAACTGGTTCTGCACTTCCCTTTTGCCTCGCGTCTACCGCGACCTAACATGGCGCCATTGTGAGGATGCCAAGACCTAACCGGATCTCTAGGGAGATACTGCGTCCTTGTCGTCTTGCTGGTCCTTGTCATTCTGGTAGTTGCCGTAGTCGTCGGCATTGTTCATCGTTTCTACAGTAGACCCTAGAGTATTCACGTCGAAGCACATGACGAGTGTCCTTATACGTAGTATAGAAACTAAGTGTCTAATATACTCTGTAGAAAATAACTGTTTTCACGTAAGAAAATTGAATTCAGGATGTCAAGCTTTTCATAAATAACCTCGAGTTTCCTTCGAATGACATTTTTCTGGCTTCTCTGATCTCCAATCGTACTGCACTGACTAACCTGTTATCCCTTTCGTCCTTTGTGGTCAGGACTAAAGGATTTTTGGGAATTGCAAAGGATATTCTTATTTCCTTCATTCTTTCCTTTTTTACCTACTCGAATAAAAGATGCGTTGCACAGCAAAAAAAATGCATAAAACGGCGGACGTCTCGTCTATGCATGCGCTTTCTACCGTGTTATTCGGGATGACCTTACACACGGAAGTTATCCCAGACAGAAGTGACTCTCTGTGCTCAGGTTCGTTCCCTCGAGTTAACTTACGACATTAAGGCCAAGAATATACAGTTTCTAAGTCATACGTCTTGCTTGAATAGCGTTGCGAAAAGTACATAAGTAGATGTAGCCATTTCCTGGCAGATGCGACACGTTTCGCAATGGCCGATAGATGCTACCGTACTATACTATACTATACCTACAATCCTGTATTCTAGGCTGAGAAAGCAGAGACCCGTAGCCGCTGTGGAAACTCATGAAAGCGTTCCTAAGGGTTGCGAGCACAAGTATAGAACGTTGAATTGAGATAAGGGTGGCTACCACTAGCTATTTACGTTAGCACTATCGACAGTCTCTTAGTATAGATACTTCGCCTGGTAGCTGAAACCCAAGAAGGAATATTGGAATTCCGTTCAGTAAATTTGACTACGTTGTAAGGCATTCCGATTTTTATTACCGGTTCATTACCACACATCAACCTATATAGTACATACGTAACTACGACCCCCTTCGATTTATCCTCTTTCAAGTAAATTCGTGGACTATCCAAATTCCAGAAATATCTTGAGAACGTAAAGTCAAGTATAGAAATACCAATGACCTCACCTAGGTCATAAGTGCCAAATTCCTAATTAGACAGACAGTCTGAAAAAATATTCCAGTTACTTAAATCCACCTAAGGAACATTTCTCAAAATTTATAATGTTAATAAACTTTACACACGTAATATATATACATATACACACTCGTCATTAAGTCCATATACATTTGAAAGAGAATAGAATCCATGTACCAATTTCTCTTCAAATTTCTACATCTTTCGTTTCTTAGACTTAAACTTCTATAACTGTAGCTACGTCCTTGAATGGCGGTCGAGATTGCTTCGTTCGTTTTCTTATATATCACGGTATCCAACAATGGTACTAGAGATTTACGACAAAGCTAGAGTTAGACCGATTGCTAGCAGCGAGTGCTCGCGCGGCATTGAGAACCACTGTTGGAGAATCGTAACCAAATAGACAGATGGATGGGGAGTGTACATACTACATATCTGAGTATGCTGCTACGTATTTGAGCACAAGAGACAGGAGACAGCCATAGCAAGGTAATGACGGTCTACTGCTAGGTTCCTAATGAATGGCTGGTGCTTAATCCGAACGTGTAATACGCTATAGTAACCCTCTTACATAAGGGTGGTACTGTGCGATATAACATAGTATACAATTCACACACATAAGGTGACCTCGTAAAGTAACGATCAATCGAGAATAATTTTCTTATCGGAAATGCATTATGAAAGATCCTGTATATCGATTAACACGCACCATTGTCAGATCATTGACGAGGGGGCAATGTATAAATTTACCGTATTTCCATTAATTAAATGTATACACAGTACACCATACAATTCTACCGAAAACGAATTCGAATTACCATCTAGCAACGTATAGGGTGTTCGATAAATCTAGTACAGTGTTACCAACAGTGTTGCAATGTACTGCAATGGCGATAGCGCCTGTACCACCTACCTGTATATGTTATTACCTGCCTGCTCACGGGAAGTACATACTGTGCTAGTAGTAATGGCGCGTTACTACGAGTTTAATACACGTGGAATATATAATACAGCAATTATCACATCGTGCATACCAGTAGCATTAATGATACTTTGCAGCTCTTTCATCTGTACCCTATAGCCAATTACGTGGCACGCGAAAAATCGTTAACGAGTCTTTTTAATGAATTGCGTAAAAATTATCAGCGTGTAATGCTGCGTTTTACAAGATTCTTACGGTTTGATATGCTAACAGAGAATTGCATTGCTCTGTAAATGAATTGCTTTAATTTCTGTTTGTAAATCGGAATTGAGTTTTCTCTTATTTTTTTTTAGTTACTTTAACACGACTGCTCTTGGTCACTGTATGTATGTATATCGTGAAACGGATACAGGACGACGCTGTAGTAATTACGTTTCTAATCCTATTAAATTGTTACTTAAATTTATTAGCGCAGCTTCTCTCATCACAGCCATGTACCATAGTTACCAGTATGGACGGAACCTGTGAGGACGTAATTCTGCTACTTTGCCTCTCTAGGCATCTAATGTCAATCAACATACATGTGCTGCCAACATATGCGCATAGTTGTATAGACGGAGGAAGGTAGATTATATATATACATATATATAAGAGTAAAATGATAGCCTTTTCAAGTTGGAAATCTCAAAGTTCTCACAATTTACCAATACTTGCTAGCAAGCATTTACCGTGTAACGTCACAGACATCAAACGGAGAAACGGAAGTCTAGTAAAAAGGGTTAATCCAGAAAGACCGTATGAGGGCGCAGTCTTCCGTTAGGAGTAAATTGTGTTCTCGTACAAAATTAGATCACCTGGTTCTTCACTGCGACACACTATACCTAATTAAGGAAAAGTTCACGAAACGCTATACCTAATCGATTGTTGGACAAAACAAGTACGAACGGAGTATTGGAAATTTTACATCAATTTTCTGCAAGTATACTATATACTATGTATAGTACAAGTAAGTTATATCGTAGAGAGTATAGACTATAAGATCTAGTTGTGTATTCGCTTAAGGAAATATTTTCCTTTCTATCGATCGTTGGAGCTTACCTATTACTATATATAGTCGATCGGTACAAATCGTCCTGTTTGTTATTTGTCGAGGCCTTCGTTTTTCAGACTGGAAGGTATCCGATTCTTATTGAGAGAGAGAGGGGGTAAAATTTCATGGCAGTCGCGGATGATTTGCGGAAGTAATGAAAATTTCAATCGACAACTCCGCGCATTCAACCCTTCCCGTGCTTTGGCGACGGGCCAAAGCCATTAAGCCATCTTATGGCCTTTTTGTTCTAGGGTGGGTGCACTTTTGTTTGGTCGTCTGATAACAATGGGAAGATAGGAAATAATGAGGGGGGGGGGGGGGGTGTGGTTCTGGATGGGAGATGGGGTGGAAATCTCACAGCGGTCCAATTCGACGTCACGATGGATTTTAAGGTCAAATTGGCTTAGAATTCTCAGAGACAAATAGAACGCTGGAATTTAAAATTCAAATGTGGCTGCTTTGGTCGTTATAGCAGAGATCACCAGGAAATATCTAGAGATAATATTATTATCGTAGTTATCGTTGTTATTTTTAATGATAATTTTAATACGAATGTCCTTGTCTTCTGTTACAGACAAGGCACCCTCGGAAGCGTCCTTCAGGGGGACTGAATATTTAACGATCGACTTGAGCAAAGGGGATCCTATTCTAAGTACGCAAGAGTCTATCAGTCTACAATTTAAGACAAGACAGCCAAATGGACTTCTCTTCTATTCAGGTTAGCAAATTTATTTATGCACGGTACTCATACTGCCTGTGTTCGTAATGAGAATCGTTCGGGAAGAATTGTTGGCCGTAAGAGGATAAGAGTAAGAGTATCGACTCGACTATACTTATTGACCAAATTTTCAAGTAGCGAAATTTCCTAGTTAACCATAATATCGCCACTGTGCCCTCGTTGTTTGGTACGCATTTACTGTCCAGTCAAACCATTGTCTATTCGAATTCCTTCAAAGAATACCTATAGCTGAAAGTTGTTCTATTTAATCTAACAGTGCTGCCACCTACATCGCATCCATTTAACGTTACAATAACGAATCTTCTCGTAATTTACAACATCAAGACTTGGGTAGAATTACCCAAAGCTTCAGACTAATCTGTCTAACAGTAACTAATATCTACACCCCCATTCAACCCTACGCAATTGACAGTAAAGTACGAGTCGGTGCTTTTACTTTATCAATGCCATACATGACATAAGTAATAATAATAATTTACATAATCATACGTGTTAAATGTATTCTCGAAAACGTATATATAGTCATACAAGCTGACAGTGACATTTGAAATGCCCACAGAGACATACTTCATCAACCCCAAACGATTCTTGTCGCAATGAATAAAGTAAAGAAAATAAAGTGTATTAGAATTTCCAAGGCATACGTCAAATCGCGACTGAGTATAAAAAATTAGAAAAAAAGTAAACGAATGACTAATAATAATAAAAGGTAAGTGAGTATTAAGGCCGCCGCAGGAAAAAAAAAAGACAATTCATTAGAAAGCGCGATCTTGAAAGGGATGCGCATGGGGGGAGTAGGTGCTCCTTATACAATGCCCGTGCACACGTAATCCAAATGGGTAGTTTATCCTGAGAATAAATGAGCAGCTAGGGGGTAGTAGCTACTGCGGTGGTTTCAAACAGCAAAGTAGAACAGTGTACGTAACGGCAATGCGGACCGGGCAATACGGTTCAAGCGTTGCAGCAGCCACTGCAACTTCTACTTGCAGTTACTCTAACCGTTGAGCTTTCTCTGTTATAGCACGCGCCGCTGTCCCTACGACGTATAATACGCGTATTATCATCCACCTTTTTGTGGGTGTACGTAGGCGCCACCCTATGTTAACCACTGGCTATGCAGAAAGTACCATATTAGAGCAATTAAGTCTAAAGTACCGTCTACCTCTTTTACATAGACGGTGTACGCCACTGTGGATGCACCTTTAATTGGCCACAGTATAATTCGACTCATGGGATTGGATAGCGATTAGAAAAAGTACTGATAATTAGGGAACGACTAGTCGACAAAATTATTAATTTTTGGATAAAAATTATTAATAAATATTCGTACCCCCTTGAAACTACTGGGAATGCAAATTATGAATTTCTATGTTGTGTAAGGTTTTGGATCCGAAGGGAAGTCAGTGATGGTAATAAGTATGTTGAGTAACATCGTTAAATTAAGTCTATAGATCTATAGTGTACTAGTCGGATTATTACCCCCTATTAAGATCGCAGCCAGTACGGGGTGGTTCTGTGAAAATAGGAATTTGCGATCAGTATTGTCGCCTACGTTCCGATTTGGCCGGCTGGCTTATTAACGTTAACCGCTAGCCATATCGTTAATAATTATCGAGTTGCTGACTTCGTACCAGGTATGTAGAGACAGTGGAGGACGGCGTGAATCCGCTTGGATTATCTCGCTAGGGGCGGGGGATGAATTATAATGGCCGCGGATTAAGACAGGGCACCCAGTTTATTTTTACAATCGCATTAAAAGTTACTGTTACTGTAATGGAAATTGCGTTATAACGAACGACAGCAACGTGCCCTGCACTTCCCACCCTTATTTCCGTAATTCTCCTCCTTCGCGAGTACCGCCAACCCCTGCGATTCTCTACCGCAGAGTATAACCGGCGCGTAACCCCCTCCTGTTGTTTCCTCTACCGACAGTAATGATACTTACGAATCGGTTAAGTGGACAGTTCATCCCTGCGAATATAAACCGTTTCTTATCTTACAGGAGAGGCTGGCGATTACTTGACGATATCTTTAAGAGACGGCGGTGCAGCAGTCGGTATGACACTGGCTAACGGTCGACTAGATCTTCACATCAAACCAGCAAGGGTACGATTCGATGACAATCAGTGGCACAAGATCAGCGTTCACAGAAGGGTGCAAGAGGTGAGTCATTTATTCATTTAAAAAAAAATATAATACCTAACTACAATGTCAGTACTTGTACATTCATTTACGTGCATTTCACATTGGCGCGCATTCTGGCCTCTTGTAGACGACTACCTAGTTTTTACACGGACAGAATTGTTTCTCTAATTAAAATAAGACCTCGGGTCGTTCGCGCATGTCTGCATGGGGACGAGTGACCATGAGCAAAGCAAGCTATGCCCCTATAGTTAAGATAGGAGATTTAATCTCGCTGCCATTGCCTATGTACACAAGCCTAACAGTACGTCGTACGTACCGTAGTGCTTTAAAAGGAACACTTTCATCTCATCCACTACGGTTAGGTACGTTAGATAAGTTACCATCCCCTTCCTGGTGCTCTCTTAAATTTTCCCAGCATCCGCGACCGTCTATATATATGTGTGTATGTATATATGTATATCGTACCGTGCTCGGCCTTCTCGACGAGTGGCTTGATATAGCATTCGACCTCATTAGAATTCTTAACGAACCCCCATGCAGATTTACCACCCCTACGAACTCTCGAACTCTCACCCTCCTACCCGTTATATCCAAGTACCACTAGAATGGACCACATTTATATATAGATATACCTACGTTCATCAATTTACCGATGAGTATTTCTAAGGACATCTTGATTGAGTAATAATCATTACCATATGTTGTCGGTTGTCCGGTACCTACTAGAATGTGTATATGATTACGCAATGTACATGTAGTACGGACACGTATGTATATATATACGTGTGGCAAAGATATAGGGGATTTGATATTGCTCAGGTGCTTCCTTGGACCCGTTTTCGTTTTTTCATGATATACATATATATATAGGTATTACCCAGAGAGCTGGCTGACTTAGCTGAAAAGAAATAAGGGGCCGCTCGTAGATTCGCGAGATGAAAGTTTTATTTGAATTTTCTAAATTGCCTACATCATTCTGCACGGGAAATCCTTGGAAAAGCCAAGGATTCGCCTTGTTGGACGTGATTTTTATACCGTTCCCATTAAATAAGGGACTGCAGAGATTCGAAGTCGTTGCCGTCCTACGGATCCTATATACGAGTTTTATACGACTTGTCGAATTGATCTTTCTTATATGGCTAAGCTCGCATAGGAAATCTAGGCTATTCGACTGCAACTCCTTTATCTGTATAAAGGTAGTTATTCCCTTAAGTACAGCGAATAGCGAGAAAGTACGATTCAGTCAATTCGTTAGCTATTTTATATAAGCTAATAAAGTGCCCCACGATTTCTATATCTATTTCAATAGTCTCTCAAGCAAAGTAATAACTAGCTCAGAAAAATTTAAAATACAATTAATCCTCTAAAAGTCTGATTTTCGAAAAGCATGAAAATCGTTAAATCTCTACACGGCTGAAAGGCAAATACATTGACAAATCACCGAAAGGGTTGAATTGCCTATGCAATTTCGTTAGTGCTTCACAGTACAAATGTAACGTAAGTGCAACGTCATTATTTACGCTTTGCCGTGATACGTTACGTTTCGATAAAGCCCAGTTCACACTAACGGATCGTATCGATTCACGCGTTATAATTGTGCATCCCACTGTCAGATCGAAGTTACCCTATGCTATGACACTGGTATATGGTAGCTATAGGTAATACATTTACTAGCTGGTATAATGGATATAGATAGATGACATAGTACGTATAGGTACTTATATACATATATAGTAAACTCATTCAGTGCAATGACTCAATTTGGATTATTTATTTAATGACCGACATTTACGTGGGTGGTATGAAAATTGGCTGTGAAACTTTTACTTAAATTTGTATTCCCTTTCTGTATCGTACTTAAGAAAAGGTTCATAAATTGGCTTAAAAAGTTGGTTAAGAATCAAGTTAAATCTCTGGAGGATAATTGCCTGTCGAATACGACGCTTATAACTTCAGTAAGCTTCGTTAGTAAACAATGTTTCCTTATGTCTTACAACAAGTAACGAGGATGCGTGTAAAGAAATGAGTCGTGGTACGATTACTCGCTTTTTCTTTTGTACTTACTTTACATGTAAAACTTATCAAGGGTCTATGCATATAGATATATTATACAGACAGTGTAGATATGAATGACGTCATAAGACTTGCCACGCGAAAACGACCGAAATAAATAGTGATTATTTGAAAGAACTGCCGATTTTTATCCCCTCGTAAACGGCAATCGTCCGCAGGCCGAGGTAAGTTTTAATGACAGATATTACAATTTAAGTGTTCAATTAGCACAGAGAACAGCGTGATTCTAGAGTAGCATGGGAATCGAAGCTACCCTTTGAGAATAAGTTATACCTCCGGAGGTTATATAAGTCCGTTGTTACAGCGAAAGATTTCCGCCCAAGATACCAGGCATGAAAACATTGGCGGATCGGGCGATCCACGAGTATAACAGAGGTGCGAGCGTTCATTCCCTCCCATTTGTTTTTCTCTGCCTCTCTATTCGGAGCAGCTATAAATAAATTCTTTCGCCGGATACTGTCTTAAGCATGACTGAATCCGGTATACAGTCGATCAAGAAATTTCAACAGTTTAGAAACAAATGTCTCGGTATCGCAGTCGATGCAAGGGAAAGGCACGTGTGAAAGTTTTCTTCAAAGTTTGACAGTTTCGATCTAACCGATCGCTCAGCGTATGCATACAGACATGCCTAAGGCTCTGGCCAAGTCGAGGTGGAACAAGAAACTACGCAAACGGCAATCTCGAGTGAGCGAGCGAGCCGAGTGGAATGAATGAGCGAGCGAGCGAATGCTTTCCAGCAAACTGAACTTCTTGACGGGCAAGCGAACTCAACGGAACTGCATTATCCAGCCACGTACTAGCCAAGCCGCGAGATCCAATCTACATATTTTATAAGCAAATTGCCGGATAATACAGGTCCAGAGTTCCGTAGCTCTCATGTTACTACGACTGGGAGCGTCGCGACGGTTGGGGCTCCTTTGGAGCAGCAGGCCTGCGGATATGGAGATATCGGATGCAGCCACGGTAATACCGTTTCGCTATCCTCGTACCGATTCCACCAGTTCAGCGACTTTGCGGATTACCAGCAGATTACTATAAGACCGATTATTCGAATGGAGATTTGAGATTTCTAGAAACACCTCGTTATACGGTTATCCTCGTAGATTTTATGATGGTAATGGGGTGTGACGTGCGATTCGTAACGATGGCTCAGTTGCTACTTAAGTCCTTCAAGAAAATTTCTACGTATCCGACGGGATTGTCAGATCTTGATATTTAATAGTTATGCTTTTTCTTACGGCGACATCTCACGAGGATGATTTATTGTCGTGCGCGTCCTTGAGGTGGGATTTTCGAAATGTAATGGTTATGTTAACGGTACCCACGCTGCTCGTAACATTCGTTAGGTTTCTTGTTCGCAAATAAGGACGAGGGTCTTTGTCTGACCCTGCGTAGGCAACAATCGTCCAATTTCAAAAGGAACCTACGACTCATTCGGTCAACGTTAACGTTTCTCAGGTTATTTGGCCGATCGGAAACGAGCGGATCAGTTTTACAGCTACGCGGATGACCCTTTAAGGGCTCGTAAGTGTGGCTTAATGGCGACCTACGTCCAGCAAGGGTAGCGAGCGCGTGCGATCCCTCGCGGACAGATCTTGCGGAAGGTAGATTGACGTGAGAGTGGAATGAAGATAGGGAAAAGAGCAGGAGCGAGAAGGAAAGAAACAGAGACGTTAAACAAAAGTATACGACAGTTCACGTGCAATAACAAAAGAATTCTTGTCATTACAAAAACAAGATTTGATTGGCTGTAAAGCTAATTTGACTTCATTAATTGTTTGCATTGAATTTTTCTGAATATCGTATACTCGTCGACAGGAGCGCTCATGAGAATTTGACTTTAAGTATAATCGTATCCGTTACGCCTGACGCACTCTACTTGTACGCTACTTGCCGTAGAAACAATCTGACGCGGCTATTTCTGCCAGACCTCGAGCATCGACATAATACTGAACGTTTCGAGTGCGCTACTGTTATCCGCAGGCTTCCGCGATTGGGTTAATGGCGAACCGCACGTTTCCGGCAGCACTTCGTAACGGCGATGTCACCTCGATTTCCCTCGTTCGCATTTATCCAATTTCCAGTAATCGTAGCTGAACGATTCGGCGCGTTTGGAAACTGTCGTTCGTTAACGCGATCCAATGCATGAGTATTAATTGTGCCCATCAGGCAATATCGCGTTTCCTAAGCATATTGCACGTACACACCAATACAAGAACGAGTATACCTACGGTAGATACTTAATAATTAATTGACCAAAGACAAATCTCTTAAGAGATAACCTTATCAGAGAATATCGTCTGATCGATAATTACTAGAGTATCAGATACATCCTACATATGTAGATAGACATCCGAAGCCGATGGCTGCAACTCAAATCTGTCCACGACAGTCTAGCTCGTAGCTTCAGCTTTTGTTCGCCGAGCGTCGCCATGATTGATGGAGGAAAAACGAGAGGAATGGCCGACCAACCGGAAGTGACCTTAGTAGGTTACGTTATCACGGAATTGACAGAGAGATAACCCCCAAGCGCGAACCCAACTATATATATATATATATATATATTGCTCGAAATATTGCTCGATATGGTAAATAGCGACTCTGGCTCCATTTTCACGCGAAAAACTCGCAAATTCTTCCGCACCTGAAAACGAGTGCACAACAATTCTCTGAACAGATGAATTTTTGGGAATGGGTTTCCGTACACTTTTTTGAGGACATACTAAATCTTTTTCGAAAAGCACTTCCAGGGCGAATGGTTAACGCGATGACGCGAAACTTATTTCGCGACGTTTTCAACGAGCTTAACTGATTTTCTTGTTGCATATGTAGGTACACGTATCGCTATACGCTCGATGTACTTATCGATCTACCTGTATATATTTTACATGTCGGAAATCGCGCGAGTGGAAAATTAATATTTTTATACGAAACATACGTTGATGCATGAATGGTATATCTGTAGTTATAAGTATAAGCGTGCGATGGAAAACTAATGAGGAAATTAATGTCAAATATAATATATATATAGTTATACATTATTACGCACGATGAGTCATAGTAGCACGTAGCAACGTATACAGTATACAGTGCTTGACGTTCAAGCTTTTATTTTATATCCAGCATCTGCGTGATGCTGCACCGCCTCGAACCCTCGAGCGCAACAAATAAATGAATAAGTAAACGAAAAGCCAGCGGGAAAGGCTCTTCCATAAATTTTCCATAAGCCGAGAAAGAAGAAATCTACAGATTCTTTTTTTTTTTTTTTTTCCTTTCAGAAAGAAAGGCTTGCTCAATATAACGCTGAGCAATTTGCTATCTCGTAGCCGCGTTCGTTAAGACCGACTTTTGCTCTATTTTCCTTTTTCTCCTACACTTCCTCACTCCGCAGCAGGTTCACTCACGTGCACACAGACTTATCTCACCCACGCAATCATTTCAAACTGTAAATACGAAGACTACTGTACATACGTGCATTCCACATATCCTGTGTACTATGTGTAATATATATATATATGTGTGTGTGTGTGTGTGTGTGTGTGTATATATATATATTTAAGAAAGTAACTTCTCCATTCCAAGTTGCGATTCCCAAAAGAATTTGGATTTCAGTACTCGAGCACTTTCGAGTTTCTTCGAGAATTCCTTTCGTGCCATCCAAAAAGCTTTACAGTTTCACTACGTCTATCGTCTCTTAGCCTGCAGCGTATCCAGCTTCTACAGCGGCCTATGTGCCTACATTCTTATGTATCTGTTCGGTACCTAGCCTATACTTAGATATGTGTATAAGACATACGTATAGACACCACAAGTATATAACTGAGAGATGCTATGATAAAATATACCCTATACCGTCTTGTATGTATATAAGCTACAACAAGTGGTCCGTATGTGCTTCCTTCTTTCTGTAAAACTATGCCTGCTATGTAATATATACCTATATACTAGTTCATAAGGGCGGATGAGTATCCCGGGAGTAAAACGCAACCAAGCAACCAACTAGGAGGCTGTCAATGCACGTCGGGGTCAAAGGGATGGGGGTTGGAACGTCTAGACATCATTTTCTCCCACTTTCTCACCCTTAAGGCATATACTACATGCCATGTCAGATGTATATGCCTATACTGTACTCTCTGTTCAAGGGATGAAAATTATGGCGGATAACTGTAGTTATCAACCATACGTATGGTTGACGATATACCATTGTAGACCTTCTGTCTTGTAATATTTATCACGGCCACATACGGCAGACATGGATATGCGTAAGCGTATGTATACATGGTTTCTAGAACGTCTAGTACATTGCTCGAATTTAGCTAAGGTCAGATTATTTCAGTATCCCAGGAAGAAAGGAAAAGTGAGCTGGGTTACCGTGCTGATACTGGGCGCACTTTACCCTCGCTATTATCGTGGGGAAAAATCTTTATTGCCAAGGGTGAACGTGAGGTATTACGTTACTTTCTAGAAATCGTATAGGACGGTATACTTAAGTAGGATACGTAGGTAAGTTATACATAGTATATACATATTTATATGAACTCGTTCTATCACGTACTGTCTTTACGAGGGCTAGTTTTTTCTAAGTTTTCAAGTGATCAAGATTTCGCCTCTGCTTCTTCATACCGAGTAATCGTTGCCTTCGTCTCGCTGTGGAATGCAGTTGCGTTATAACGTGACGTTATCGAAAGTGCCTTCCAACTGAAAATAAAAATGGCGCTGTTCGTACACGTACGTTAGATGGCACATCTAGTCGATGTATCACGAAACGTAGCAAGTTGTTTGCCAAGACTCTGCGTGCAACGCTGCACTGAACTCGTAACGTGCAAGGAAATGGACCCTTGGAGGATTTACCTCGACTACAATTCCCCGTACCAACCCCCAGAGCTATATAGCTTAACTTTTCTCAAAAGCACACCGATGACTGGGATTGATAAAAAAAGGAGCTTGCTCGCATTTCACCGAGTGTGGATTTCTACTAGGAACGATACTAACCTCTCTCTCTCTCTATATATATATATATATATGAATGAGTCTCTTGAAATCGACGCAAGATATCATACCCACCCTTAGTCCAATCTGCAGTCGAATTCCTGACTAATGGACGTTCGCGTAACTTATACGCGAGATATTGCGTTCCGGATATCCGGTAAGCCTGTATCGCGACGAAGCCTTCTTTCAAGGTTTTCTTCCGTTTGTTTCACGCCTCAACTACACGAGCCTTTAGGATAAACGTTTAACACGTATTTCGAGAACGCACGAAATACAGCAAACTGTATATACATGGTCGAGGACGACTGAAAATCGACGATAAATTTGCACCTTCATAAAAGTCTAAGCTGTCAATCCGACGTGACGTAATTCTAATTTAGACTTGCTACTAATCCAACAGGGCTTATTACATATCTATAGTGTCTGTCGTATTATACTATACCTATATATACATCTGTCTAGTGAAGATTGGTGCAGTAGCACGTAGCATCATCCCTTCTCTTAGGTACTCTATAGTTTATTACACATAGACAGTATGGCTTATTGGACATTTCGCTCGAGTATTACGTTATCCACCTACAAGATACTATGACATCATATACGTCATTCGGAAGTACTATCGAGTTAACTTCCATAGTCACCGCGCACGTACTGCGAACACAGACTCGGATTCCTCAACTACGTACACGCGTATCACTGAAATCTCTCTCACCAAGCTATATTGATTAAACTCGTAAAATTTACTAGCGCTCTCGTGTAGTTCAAGGAACGATAACCACGTGTCGTAAAGGACACTTCTGATAGCGATCAACGAGCCTTCGCGTATCCTCAGTATCATTTTTCAGGAGATACATACATATGTATCATACGCGGTAACGCATCGCGGATCATCGTATAGGTATACATATAACGAGACGCAATAAGGAGTAGTATAAAAATTGAGTGAGTCTATCAGACATCTAATGATCCGTACTACATAGTTGAAATAGCTTGGATTCCCGTGACTATAGTTTCCCAAAATCCTGTGGCCTCCAGATCCAATTGGCATCCTGGGGATGTCCGTAATAAGCGTCGACGGATAACGTTTTCGCAGGTTAGTCGATGGCTCGAATCCGAAGCCAATTAGGCAGATAACCCATCAGTGGTAAACAATGGGATGCCAACCTAACCAGTACAGAAATTAACGTCGGGACTCTCTAGCTGAATCGCTCATGTACACATAGTAGCTACAGACTGTACACATCGCTGCATAGAAGTACCAACTGCACGTTGGCAATAGGTCGTCACGTCGCTGCTGAAAGGACCTGTAGGTCGGTCAAATCGCTGGTTCGAGTCGATTCAGATCCACTGGACGATGTTCAGTGACAGGGTATTAATGCACTTCGTTCTACCTCTCGGATGACGTTCTCGTGCCACACTGCTAGCATTCCTTCCTGTCACATATGCTGAGTTAATTAGCCAATGCTGCGCAATGTTAGTTAATTAACAGTAGAGTAGGGTACACACTGGTTTCGGGTTATACCTACTTGCGTAACTGGTGCAACTTGTTACGGTTACAGGAACTGTCATGTATGCGATGAGGTGTGACAAAGTCAGTCTTGTTGCATCAGAAGAAAGTATATTACTTTCGTAGATACGTATGCGAGGTCTTTGGCCTGGAACTAACTAAAGGCACGTACACACGATCGGGAGAACTTATAGCTTCGTGTGCACGTGAAATCTTTCTCTATTTTATGAACGTGATTTCATACCGTGAACAAATCGCATTTACCGCAGATATACTTTTTTCTCGGCTGCTGCTCCATCTTCACTCTTCGTGATCGCGGGTGGTAATGAGAAAATTCGAAAGGATTTCGAATTCAAAGTAATTCATACGACAAGACTGAGACGTTGACGTGGCTAAGTTTCCGATGTAATTGACCCAAAAAATTTTTGATAAAAATAACGAATAACGTCCAGATGTAATGGACGATAATTTTATTTATTAAACTTGTTGATTTCATACAAGCTCGTTGTGCAGCGCGTGATGTATGTTAGACTCCAGCAGTAGCTTCTGGATAATCGCAGTTCAATCCGCGAGGTCGTAATTAAGAGGATTTTACGTAAAAGCTCGTTAGCGTTAACGTGCGCCGAAGGTTTCACGCACAATGTAACGCGTTATTATGCATAGATGGTTGCCTATGGGTAACAATGTAGCATTACTAGAGAAACAACCCTGAAGCGAAATTCTAATTGTATAATTTAATGAGTCATTACGTATGTGTAGCAATATAGTAATTTCATAGTTGAGACGCTGCCCAATTCTCGCGTGTACAATTATATCGTTAATTCAGCTACGAACGCGAGTAACGCGATTCGTATGATAAATTGCAAAATCGAGATAAGAAATTGGCAATTTGAGATTCGGGTGAATTCGGGTAGGAAGAAATAAAATGTATATTAGGCTATACTCGCGGATACCGAAAGTGAAGGGACCGCTCAACACGTTATTTCGTGGGGATGGATGTAAATCACTTATAATTGACATATTTATAAACGACCGGTTTTATTTTTCATCGTTAGGGGATACGAGCCCTGGGAACAGCTTCTATAATTCATTCTGTTTTCGGCTATTTTTGGAAAGGGATGGATCCGATTTAAACGTACCGAGCCGTTTAGGTACTGAAGTACGCATGGCCACTGTCTACGTACGCGCAGGCATACGCGCAAGAGAGAAAGAGCTAATGGGACTAGGATACAATAAAAAGAAAAAAGAAAATTGTCCATTTTATTTTTTCATTATACAATTTGTACACGTCCTACTGATTTCATCTTATTTATCATTTTGTTACACGAAGCAATGGATGAGTTATTAGGTATTAACATGGCAATGTTATGACTAATAATTGTATGGACTTGCCTATTATGTATGAAGCTTTAGTATTAGTGTTTAGTACTGTATATGTATGAAGCTTCATGCACTCATACATGCATTATACATAGATGCATTATGTATTGTATGTATATGTGATATATGGATTTTAGAGAACAGGATTTTCTGTTACTAGACAAAAAATACACACAAGCATTCCACGTGAGCGATTCGAGAAGTGCGAATAGCAGACAAAAGGAGCTTTGTGAGTGTCGCTTTACGTTCCACCTACTCAGTGTTTTCCGAAATCGTCAAAGTGATCCTCGAATGGGCGACACCTTGCGACGATTATCGGGTAGAAAAAGTTTTGCTCAGTCTCGAAGCCAGAAATGCTCAGATATTTCATACTTGTACTAGCATCTTAAGTTTGTATTATCAGACAGCCATTGCTGTAGTACAAAATCATTATAAAATACACGATTTCATCTTTTTGTTTCAGATTTCATCGATCACCAGTTTCTGCAGGGTGAGTAACTTATTGGCTACACACGTGTAGCACTTACGTGCTATGTATATAGCAGGTGTACGAGTTGGATGTGTTTTCTTTTTTTGACAAATCGAAAATAATCAAGTCTAGCAGGGCACACGTGTCACTGCATAAAATATTCGTTAAAAAGTATACACGTGTTTGGCTTTGCATCAAGCGCATTTTATTTATCAATTTTAGTATTTATTTACATTCGGTGAAAAAGCACGTGGAATTTCCTAAGACCTTGCGTCGCTTGCGAACTGTCAAAAAAACACATTGACCTCGTGGACCGATTATACGCAGATAGTAATATAGCTGTGATAGAGGTATGGGATTTAATGATGATTGGAATTACGATCGAGTATTAGTAAATTATCGAGAATTGCCGTCACTCTTGCTTAAACGAAAAAGCCAGCTTCTCGTAACGTCACTTCATCCAGTTTGAAAATTCGCATTGCTGTTATAATGATATATTGTATACATATGTCACGTGCCAGCTGAGCTGGACGTCATTGAAATGAAATGGGTTTATATATTTAGATGATATTTCTTGACAGACGTAAAATCAGATATGATTACTAGTTATTGTACAGTGAGTCACCGAGAATGAAATTTCTAGTTAAAAATTTGGTATACCTATGTCAGCTGAAGTTAACAATGATTCATTATTCGATATCTGAAATCGATGATAATCGAATGATGCATCCATAGGGTATAAGGTACGACCGAAACGTCAATCTAAATTAGGGATTTAAGTATCGTAATATCTCTTGGCTAGATTGCACTTAGATATGATACTAGACGATTAAGCTTCGTTCACAAGTGAACCCTTTTTTCACTCAGTAACTACATCGGTCACAGATTGCTATGTCGTCCCGCATAATTTACAAAGCTCAATGCCCGCGCTAACCATAGAGAAAACCTTAGCTTTTTATTCTCTAATTTGTCTGCCCATTTATACCTCCTTTATCTTCGTTTTGACCCGCAACCTTACTGCTGGCCCTCAGTAGTCGAGGCCGTCGATTTTTCTCTAGTAGATATTACCCGTCACTACTCAGACTCGTTTAGGCCCAAACCGCTCATTCCGTCGTCCGTAAACCGCGTCCAATTTGTGCGGATAGCATAAGTCCTATAGTCCAGGTCCACGAAAGTGAGACGAGTGAAATCGAAGAGACGAACGAAAGAAACAAAGAGAGAGAGAGAGAGAGAGAACAACGAGAGATTCGAGTCGAAGCAGAAGAATCGACGGGATGCGCGAGTGACGTAACACGAAGGTAGGGAAGAGAGAGGAAAAATACTCGAAGGTGAAAAACTGATGAGAGTCCAAGAGTTGCGGGAATGTGGTACGCGGTACATACGTGGGTACATACAACTACGTAGCTACATAAGGGCTGCCGGGAAGACTGGGAACGCGGCTTAAGAACATAAGCGGATAGATGGTGGGAATCTTGTTAAAAATGATCACCATTTTTCCCGAGCGAAGCTTCCGAGCATTCTTCACTCTTTCTCTTTGGCTTTCTTTTGGACTTTTCCTTCTATTGTCCTTCCCTCCCCCCCCCCTCTCGCTCTTTCTTTCTTTATTTGTCTTTCGTACGTCCTGAACTCCGTATCCTGGTTGCCGGGACAGACGGATCAGCAGCTTTGTTGTGAAATTCCATGGTAAAGGCTGGAAAATCATGGAGGTAAATATACAGGGTGTACCTAACGTTTCTGAGCTTAGCGATACGGTAGGTACAGTCTCGTGGTAAATTTTTTTATCCTACTATTTTTCATACTGGATCGTTGCCACTCGGAGTCAAGAGTGGAAAACGCATAAATACGTCTGCTTTGCTTTTGGAGAGGACGGTTTCATCCTTACGGTATTCGAATTAGCATATCCGGGTCCTTGGGGCTCGCTTGGAATTTCTTCACGTAGTCCACGTCACAGGATGAAAGGGAAGGATTAGAGTGAAAAGTTAGATGATATGCGAGTGGAATATCTACTCGAGTAATAGAAGTCTTGAACCATGATGGAAAACGATGCATCGTGTAGTAACCTAACCTAACAACCAATTCGAAGAGGAGTTATTAATTAATACCCCTGCTTAGTGGATTCATGTATTACCAAACCTGTTGGCTTTTCCTAATACGATTAGATCCTTATTCAAGTAATAATTCCGTCCTGTTGTACGCGCGAATACAAAATCTACTTACGCCACAATGCGGGAACAAAGGCTATCCGAAGACAAATTAATATTCCAAATAAAAATATGAAATAATCAATACTTCACTTTAGCTCAGATACCTTTAACGCTTAATACACGAACGGCTTGATCGAAAAAGTAAAAATTATATGTCTATAGAATAAATGTAAAGTTGATTCGTGTAACATGGACCTTATACTTAGGGAAAACTGAAAATGATACAAAATATTGCTTCGGTATTATAAATTTATACTGGTAATATTACGCGCGAGCGCTTCTGTTATATCAGGTACTCACCGCGTATACGTATAGCCGCACGAGCATAGGCGTGTTATTCTACAGCGATCCGCGCGCGCTGGAATAAATGAAATCAAAATGCAAATCATTCAGGATTTCGTTGGACGGAAACGGCAACTGGAGTATGAAAACAAATGTAAAAGTAAAAATGAATGAATTGTCAAAAGGGGTAGGTGAGGGATTCGCGTATAAAAAACGTGGGCCCCGCTTACCAAGCCGTCGTAGTCTGAGGTACGTAGTATTATTTCAGCGGAATAAAAACCCCATGGCGTAATTCCGCGAAAACATTTACTCCGTGTCGTCCGTTCCATTAAATGCTCCCTTCTCGTTCGCTGTACCCATTCACCACGACAAGCTCAGGAAAAGAACTGTTCCCGGATGCAAAGCAGAAAGAAGTTGGGTTGAGCTCTTAAAAATTCTTTCGCCGTTCAAGCCCGACATGAAAAACCCTTAAAGACCTGACTCGAATCAACAGCTGTCACACCCAACGAACGTCTTGAATGCGACGGCTCCCAGTATAACGTCTCGATGATACGTGACTATATGGTTTTATACTTGTAGGCACTTTTGCCTATACATAGTTTCGAGAAAGAAATGAAAAGATTCCGTTTTGTGGTTTCGTAACTTTCATACATCTTCTTTTTACCTGTCTTAGAAAAGGAAGAGGGGCAGAGAGAGAGAGAGAGAGAGAGAGAGGGAGGGAAGGGAGAAAAAGGTGAAAAAAAAAAATTAGGTTAAGTCGCGATGTGGCTGTGTTAGGGGAGGAAGTCGGAGCTTAAGTCAGCGGGCCGCATTATTCGAGTGCGGCTGAAAGGAAGTTTGTAGGAAAAAAGAAAAGCGTGAGAGGGGGATGACGAGGGGTGAGGAGGGAGGCTGGAAAGAAAGAATAAGAAAAATGCCAAGAAGAGCGAAGGCGATGCCATAATTCACCTCTGAACTACGGCATGTTCCCCTCTTTCCGGTTTACTTTTCCCTTAGCGTCGTGTATTCTCATGAGAGCGACACGACGTTTAATTGCCACCTCAGTCATCCCTATGATTATTATTCTCCATTCAATTAAAGTGCCATTATGTTTCCCTTACTTTACCACGCTTTACCACTGTTTCAATTAATGGTAAAATTTCTCTCTCTCTCTCTCTCTTCATATCGCCCTCCGACCTTCGGTCTAAAGGATAAAAAATTCTTCCATAAACGTGAGAAAAATAGTCGTTCTCATTCTGATTTATCATCCCAGAAAAAGACTTCTCGTTCTCACAACCCAAGGACTCCCGTTCGATAACGCTTCGTCCTCGTTTCACTCTTCAATTTTCAACTATAAATTTTAATGGCCGACCTGCCACGATACCCGAGCGATTAACGGTGCACGCTTGCGCGCGCAGTCAACCTTCCCCGCCTCGAGGTGCACGTGCTGGGACGATGAGAGTTGCCATGAGTACGACACTTGAATAAATGTGATGTGCGACGAAAAAGTTTTCCCCGAGCTTGCAGGGCACTTATCAGCATAGAATATATGATCCTCGTTAAGAAAAGTAGGAAAAGTATATTACGTAAGTATACGATACAGCAGCTCGTGATACATTCAAGTGGGTATACGCATTCGTGACCCAACTACCCAGTCAGCTGTAGTAAGTTTATGAGTGGATCATTTGGATTTCATGATTTTTCCACGCAGTCTCATATGTACCTATTGAAACGTACGTATTACCATTTACGAGAACATTTTTTACATTGAGCATTGTGCATTCGTTCGGACGCGCGAGAATGCACATTGCTTCTCAGTAGTTGCACGCGTATAGTTATTAGTACTTTAATGCAGTAGTGCCTAAGTATGTATAGAGACTTGAATATACTTGTGCCAATCTCTTCATTTCACTTGCGAGTAAGTTTCTTAGCTGTTACATTGACGTAGATGTTACGTAGGTAATTATAGTTTCGAGGCGGATTCTATAGATCATGGTATACGGTAGATACAGAGAGAAGAACAATAGCAACAAATAGTATTACGGTATAGCACTGTTGTTGAATATCATATAAAGTTCATCTAATTGGAAGATCTTTTCCCGGTCGGTAACTAATGGCGTTGGAGAGCATCTCCACTTCACCTTACATCTTCAAACCCACTTCGTACCATCGCTTACTGTACGCTAAGAAGTCCGCATTTCCGTTTGCTTCCATTTACCTTCCGTTTGCTTGCCGACTGCATTAGTACGTACTAATGGAGGCGCGACGAGAAAATTAATGTAACGGTTAAGCTGCACCACATTGCACAACCGTATAATTTACCACGACGCCTACCCATACGTTTCGCATACACACTGCGCTAATTCCCATGCAGAAATATCACCCACCCCTACACACTTCAGTAATGTTTTCAGCATCCCCTTGGGTATTGAAGTTATTTTGGCAATGCTTAACGCTCCCCATCTACTGAATCATCATTGACTGTATTTACAGTGTACGTATATCTACGACGTGGAAAATGTAAAGCCCAGGGGACTCTTTTGCTGGGAAATGCATAGAAAGATGGCCCCTCAATAAACTCGTATTGATGGCGAACAGACTGTAACGTCTCATGGATGGTATTGGATTACTAATGTCTAGACGAGTCAATTCAAAAATTGTCTTTGAAATTGAACAAGAAATAGTTCAACAGTGGAATTTAGTATGAAAATAAGTCTTTAGTATTACTTATGCAGACAGATTATTTGGGTGTGAATTTGAGTTTCGCCTCTTCACGCTGCACTGTATATTCGCTATGACGAATATACAGTCGTTTCGTGCAACGTCTTTGTTACACGAATCATAGAAAGTTATCATTTAACTTATTTACTCCGCCAGTTTCTAGGATCCGGGTAATTTCGCGCTCAATTACTGCTCACGACGTATCGTAAAGCTTCCCGGTGTCTGGACTCGCTTGCGAGGGTCTTAACTAGGCCTTGCTTCATTTTCCTTGAAAACTAACCGAAGACACCTTCACGTCGTTGTTAACGAAATCGACGTCGCAGGCAAACCCTGTTTAGTTGCCAACCTTATTCTCTAAGGTAAACAGAAACAATTGAACCCGGCATTTAATTCAGTACCAGTCCAGTAGAAGCCCTAGTTAGGTATCCACTACGTAGTTTCCTAGAATCTTAGTTAAAGCAAATAAGGGCAAGATAAAG